>CM067332.1:67997500-68597500 GCA_034376525.1 Nicotiana benthamiana
ATCATCAATCATAGCCACCACCCACCACCCACCATCCCTACCATTCACACTACCATCATTCTCAACCACAACCAACATGTATCCACCTCAACTACCACAACTAACTACCCCATCACCATCAACAACTATAGCCGACACCGCCCAATATTATAAACTACCACCACCTACCACCACCTTACTCAATCACAACTAACACCACCACCCACAATTTTTAACTATTAGCACTTTTCACCACCATCCTCGGTTATAAATTTCCATCACTATCAATCACCACTACTATCAATTACCACTAGCTACTACCATGCAACATCACTATCAATCAGGACTACCACCAATCACCGCCTCTAATCAGCATTCACAAGCACTATAGTTTGCCATCACCACTAGTAACTATCATATTTTTAAAAATTATGTATTTTGTGATAGAATAGTAGATTAAAAAGTATTTCATTTGAATTTTATGTTTATTAATTTTCAAATAAGATTAATTTTATACAATAAGATGTTAAAAATCAAATAATCTTTATCATTTAATACTCAGATCTTAATACTTATCTTAATATAAAGATAATTATTCAAATTTAAATATTTTAATCTTAATACACATCTTGATATTCAAATATGTATTCAGATTTATCTTAATCTTAAAATAATCAAATACGGCCTGAGTGTTGTTTACCAGAATGATATAGTAAATGAGTACTCTTATATATTAGCGGATCATTATTTAGTAGCAAAAGTAAATGTAAAATTCTAAGGAATTAACATTTGATATGTTTCGTATTTGGTTTTACAGTGAAAATAGTATGGGCTAATTAGTTTTCGAACTGATAATTAAAAATATCCAGCGTTTATAAATAAATTGAAAAATAGTTATTATTTTGCTGAAACACAAAAAGTTCTAGCATAATATGTTAGATTATGGAGCTTCTACATGTAACCTTCCAGCATATTATGTTGGAATTCCAGCACACAGAATGTTCCAGCATAATATGTTGTATTATGAAGCTCTTGTGTACAAACTTTTAGCATATTATGTTGATCCCCATCATATTATGAAATTCCACCACATCATGCTGGAATATGATATGTAAAAAATTCGAACTCCACCATATTATATTGGTTTTTTTTCGGATTTTAAGGGTGTTTTGTTCACATTTTCTCTTAATGGGAAAACGTGTCTAAATTTCAATTACTTTTGAAACTATGACAATTTTTAATTACTACTTCCTCCGTTTTAATTTATGTGAACCTATTTCCTTTTTCGTCCGTGGCAAAAAAGAGTGGCCACTTTCCCTATTCGAAAACAATTTACCTTTATACAATAATTTATAGCCACACAAAATATATGTACATTATTTTACACCATAAGTTCAAAAGTTTTTTTTTCCCTTAAACTCCATGCTTAATTAAATGGGTATACATAAATTGAAACGAAGAAAATAGTTATAAATTTGGCTATTTCTAAATATTTTTTCCTTAGTGAAAAATACGACGTGGATTATCATTGAGGAACAAATTCAAATGGCTGAATTGCATCAAACTTTGTTCCGTTATGTTTTGAGGTATATGTACCTAACTTGGTTAATTAAAGTTCCTAGAGATCAAGGCTAATAGCTAAGTACTCCACTAATATCAATCTATGCCCGGAATTTGTTTTGCTAATAGTGGTTAAGCCGCCTTAATAAAAGATAACTGTTATGAAATAATATAAAAGACAAGAACAATAACTCAAGAACAAGAGCAAATAGAGAGAAGAGTAGAGAGAGTTCTTCTTATTGATACTTAGAGAATGTTAGGAGTGATTTACAATGGTAGAGGGCACCTCTATTTATAGGGAGGAGGAGGATTTATCTACCAAGAATAGAACTCTAGAATCTCTCTAATTAAAGACATTCACCTTAAATAGAAGTGTATTTATAACACTCCCCCTTGAATGTCTATTCAATGATGTGCCTCGTTAAAACCTTAAAACAAAACCCAATGGGAAAAATTAAAGTAAGGAAAAAGAGTACACATGTTTGAATATGCGCCTATCGGTTGCCTCGTTAAAAACCTTGCAAGAAAAACCCGGTGGGACAAAACCTTGTAAGGGAAAAAGAGTGCAACGCGCATTAACTCCCCCTGATAAGAACATCAATTTATGTCCTTAAGTCTTCGCATCCCGATCTTGTGAACTAGCTTCTTGAAGGTTGACTTTGGTAGAGATTTTGTGAACAAATCAGCCATATTTTCGCTTGAACGAATCTGTTGAACATTGATATCACCATTCTTTTGAAGATCATGTGTGAAGAATAACTTTGGTGAAATATGCTTCGTTCTATCTCCTTTTATGAATCCTCCCTTCAATTGAGCTATACATGCTGCATTGTCTTCATACAAAGTTGTGGGTAGTTTATCACACTTCAAACCACATTTGCCTTGGATATGATGTATTATAGACCTCAACCACATACACTCTCGACTTGCTTCATGAATAGCAATTATCTCGGCATGATTAGATGAAGTAGCCACAATTGATTGCTTAGTCGATCACCAAGATATGGCGGTTTCTCCACAGGTAAACACATAACCCGTTTGAGATCGAGCCTTGTGTGGGTCGGACAAATATCCAGCATCAGCATAACCAACAAGATCCGGGCTGCAATTCTTGCCATAAAATAAGCCCATATCGGTAGTTCCCTTTAGGTACCGCAATATGTGTTTGATCCCATTCCAATGTCTCCTTGTAGGAGCCGAGCTAAATCTTGCTAAGACATTAACTGAAAAGGATATGTCAGGTCTTGTAGTATTTGCAAGATACATTAGTGCGCCAATTGCGCTAAGATATGGTACTTCAGGACCAAGTAGCTCTTCATTCCTTTCTTGTGGTCGGAATGGATCTTTGTTCACATCAAGTGATCGAACAACCATCGGTGTACTTAAAGGATGTGCTTCATCCATGTAAAACCGTTTCAGTACCTTTTCTGTATAGGTAGATTGATGAACAAAAATTCTATTTGCCAAATATTCAATTTGCAAACCAAGACATAGTTTAGTCTTTCCGAGATCTTTCATCTCGAATTCATCCTTTAGATAATCAATTGCCTTTTGGAGTTCTTTAGGGGTTCCAATAAGGTTTATGTCATCAACATATACGGCAAGTACAACAAATTCCGATGTTGTTTTCTTTATAAAAACACACGGGCAAATGGCGTCATTTATATAGCCTTCTTTTAACAAATACTCACTAAGACGATTATACCACATTCGTCCTGATTGCTTTAGACCATACAAGGATCTTTGCAATTTAATTGAGAACATTTCCCGAGATTTTGAGATGTGCGCGTTTGGCACCTTGAGTCCATCGGGAATTTTCATGTATATCTCATTATCAAGTGAGCCATAAAGATAGGCAGTAACCACATCCATTAAGTGCATGTCAAGCTTTTCATGGACAGCAAAACTTATGAGATAACAAAAGGTTATCGCATCCATTACAGGCGAATATGTCTCTTCATAATCGACACCAGGCCTTTGAGAAAAACCTTGTGCAACAAGGCGTGCCTTATATCTTTGTACCTCGTTTTTCTCATTTCTTTTGCGTACAAAGACCCATTTATAGCCGACAGGCTTAACACCATTAGGTGTTTCAACTATAGGGCCAAAAACTTCACGTTTTGCCAGCGAATTCAAGTCTGATTGAATTGCTTCTTGCCACTTTGGCCAATCTTGTCTTTTTCGACATTCTTCAACAGATTGAGGTTCGAGATCCTCACATTCTTGCATAATGCTAGATGCTACATTATAAGCAAAGGCATTATCCACCACAATATCCACTCGATTAATATTTGCCTCAATATTAATTGGATTTAGGGATAGTTCCGTATTTTCCAGAGTCTCGGGCTCAATGGATTCTTCATGAATCTCAGAATTTGTTAAATCATGAGATTCTTTCGTGGTGTCATTTTGATCGTTCTTGTTCCTCTTTCTAGGATTTCGATCTTTGGAACCTAATGGTTTGCCACGCTTCAGGCGTGCATTCGACTCATTGGTTATGACACTAGATGATTGTCCAACAGGGACATCAATACGGATTGGAACATTTTCCGCGGGAATGTGGGATTTCGTTATCCTTTTTAAGTCCGTAAATGCGTCAGGCATTTGATTTGCTATTCTTTGCAAATGGATAATCTTTTGTACCTCTCTTTCACAAATAGAGGTATGTGGATCAAGATGAGATAATGATGCATTTTTCCACAAAATTTCCCGTTTGGTTTCACCAACTTCTCCCCCTAATTTTGGGAAAAGTGTCTCATCAAATCGACAGTCTGCAAATCGTGCAGTAAACAAGTCGCATGTCAATGTTTCGAGGTAGCGAATGATGGAGGGCGATTCAAACCCAACATATATTCCTAACCTTCTTTGCGGACCCATTTTGGTGCGGGATGGCGGTGCAATAGGCACATATACTGCGCATCCAAAAATCCTTAAATGGGATATATTGGGTTCATGACCCAAAACCAATTGCAACGGGGAATACTTGTGGTAATTCGTCGGTCTAAGACGAATTAGCATTGCTGCATGTAAGATGGCGTGACCCCATACCGAAGTGGGCAGCCGATGAACTAGTATTGCTGCATGCAAAATGGCGTGAACCCAAACCAAAGTGGGCAGCCGACGAACTAGCATTGCTGCATGCAAAATGGCGTGAACCCAAACCGAAATGGGCAGCCTCGTTTTCATGAAGATTTCAAGATTATTCTCATCTATTGTCTCAATATGATATCCATTTTGAATGATATCTTTAAAACTCAACAAGTTCTTCTTAGACTTGGAGGAGAATATTGCATTCTCTAAGATAAACGTCGTGCCTTTGGGCAGAGTTACAGTTGCTCTTCCGGAGCCTTCAATCAATTTACTTCCCATGGTTTGACATATAAAAGAAAATATACGAACATGAGAATAAACAACTTCAATTCGTTTGTGTCACATAATATTTTCAAAATCTGCTGCTAACAGTTGACTAATAAAATCAGATATGTTATCCATTATTTTGCAGTTTGAAAATTTCAGTTTAAACGTTTTCTTCAAACAATCGATTGTTACTTACAAACAATCGATTGTTGAACATTGACAATCGATTGTTAAACACACACAATCGATTATTTGCTATTTTTGAAAAACTTCAGATCACACTGTCTTAAGACAATCGATTGTTATGCATAGACAATCGATTGTTGGCTATTTTTGAAAAATTCCAGACCTCACTGTTTCAAGACAATCGATTGTTAGACAAAGACAATCGATTGTGGATGATTTTTGAAAAATTCCAGATTACTGTCTTAATGACAATCGATTGTTAGTCAACGACAATTGATTGTTGATCAATTGTTTTTCAACTTTAATGCGAAAATAGTTGATAATCGACTAGTTTTTCAGGCTAGTCGATTACCCCCACTGGAAAATAAAAGTTTTATTGATATTTGAACATATTGAAGATATTCTAAAGAACTACTGCTAACATTGCTTTATGAACTAACTAATACGAGCTAATGCTAATGACTATTAGTTTATTCACTAACTAATACAAATAAGTAGAACAAAATTAAATAACTCCATCTTCTTTCATCACGGATCCATCGCCGATTAGGTGGTCTATTTTCCCATCGGGTTGCTCAAAGAAGCCTGCCACATCCAGGTGGGTGATGTCCTCATTGTCGTCATAGACAAAATTTGTTTCAGGGCCTTTTCTCTTTCGAGATGCTTGATAAAGGTCAACCAAGTGTCTTGGTATACGGCAAGTCTTTGACCAGTGCCCTTTCCCACCGCAACGATAACATATCGTTTCTGAACCATTTTCCTTAGGATCTTCATGACCCCGTTTCTGCTTTCGGTGGTTATCTCTCTTCGGGGGTGACGGACTTCATTGGAATTTCTTCCTTGTCTACGTCCCTGGCTATGACCCCGTTTACGACCATGACCATGGTCCTTTTCATGTTTGGCATAATGAGAGTGCACCTTATCTGCTTCAGGCAGTAGTGTAGACCTAGTGGGTCGATTTTCATGATTTCTCATGAGCAGGTCATTATTTCGCTCAGCCACTAGTAGAAGAGAAATCAGTTCAGAGTACTTTGTAAAGCCTTTCTCTCTGTACTGTTGTTGCAGTACTATATTGGAGGCATGAAACGTTGTAAACGTTTTCTCAAGCATATCATAATCGGAGATATTATCCCCGCATAGCTTCAATTTAGAAGTAATTCTGAACATAGCAGAATTATATTCAGAAACGGACTTAAAGTCCTGGAGCCTCAGATGAGCCCAATCATATCGTGCTTGTGGCAGAGTGACCAACTTCAGGTTGTCATATCTCTCCTTTAAGCCGTTCCACAAGACGAGTGGATCCTTGACGGTGAGATATTCAATCTTCAAACCTTCATCAAGGTGGTGGCGCAAGAAAATCAAGGCCCTCGCACATTCTTGGGTGGATGCTTTTTCTCTATCTTTGATGGTGTCTCCGAGACCCATAGCATCTAAGTGGATTTCGGCATCCAACACCCATGTCATATAGTTCTTGCCCGAAATTTCAAGGGCAACGAACTTTCTTTTCGTAATGTCAGACATAATCGAAAATTAAATTAGGAAGAGGGAAATACCTTAGATTTCTCGAGAATGGTTCTTGAGACGGTAGAGTCTCGTGCTGATAACGTGTTATGAAATAATATAAAAGACAAGAACAATAACTCAAGAACAAGAGCAAATAGAGAGAAGAGTAGAGAGAGTTCTTCTTATTGATACTTAGAGAATGTTAGGAGTGATTTACAATGGTAGAGGGCACCTCTATTTATAGGGAGGAGGAGGATTTATCTACCAAGAATAGAACTCTAGAATCTCTCTAATTAAAGACATTCACCTTAAATAGAAGTGTATTTATAACAATAACAACTTTATACATTGTAAGTGTAACCTCCACTTAATTCCATATATATATATATATCTATGTCCTAAACCACCCTGTTTGAATATTATTTATATTATATCCTAAGAGTCATCATTAACCACCAAAAAGAAAAAGATAAAAAGAAATAGAATATAGACATTGCTTAGCTTACGAAGTAGAAAAATCCCCTCTATAAATTGCCTCTTCTATTGTTTTCTCAAATACATCAAACACTTAGCAATATTTCTCTCTGAGGATAAAATTTATGGCTTCCATTGGATTAAACTATGCCCATCTTCACGTGCAGCAAAAACGCCTAAAAGAGAATTCCAAGAGAATGGAAGTGGAAAAAGCTCGTAGTAATAACGAAGGTGGCACGGTGAAAAAACTAGTCGAGGATGGTAAACGTAGTAAGAGCAAGAAAATTTACCCTGGTGGTTTTGCTTCTAATGAGAATTTAGATGAAAATAAATAGTATTTTAAGTTCTGCACAATATAACAAGGGCGTTGTAGAGCGAGCTAATGTCAAATAATGTGCTAGATTGTACTTCTTCCTTCTTCATTTTTTTCCTTTTAATTTCTGTCTTTTTTTTTTTGTAAATTTTTTCACTAGCCTGTAATCAAGTTTTCTGACTGTACGTCACGCTGTGGTGCAGAATTGATCACCTAATTTGTGCACGTATTAATATATGGTGTTGTTGATACTATTGTTTAAGCCCTTGCATGGTGTTTTTACTAATACGATCGAGAAAAAGTTAAAGGTCCAAATTTTTGATAAGAATGGACCTTAGGCCTAACTCAACCAAAAAGTTATTTTATAAGGTGAGAATTGCCCAAACCATATAAGGAGATCAAGGATTTCAAATTCCTCCGATGTGGGACAACTCAACAGTTTTTGCAGTCACGTAGCTATTTTTAGTATTAATAATATGTTTTTTCCCAAAATGTTTATGGTTGGCTGCTGATCAAGGCCTTGACTGCTTATCATAAGTGACAGAAAGTATACACAGTTACACACTAATCATTCAAATAACGAAAAAGAGCCAAAATTATCCCAATACTGTTCGCCTAGGAATATTTTTGCCTTCGTTAATAGTTTGATTTTCTTTTCCGTCGCCGTTACGAAACTGACACATATTTATCCATATGCTTTGCGAAAGGTTCAATTTGCCCCTTTTTACTAATGGAGCCATAAAAAAAAAATGTAATCATCTTTTATTTATCAAACGAACCTATGATCAACAATACACATCTTATCATAATCATCCTCAACTCAACAATTATATATCATTAAAGAAAACAAACCATAAACGCTTACAGTTTGTTTGGATGGTTATTACATATTATTATATAATATATTTGTTTTATTGTATCGTTTGATAAATATAATATTCAGATAAATTATATCGTTTAATGTTAATGCTTGATATTACGCACTAACAAGAATAAACTTGCAATATTATAAAGATAAATTATTTTACGGGTTTAATTTATTACATAAAAAGGTAGGAAAAATAATAAAATAAAATTATTTATTAATAATATTAAAGAGTGAGATTAGAGAAAAAATAAGACAACGATGCAACCACACCAAATCGATCGTTATATAAAGTGGTACATTACATCGTTTCGTAACTGCTGATTTAACGATACGGTACAATAAAATTTAAATAACAATCAAAACAAATCTTTATATTTAAAATAACAATACGTTATAATACAACGGATTGTAAGATATATGGATTTATATCTAGATATATGGACTTATATCTACATACATATGAACAATATAAAGATAAATTATATGTTATGTGCTATCTTTTGGTTTGGCCTAAATAAGTGGTCTTATGGACATAAGGTTAAGGGGGCCAATATATTGTCATATAAAGTGTAGGACTAATGTGTAGATACCCAAAAGGGTAACCTTAGTTGATGATGGGCTAACTAAGGTTACATATATGTAACCATGGTTACATGCTTGTGACTCTTGAGTTATGTAACTCTTGTGACCCTTGGGTTATGTAACTCATGAAGTTATAAAGTGGGGGTTATGGTTCCCACATTAATGCAAGACAAGACTCTTCTTCCTCCCATTGAATCAAGAGCCAAAAACTCCATTGTTTTCTTGCAAATATTGTGGAAAACCATATACCATTTGATTATTGTCATAACATTATTATTGTGAACCATTCACATATTTAAAGTCTTGTGAAGCATACTTGTGGTGATATACAACTTCAAGAAATCTTGAAGAAAGGATCAAGGAGTTCACAAGGACATAAGGACAATCATCAAAGGAGGTTCAACAATTTCCACATATGGATTCAGGTTAGCTTCCGCTCATGTAGTTTAATTCCGAATTATTCAATATGAAGGTTGTTATATTTAGTTGGAATCATAATCCTAACACGGATGACAACCATCCAAACAAGTTGTTAACATCCGTTTAGCTTAAAATTAAAGATGATTTCAGAGACCTCTTTCTAAGTTTAAGTTTCACTTCGTGACACTAACTTCTATTGTGGTTTATGATATTACAGTTATCTCCCTTATTTTAATTTTGTTTGTATCATTAATACAATTAGTTACAACTTGATTATTCTACCCCTATTAATGTACTCTTTTGTTTAATTAATCAGTTTATGGATTTCTTCTTTAATAAATTAGAATTAGAAACCTAAGCCATTGGTTGGAAATCTTCCCTACTCTTAAAACCTATTCTGTTGCATGTTCTTCCCCAGTTCTTCCTCTTCCTCTTCATCCAAACAACATTGATAGATGGGCATGAGTAAAATATCTTAGGAACAGTAAGTTATTCTATTCTATATAATTCAACAAGAAAAATTATGCTATCTCATCACGCAAGCTGCAGAGATTATATTTTCCAGAATAACTAAGTAAATAAATGTTTCTGACAATATGAGTTAGTAGTTGCTACAATTAATTCGAGTGGCGGAGCCAAAATTTGAAATTTATGAGTTCAGAATTGTAGTTATTTTAACTTAATGGGTTCTAAATTAATAATTTATAAATATTCAATGTATTTTTTAAGATAATATAACGTTTGAACAAAAGTTATTAAATTTAACCGAACCTGTATCAGATCCTTTAGCTCCGTCCCTTATGACATCCCCTCATGTAAGAGTTTAATTTGCATCATCACATTGAAATCCATTGAAGGCGTTAAGAATGATATATATCGGCAGTATGTGATACAATAAGACCAATTTAGAAATCATGAATTGCAATAGAACTTTCTCAAACTATAAAACTAAAACCTAATGGGTGTGTTTGGTAAGACGGAATATTTTTTTATTTTTCACCGTTTGATTGCACAAAATAATTTGAAAAATACTTTTCTAGATATCATATTTTCCTGAAATTAGAGGAAAATGATTTTCCTAAAAAAAAGTTAGGATTCCTTTTTTTATTTTGTAATTTTAATTTTCTGTGCAAAATTTTCTACAGCACCTTTCCAGACCTCCAAGTCCCCCCCCCCCCCCCCCACCCCACAAAAAAAAAATAATTTTTTGTTTTAACATTTTCAATTCTAATTTTTTTTATTTTTCAGTTTATAGGTTCGAAATTTTACGTGTTCCAAAGTTATGACTTTGGAGGTTTATATGTTTTGGATGTTTGTTGGTTTAGAAATTATAGAGTTTACGGTTCAAAAGTTTAGTAGTTCAGAAATTTATGGAACTTGTGAGTTCAGAAGGTTGTTATCTGGATTACTTATGAATACTTTTGAGAAGCTATTTTTCTTAATTTATGTACCAAACACCGAAAAATGAGTAAGATTACTACTTATTTTCCAAGAAAATATTTTCTTGAATTATATTTTTTACGAAAAATATTTTTCGTTATGCCAAACACACCCAATGTCTTTTCTCAAAATACTCACTCAACCTCATAACTACTTCGCCACACTTGTTTATAGTTGGAAATTCCAACTCGAAGGCCCTAGTACTACTGACTTTGCACCAGAAACAATTGAAGCTTTTTTTGCGGTATCCTCAAATAGGGCACAAGCTAGGGACATTACTATATGAATGAGACTTCATCCTTATTACATTACAAGCGATACCTCAAATTCTAAAAATTCTTCTGTAATCCCGAGCTTGGTAAATAAGGCTACTAATTTTTTTTCCTTCCGGCCTTTAAGTGATAAGGGGAGTCACTCTTGCATTCTCTCTCTTGGTAGGTCAGTCTCGCTCTCGCTTGAGCTTATTGCTTTTGTTCTCATGGGCAACCTAGGCCGGATCTAGAGCATTAGTTACGGGTTCAACATGGACCAAATTTACTATGTACAGCTCTATGTGTTAAAAACTCTATTAAATTAGATTCCGAATTAGTAAATTAAAAGTTAATGGTCGAATATCGAATTCGAACATGTAAAATTTAGATTGTGGACCGTTTTCGTAAGCATAATGTATATGGTCGAAATCAGGTATGCCAATTTTTTCGAGCTCGAGGGGTCGACTTAAGCCCATTCAAGATAGGTCGACTTCGAACTCTACGGACCAGGCTCGAGCTCGATGACAGAATACAAGGCTCGAAGAATTAAGTGTTCCGGGAACATCGGAGCCTCATATGACTGGCATCGAGATAATGTCATTATGAACATGTAACAAAATGAGCAAGATTCCTGCCACGTACCCAAGATCATGGCGTGAATCCCGAAATAGATTTATATGAATCCGTACTAGGCGGTTAGACAATAGTCCCAATAAGATTCTTTACTGTAAATAGAAATATACTATATTTAGGGTTCCTCTATTTTATGAAGGGGGACCCCAATCATTTGTAAACATCATCAATCGTTAGAAAAAGAATATACTTTTTTTGCTTTCTCGCTCATCGCTCATCAGAATTGTTCTTTAGCTTTATTATTCTTACTTTATTGTTCTTGATTCATCTTGAGGTCATTTTGGTTCGAGGTCGAGACTGGCCTACATTCTAGTTTGGTTATACGTATTCCTTTCATTTATACTTCAGATTTCTTGGTTATTAACTAGTATTAAAGTAAATCACGTATCTTTAAAATCACAAATCAAATTTAGTTGTTACTTGTATTTTCGAGGTAAAGAGTTTGGTGCCCACCATTGGGCTAAAGATACTAGTGATTATTTGAGTACTGATTCTCATAACACACGTTATTTTACACTTGTTCTTATCAAGTTTTTTTGATTCTCATGCAAAAACATGTCAAATTCGCAAAACGCATCTTCACATGACAACGATGGTCTTGGATTTCATGGGGGAAAACACCAATGTAGGGGTCGTTCTGCCACCGATAAAACCCTGGGAAGTGCCAAATATGGAACTAGTTAATGTTAGTTCATACATTGCTTTGAATGCAGATTTAGGCACAAACCCTGGAGGAAGTGTACACAGGGAAGCCTGATCTGGCGTCCAAGAAACGCAGGGTATAGGAGATGGGGGAGTCAGCCGACAAGTAATATTCGAGATGCTACAAGCTCAACAAGTTGCAATTGCTCAACTTCAAAGTCAACATAAAACTCCAAGTATAGTCGAACTAGACAACACCTGACGTACAGAGCCGATACCGGAAAGATCAAGCGGTAACAACTCGGGGACTGACCCCACAATTATTAGGATGCTCGAGGAACTTTCCAAGAGAACCGAGTCTAGCGAAAAATAAGATTAAGGATAATGACAAAAAGTGGAGACTTATAACTCCTGTGTTGGTCAAATACCGGGAGCACCCCCGGTATTGAAAGGTTTGGATGGCAAAATATTCATATAAAAGTTGTTCCCATCAAGGCCGGCCCCAAAGCTCTTTCCTAAAACGTTTCGCATGCTCGATATAGCTAAATACAACAAAACAACCGATCTTAACGAACATATTACCTTATATACTTGCGGGATTAAAGGAAACCACTTGAATGATGATGAGTTCGAATTGGTATTGTTCAAAAAATTTGGGGAAACTTTTTTGAAAGAAGCCGTGATTTGGTATCACAACTTGCCCCCGAAATCTATCGATTATTTTGCTATGTTATCATACGCTTTTGTAAAAGCACATATCAGGGTCATAAAGGTGGAAATAGAGAAATCAAACATTTTTAAGATAAGAGAGGAATGATATGCTAAGGGAGTTCGTATCACGATTTCAAATGGAGCGAATGGAATTACCACCAGTCTCGGATGATTTCAAAGTACAAGCTTATATGCAGGGTTTGATTGAGTGGATTTTGATCGTGTCTTGACAATTAAAGCACAACCTGATCAAGTATCCAGCTGTGACATGGTCAGGCGTATATAATCGTTATCAATCGAAGATCAGGGTCGAGGACGACTAGTTAGGAGCCCCATCGGGTTCAGTTCATTCTAATAGATTAGCATCCATGCCCTCAAGGGATACATACAGGGAAGCAAGATCAAACAAGGAACGTTATCAGCCATGTGTCGGTTGAAGAAACAACAGCTCCGGGCATAACGCTCCTAGGAATGATCGAGGTCAAAACTCTCGGGGACTCCTAAGTAAGAATAGGTTTCATAAATATACTGACCCTGCGAAAGCACCTCGATTGGGAGTATAATTTCAGTGTAGATGAATCAGGGACCGTGTAAGCTATTTGAAGAGTCAAAGACACCAGATGGTCCACGCCTATTCAAAGTGATCCCTCTCAAAAAAATCCAAACTTGATGTGTAAGTATCATGGCACACATGGCCATAGAACCGAAGACTGCAGGCAGCTAAGAGAGGAAGAACCGCAACATATAATCCATATGATCGTTGGCGGTGTCGATGTTCCGCAGGGGCCTATGTTCAAACACACCAAGGTGTCTATCACAAGAGAAAAACGAACGTGGAGCTATGTGCTTGAGGGCGTCCTATCATTCAAAGACGAGGAAGCGGAAGGCATATCTCAGCCGCATAATGACGCCCTGGTAATTTATATTTTGTTAAATAATATTCAAGTTATACGTATTCTAGTGGATCGAGGTAGCTCAACAAACATAATCAAATCGAGAATCGTAGAGCAGCTCGTCCTGCAGGATCAAATTGTACCGGCATCCCGAGTCCTAAATGGCTTCAACTATGGAAAGAAAAACAACGAAGGGGGAGATAATCATACCAGTGAACACATGGCCGGAACCATCCAAGATATGAAATTCCATGTCATCAAAGGTAACATGAGGTATAATGCACTTCTCGGGAGGCCATGGATCCACAACATGAGGGTTGTACCTTCAACCCTTCATCAGATGATGAAATTCCCAACAGTGGATGGCGTGAAAACGGTCTACAGAGAATAACATGCTGCAAAGAAAATGTTTGCGGTCGATGAAGTTACACGGATTCCAATGTCTTTGACCTCGAAAAAATCGGGGGCCAAAGATAAACATGCGGCCAAATAGCAACCACCGATTCCAGTCCCGATCAAGTCGGAGGAACATGTAATCGAAGAAAAAGAAGGGCACTTCCTTACTCCTCAAACTTTCGTTGTTTCTGAAGAGTCAGACACAACCAAGTCATCGGTCGAGGAACTGGTACAGGTCATAGTAATTGAGTATATGCCTGAGAAAAAGGTATAACTGGGAAGGGAATTAACCCCTGAACTCAAGAAAAACCTCATTCATGGAAAATGTTTTCCATGAAAAATATTTTCTCGTTTTTCATTGTTGGTTGCACAAAATAATTTAAAAAATATTTTCTTAGATATCGCATTTTCCTGAAATTGAAGAAAAATAATTTCCCTTACAAAAAGTAGGATTTTTTTTTTGCATTTTTAGTTTTCTGTAAAAAAATTTCTACAGCACCTCCCTAGATCACCCAATACCCTCACTATCCTCCCCTCCTCCCTCCCCCCCGCGGCAAACATATATATTTTTTAATATTTCAGTTCTAATTTTTTATTTTTCAGTTTATAAGTTCGAAATTTTACGTGTTCCAAAGTTATGACTTTAGAGGTCTATGCGTTTAGAAGTTTGTGGGTTTAGAAATTATAGATACGGTCAAAAGTTTATAGAATTTATGAGTTCGGAAGGTTGTTGGTCCGAAAGTTATGGCTTCATGTTTATTATATCTATATTGTATATGAATATTGCTGAGAAGTTATTTTTCTTAATTTGCATACCAAACATCGGAATGAGTAAGATTAATACTTATTTTTCAAGAAAATATTTTCTTAGAATATATTTTTTCATAGAATACATTTTCCGTTATACCAAAATGGATGACCTTTTGACCCAAAAGGTCATCACTTGTTTTTAAAATAAATTCTGCATTTCGAGGCCTTAAAAACCTCTTTTAGCTTCACCTTGATTTGCATGGGCAGTTCGGATGCGTAGCTGGAAAGCTATTATGTAAGCAATCTGTGAAAATATTAAAATTTTAGCTTAAAAATGCATTTAAGTTGACTTTGGTCAATTTTTTAGATAAATGGATCCAGACCCGTGATTCGACGGTCTCGAAGGATTCGTGAAAAAATATGGGACTTGGGCGTATGGATCGAATTTCGAGGGCTTAAGTCCATGAAATGATTTTTTTAGAAGAAATTATTTTCTGAAAAATATAAAGGTTTTTTGAAAGTGAAATGTTATGTGAAACCTATGGTATCAGGCCCATATTATGATTTCGGAGCCCAGTACATGTTCAACATAATTTATATGTGTTGTTAATAAAGTTTGGTAAGAAACATAATCCATTTGACGTGATTCAGGTTTTAAATGCAAAATTTGATGTTTTAAGAAGTTAGGAAATATTTCATTGATTTTGAGGTTTAATTCGATGTTTATGATGACATTTTGGAGATTTGATCATACGGATAAGTTCGTATAATATTTTTGAGTTAATAGACATGTTTGGTTTGGAGTCCTGAGGGCTCGGGTGAGTTTCAGATGGGTTTCAGACATTTTAGGACTTGGGAAATTTTTTAGAAATAGCTATTCTAAAGCATAGAGCTTCTGTGCTACACGATTGCAAAACCCTTCACGTGATCACGGAAGGGAAAATGGGCAGGGATGGATTTTTGTTCAATGCGAACGCGAGGAGAAGATCGCGAACGTGGAGCATTGGGGGTTTTCTCTACCCGAACGCGACACATGTCCCCCGAATGTAGCGTAAATGGGGAACTGGCAAGAGAAGTGAATGTTCCTCTATGCGAACGCATTCATAGGCCCGCGAACACGATGAAGATTTTCCCTGCGAACGCATAAGAGGACTCACAATCGCATAAGCCTGAGGAAGGCTGCTCTTCGCGAACGCGGCAGACCCATCGCGAACACGATGAAGATTTGCCTAGTGATTTTTAAACAAAAACCAGTACATTCGGGACTTAATCAAAGTTTCATAACTTCTTCTTCTCAACTCCAAATTGGGAGATTTTGAAAGAGAATTTAACCATCAATCCATAGGTATGTAATCTTGGACTCATTTTCTTCAATTTTCATTAACACCCATTAGATTTCTAGGTTTAAATGATGTTCTTAAGGGTAGAAAATTAGGAATTTGGGTAGAGTTAAGAATTTTTATATATTTGTGATTTAGACCTCATTTTGGGATCAAATTTTAGAACTAATTATATATTCGGGCTCGTGGGTGAATGAGTGATCGGGTTTTGGTCCAAACCTCGTGTTTTGACCAAGCATTCCCGGGGTCAATTTTTGACTTTTTAGTAAGAATGATGAGAAAGCTATAATTAAGCATTGGAATTGAATTGTTTAGCATTTATTGATAGTATTAAGTCTATTATGTCTAGATACGATTGATTTGGAGCCAAATTCAAAAGGGAAAGCACTGTTTGAGGCTTGAGTTGACTGTGGAAGTTCGAGGTAAGTGTTTGGTCTAATCTTAGGTTGCGGATTATGAGTCGAGTCATATTTTCTATGTGGTAATTGATGAGTGCGACATACAGGCATGGTGACGAGTATCTGTACATTGGTGTGTATCATACCCGTGAGTCTTATATTGTGATTTTCATGACTTCGTTGTATTATTCATGCCTTGGTGAAGATTTCTATTTATTATGCAAAGCTTGTGGAAGTAATTGTGACACTTGAACTTTGAGGAGCGTTGGCTCGAGTTGTATAATGAGAAGTGAAGGTAAAAGTGATAATTGAACCTTTAGAGGATTGGCTCGAGTTGTGAAGCGAATTGTAAAGTAAAAGTGAAAAAGAGAAAAAGATCATTATGTTGTATCCCTTGCTGGCATGTTGATATTATTGTTGTTGTTCCATTGCCAGGACTTCATTGTTGAATTGTTGTTCCCTTGCCGGGATTCTTATTATAATCTCATTCATTCCTTTGTCCTATTGTTTGTGATTGTTGTTTGGGAGAGGAAGAGAGTTAAAGCACGAAGGGTGATGTCGTGCATTATTTTGTGAGGAAAGAGTGTAAAGCACGAAGGGTGATGCCGTATTTTATTATGAGGAAAGAGTGTAAAGCACGAAGGGTGATGCCGTACCGCACGATGTACCATTCCACCGATTATATTGATTATATGGTGAGGAAAGAGAGTAAAAGCATGAAGAGTGATGCCATGCACATCATTATTATGTGATTGCTTTGGAGTAGAAGAGAGTAAAAGCACGAAGGGTGATGCGGTGCATTTATCGATTTCTGATTCTTTGTTGATATCCGAGTTATATTGTTTCTCTCGTTTAATTGTTGTCCTTATAGTTGAAATCGGTATCTCCCCCGTAGAATGCTTACCCTCCCAGACTTGACTATTTATTTATTTACTTCTTTTCCGTTGTATATATTCGAATTGTACAGGTTTATTTGGTAGTCTGGTCCTAGCCTCGTCACTACTTTGCCGAAGTTAGGCTAGGCACTTACCAGCACATGGGGTCAATTGTGCTGATACTACACTCTGCATTATGTGCAAATCCCGGAGTAGGTATTGGACTGTAGTGTGGACGCTACCTTTAGTCCACACAGAGAACCAAGATAGACCTGCAGGAGTCCGTAGTCCATGACCTCTCCCTCTATCCCTATTTTCTGTTTCATTTTCCCTTTATTCAGAGAGAATGTACTGTTATTTCTTCAGACTTTTGTATGTAGTAAATCTTAGACCTCTGTGACACCAGATTTTAGGTGGTTAAGGCTTAAGTATTTGTAATAATTACAGTTTGCATATATTTTATTGTTGTCTTCTGCTTAAATTTGAATTTCCGTTGTTACCACGTTATCGCTTTATATTTGCTAAAAAGAAATAATTGAGTAATAAAGTAATTAGATTAAAGGTTTGGCTTGCTTAGCCCACATTAATAGGCGCCATCACGACTTCTGAAGGTGAAAAATCCGGATCATGACACAAACATACCCAATGTCTTTTCTCAAAATACTAACTCAACCTCATAGCTCATAGCTTTTGCTCTCATGGCAACCTCGGGCGGATCTAGTGCATTAATTATGGGTTCAATATGGACCAAAGTTGCTATGTTCAAATCTTGTATTTATATTAAAAACTCTATTAAATTGGATTCCGAATTAGTAAAAGTTAATGGTAAAATATCGAATTCGAACTTGTAAAATTTAAATTTTGGACCGTTTTGCGTAACCATACTTATAGCAACAACAACAACAACTACCCAGTATAATCACACCAAGTGGGGTCTGGGAGGGTAATACGTAGACGAGCCTTACCCCTACCCGAAAGGGCAGAGAGGCTGTTTCGAATCGACTCTCGGCTCAGTAAAGGAAAGGAAACAAAAAAACAAAAATAAAAGAGCATTAGTAACTCCAGCAGAAATAGCGTAAATAATTCTAAACATAAGAACCATAAATAAAATAGCATGCAATAATATCATACAGTAACTACCATAAATAACTACCATAAGGGGGACACAATTCAAAATATAGATTATCTATGGATAGCCCTGCCAAGCCTCACCCCATCCAGGGTGAGGAGTACGAAAAACTCTAGGAGCCCCTATCCTACAACCCTGATACTAGACCTCCAGACTTCCCTATCAAGGATCATGTCATCGGAAACCCGCATTCTAGCCATGTCGTGCCTAATCACCTCTCTCCAATACCTCTTAGGCCTCCCTCTGCCTCGCCGAACGCCGACAATTGCGAGCCGCTCACAACTCCTCACCGCGGCATCAGGACTTCTCCTCCGCACATGCCCGAACCACCTCAGCCTCACTTCTCGCATCTTCTCATCCATCGGGGCCACCCCCACCTTCTCTCGAATAACTTCATTCTTAATCTTATCTAACCTGGTGAGCCCACACATCCACCTGAGCATCCTCATCTCCGCAACCTTCATTCTCTAAACATGAGAGTTCTTCACTGGCCAACACTCCGCCCCATACAACATTGCAGGTCTAACCACAACTCTATAAAATTTCCCCTTGAGTTTCTATGGAACTTTCTTGTCACACAGGACTCCTGATGCAAGCCTCCACTTTGACCACCCCGCTCCTATTCGATGAGTGACGTCCCCGTCAATCTCTCCATCCTCCTGAATCACCGAACCAAGATATCTGACACTGTCCCTCTTGGCGATGACTTGAGATCCAATCATCACGTCCCTGCCTACTTCGCTCGTCTCGGCGCAAAACTTGCACTCCAGGTATTCTGTCTTAGATCTGCTTATTTTGAAACCCCTAGACTCGAGAGTCTGTCTCCATAAATCTAACCTCTCAATAACACCGACCCTCGTCTCGTCTATCAAGACTATGTCATCAGCAAATAGCATACACCAAGGCACATCCCTTTGAATATGTCGGGTTAGAGCATCCAGCACCAAGGCAAACAAGAGAGCGTTAAGCGCCGATCGAAAAAAGTTCTGAACCTGGGGGAACACCCCATAACAACTGGAAAATGGTCTGAGTCGCCACCCACCGTCCTAACCCTACTTATAGCAAAAATATTATATGCTTCTTACAATATATCAGCTTTAACCATGAGTTATAGGCCTCAAATAGCAATAAGAGAAAAAAAAGGAGTTTTCCAATAGAAGAAGGGAATTTCCCTAGAGACCTTCCCATCTAAGGAATTAATTAATTATCAAGTTACGCAATGATTACTAAAGTCCCTTTCCTTAATGTCTTCGGAAACTAATTACATTGGCTCCAAATAAAATAATGGATTAGGAACTTAGCATCACAAGACCTACATTAAAAATGAGCCACAAGCTTCCCATGAAAACCAAATTACAGCACTATCTGCAAAAATATTTTATTTTTTAAAAGAAGGTTCTTTAATTAATAAGCTGTTCCAACTTAATTAACCTTTAAAAAGTGTTATTAGGTCGAAAAAATTAATAAATTTTCTGGATGATGCTGCAAGGGGACATTGTACATTAGTTCTTAATTAATAATAATAACCTGTGGCTAAGAGAAATACATAGTGGCTTTATTTAGTGACTAACTAAACTACATTTAAACGGGTTGACAGATTATTAGCAAGTTAGTGCTCGTTCGTTGCAGACAAAATTATATGTACTCCATCGTGGTAGAGGTAAAATCTATGTACATACTATTCTCCTTACTTGTGGGATTATACTGAGTCATCATCGTTATTATATATATATATATATATATATATATATATATATATATATATATATATATATATATATATTATTTTACTATAAAAGTCTAAATTAATTAAAGACCACTAAGAACCATTACCAATAGATATTGGTAGATAAATATAAATATAAAATAGAATAAAATTTGGTTTTTACATCTTATTTAAACTCTTCTAAACTTGAGGTAAGGCTTCTAGTTAATATTTCTGGATTATTATTAAAATTTTATTTTTTTATTTTTATAGTACGGTAAAATTTATAAAGTAAGAATTTTTTGCGTTAAAATCTTATATTGTAAAATCTTACTCGGCACTCTCTCTCTTTCTTATTCTGTAGACCTATATTGTTATAGTATTATCAGAATTATAAACTGAAATTACCCCTTCTATACTCTTTTTTTTACTCCACTTTGTTCATCTCTTCTTTCCAACCTTTTAAAGAAATAATCTTTTCTTAACTCTTTTTTCTTTAACCTCACCTCGGCCTTGGTTAAACGCATATACGCATTTTTGGTTAATTTTGTGTTTGACTTAACCGGTTTCTTATAGGAATTTATAGGTTAATCCATCAAAATTATTAAGAAATTGAAAGATAACCGTATACTAAGAGTGATGTCTAGTTATTTACAAAGTAATAATTGAGGAATAATAAATATAAAACTATACATAATAACATAAAATTGTAAAAATAAGGGTAATACCCAGAAACATAATTTAGATAAAATAAGTAACTTACATGTTTACAGGAGAGAGATTTCCCTTTCGAGAAACCTGAATTCTTTTTACTGTAACTTTGGAATTAAGATTTTGCATACACAAGCATAAGACTTTATTTATTTTACAAGTTCGTGGTAGAAACTAATAAGGTATACATAAGAAAATATTTTACAAGGTATATTACAAGGTGTTTGGAGAATGGTGGGTGATGAAGGAAGGTGTTTGGATGGTTTATATATATATATATATATATATATATATATGTTTTATATCATTTTACTATAAAAGTATAAATTAAAAGACCACTAAGATCCACTACCGGAAATATATTCATACAATGTTATTCAATTTGCTTAGCCTATATGGCCAGCTTAAGCTTTTGATATGAGTCACTGATTCGTTAACAACTAACACAATACACTTAAATACTTAAGTGAATCAGTTGAGACTTTGCTTTTATTAATTATGATTAAACTAATCTTTCATGCACTCTATGAATTATTTACTTTATACTCACCCATAAAACTATTGCTGGACATTTTCAAAAGCTAAAGGGAAAAGAAGGTATAGCTTTCTAGACAACTATAATAAAATAAGGATGTCTTTATGTTGACCTTCAGGATTAATTTTAAAAAGTTAATTAATTAATACCACTAGTTTTTACAGCCACAGGATAATTCGACAACAAATTATGCTTGTACCTTCGTGTTGTGATACGAAGGGACATTTTGTCTTAGTGGAGATACAGTTATCTACTAAATAAAAAGAAAGTGTACTTTTCATTGTCAACGCCTATTCTTAGAGATCACCAATACTTCAGGCACTTAACATACATGGAAACTTAGGGTGTTTTCCTTAGAAAATATTTTTCTGGATAATAAAGTGTTCTTTTTACTTATTTTTTGGTGTTTGGTTATATAGCAGAAAATATTTTTTGAAAAATATATAGTTTAAGTAAACTCTATAAGAGATGAAATGAATAAGGACAAGGAGGGTGGTAGGTTAGGGTCTGGAAGCCACGATGGTGGTGATGAGGGTAGGGTGAGGGGTTAGGGTTGAGGGTTGAGGGTTGGTGGGCGGGAGATAGCAGATGGGTCGAGAATAAGGTTAGGAAGGTTGAAAAGAAATAGTATAATTAATTTACAGTTATAGTAATTAGTAAATGATTGTGGCGATCGAAAAGCAAGAAATTTAACTTACTTTTATGCTGAGAAATGTATCCACATCCACACTCATTGAGCTAAAATTGCAGAATAGTACAGGAAAGTGTATTACATAATTAAGATTTCATATGTTAATTACGTAACCTTATTAGGGTACAAATTGATATAGTTTTAATTCATCTCAATTTAGATTTTGTATGCTTGCCTTTGGGTTAGAAGATTTTGATCAATAGGGTTACAATGTTTCCACTCATTTTAAACGGGTTCTTTACACAAATAACCGACCATATTTATTATTTATTTTTTCTAACCGTACATAAATGATATATCGATTATACACAATTTTATGTATACATAAATAAATTATAAATATGTTATATCTTCATTGACTAATTTTAGTTTAAGTAATTGGGTGAATGATTACTTAAATTAATTCTTTATTTTAAACCAGTATTTTATATCGGATAAATTTGAATATAGCTTGATGGTTCAAGTCAATAAATGAATTATAACTCCATACATTTAGGTTTGGACAAGTTACAAATGTGTTAGATTTTACTACCTCTTTTATATAACCTTATAGAAAAGGGTCAAACTACCTGTCTACTATACGAAATATCTTATTAACTTTATTCTTTTATATACTTCGTGATCATTCATACTCTTAATACGGCAAGTCGTCTCGTATTTGCCCTAACTTTTAATAGAGGTCCATCATAGATTGTGTTGATTCACGCACGGAAATATTTAGGGAAAATGGTTCAAATTTACCTTTTCTTTTTGCTAAGAGGAGAGATTACTATTAGTGCATAAATTTACGAGCTGTCATTATATGCCAGGACACATAAATGATACAGTTCCTAATAGGTCTTTTGTAGAAAATAGATAAAGTAAATAAAGAGGGTTTACTCAATAAATGGTCTTCACACTCCGCGTTAGTAGGTGAATTGTAGCTGCTCTCATACTGCGTCATTGTGTGGGCCACTTGGTTTCTCTCGCGATAGATATGCGTAACAGATAGTTGGTGTTTTCCTCTATCCCACAGTGTTTGCATATATTACAACGACAAAAACAACAATCCTCTTATGAAATAGAAGATTCTTACACTTCTATTTAAGGTGAATGTCTTTAATGTATTTAATTAGAGAGATTTTAGAGTCCTATTATTAGTAGCAAGATCTTCATCCTCCCTATAAATAGAGGTGCTCTCTACCATTGTAATACACCCCTCTCAACTCAATAAGAAGAACTCTCTCTACTCTTCTCTCTATTGCTATTGTTCTTGTTCTATTGTTCTTGTCTTTTGCTTTAGTTTATAACACGTTATCAGCACGAGACTCTACCGTCTCGAGTATCATTCTCGAAAATCCAAGGTATTTTCCCTCTTCCTAATTTAATTTTCGAGTATGTCTGACATTATGAAAAGAAAGTTCGTTGCCCTTGAAATTTCGGGCAAGAACTATATGACATGGGTGTTGGATGCTGAAATCCACCTAGATGCTATGGGTCTCGGAGACACCCTCAAAGATAAAGAAAAAGCATCCACCCAAGATTGTGCGAAGGCCTTGATTTTCTTGCGCCACCACCTTGACGAAGGTTTGAAGATTGAATATCTCACCGTCAAGGATCCACTCGTTTTGTGGAACAGCTTAAAGGAGAGATATGACAACCTGAAGTTGGTCACTCTGCCACAAGCACGATATGATTGGGCCCATATGAGGCTACAGGACTTTAAGTCCGTTTCTGAATATAATTCTGCTATGTTCAAAATTACTTCTAAACTGAAGCTATGTGGAGATAACATCTCCGATTACGATATGCTTGAGAAAACGTTTACAACGTTTCATGCCTCCAATATGGTACTGCAGCAACAGTACCGAGAGAAAGGCTTTACGAAGTACTCTGAACTGATTTCTCTCTTACTAGTGGCTGAGCGAAATAATGATTTGCTCATGAGAAATCACGAAAATAGACCAACTGGGTCTACACCACTGCCTGAAGCAGATATGGTGCACTCGCATTATGCCAAACATAAAAGGGACCATGATCACAGTCATAAACGGGGTCAAAGCCAAGGACGTGGACAAGGAAGAAATTCCAAAGAAGTCCGTCACCCCCCAAAGAGAGATAACCACCGAAAGCAGAAACGGGATCCAGAAGATCCTAAGGCAAATAGTTCAGAAACTATATGTTATCGTTGCGGTGGAAATGGGCACTGGTCTAGGACTTGCCGTATACCAAGACACTTGGTTGACCTTTATCAAGCATCTCGAAAGAGAAAACGCCCTGAAACAAATTTTGTCTCTGACGACAACTTTGACTTCACCCACCTGGATGTGGCAGACTTCTTTGAACAACCCGATGGAAAAATAGACCACCTAATCGGCGATGGATCCGTGATGAAAGAAGATGGAGTTATTTGATTTTGTTCTACTTATTTGTATTAGTTAGTGAATAATCTAATAGTCATTAGTATTAGCTCGTATTAGCTAGTTCATGATGCAATGTTAGCAGTAGTTCTTTAGTATATCTTCAATATGCTCAAATATCAATAAAACTTTTATTTTCCAGTGGGGGTAATCGATTAGCCTGAAAAACTAGTCGATTATCAACTATTTTCGCATGAAAGTTGAAAAACAATTGATCAACAATCGATTGTCTTTGGCTAACAATCGATTGTCTTGAAACAGTGTTCTGGAATTTTTCAAAAATAGCCAACAATCGATTGTCTTTGTCTAACAATCGATTGTCTTGAAACAGTGAGGTCTGGAATTTTTCAAAAATCACCCACAATCGATTGTCTATATCTAACAATCAATTGTCGTTAGGCAGTGTAATCTGGAATTTTTCAAAAATCATCCACAATCGATTGTCGATGTTTAACAATCGATTGTCTTAAGACAGTATGCTATGAAGTTTTTCAAAAATAACAAATAATCGATTGTGTGTGTTTAACAATCGATTGTTTATGTTCCAACAATCGATTGTGTGTGTTTAATAATCGATTGTCTTATGAAAAACGCTGAAATTTTCAAACTGCATAGTAATTGATTATGGACAACATATCTTATTTGTCAACTGTTAGTAGCAGATTTTGAAAATATTATGTGACACAAAAGGAATTGAACTTGCTTATTCTTATGTTCCTGTATTTCTTTTGTATGTCATACCATGGAAAGTAAATTGATCGAAGGCTCCGGAAGAGCCATTGTAACTCTGCCCAAAGGCACGACGTTAATCATAGAGAATGCTATGTTCTCCTCCAAGTCTATGAGAAACTTGTTGAGTTTTAAAGATGTACGCCGGAATGGCTACAATATTGAGACAATGGATGAAGATAATCTCGAATATCTCGTCCTCACTTCAAAGAATGTCTCCGGCCAAAAGAGGGTTATTGAGAAATTCCC
This sequence comes from Nicotiana benthamiana, assembly GCA_034376525.1. Lineage (NCBI taxonomy): Eukaryota > Viridiplantae > Streptophyta > Magnoliopsida > Solanales > Solanaceae > Nicotiana > Nicotiana benthamiana. The sequence continues at coordinate 68,023,220 of CM067332.1, forward strand.
GTCTTTATCTTGTGGCCTGTATTGGACAAGAATTAGTGCAATTGAGGCACATTCAACAGTAAATCTAAAGAATACTGAGTCCAATATATTTGTACTTTGGCATGATTGACTGGGTCACCCAGGATCAACCATGATGATACGGATTATAGAAAGCTCATATGGGCATCCGTTAAAGAATTTCAAAATCCTTTCAAGTAATGAATATCCTTGCACTTCGTGTTATCAAGGCAAGCTGATTATCAAACCATCCCCCACAAAGGTTGGGACCGAGTCACCCCCGTTTCTGGAACGTATACAAGGGGACATTTGTGGACCTATTCACCCACCTAGTGGGTCGTTTAGGTATTTCATGGTCTTGATAGACGCATCCTGTAGATGGTCTAATGTGTGCTTGTTGCCATCACGCAACCTTGCGTTTGCAAAGTTAATGAATAATAGATGAGAATAATCTTGAATTCTTCATGAAAACGAGGCTGCCCATTTCGGTTTGGGTTCACGCCATTTTGCATGCAGCAATGCTACTTTGTCGGCTGCCCGCTTCGGCTTAGGGTCACGCCATTTCGCATGCAGCAATTCTAGTTCGTCTCTGACTGACGAATTATCACAAATATTCCCTATTGCAATTGGTTTTGGGTCATGAACCCAATATATCCCATTAAAGAAGCTTTGGATGCGCAGTATATGTGCCTGTAGCACCGCCATCCCGCACCAAAATGGGTTTGCAAAGAAGGTTAGGAATATATGTTGAGTATGAATCGTCCTCCATTATTCGCTACCTCGAAACAATGACAGGAAATTTGTTCACTGCACTATTTGCAGACTGTCAATTTGATGAGACACTTTTCCCAAAATTAGGGGGAGAAGTCGGTGAAACCAAATGGGAAATTTTGTGGAAAAATGTATCATTATCTCATCTTGATCCACATACCTCTATTTGAAAGAAAGAGGTACAAAAGATTATCCATTTGCAAAGAATAGCAAATCAAATGCCTGACGCATTTACGGACTTGAAGAGGATAACGAAATCACACATTCACGCGGGAAAATGTTCCGATCCGTATTGAAGTCCCTATTGGACAAATATCTAGTGTCATATCCAATGAGTCAAATGCACGCCAGAAGCGTGGCAGACCATTAGGTTCCAAAGATCGAAATCCTAGAAAGAGGAAAAAGAACGATCTAAATGACACTATGAAAGAATCACATGAGGACGCTCATGATTTGATTAATTCCGAGATTCACGAAGAATCTATTGAGCCTGAGACTCTTGAAAATACGGAATGCAAGAATGTGAGGATCTCGAACCTCAGTCTGTGGTAGTACGAAATTAATTGAGAGCTCTCGAAGAGCCAATTATTACTATGTTGGAGAAACACAATTTACTATTGTGCTGTAGTAAGTCTCAAAGAAACTTATTCAGTTTCCAAAAGTACACGCGAAGGCGATTGATGATATTGAGACTATAAATAAAGGAAGGCTTTGATTCTCCTATTACTACAACTTGTAGCGGGGTAATTTGTATATGAAAAGCTACCCGCTTTGTTCTCCAGTTTGTATTACACAAACGGAAGAATGCCACAATAAAGTGGATATCTATTGGTATAAAACCCATGTCATAATAAACCCGAAGTTTATTGATAAGTGCACATGTCATGGTGTAAATTTGAAATTTACCAATATTTATAATTTATTCAGTTGACATTCGTGTTAGCCATCTCATTTGAAGTATGATGTGCAAATTCACATAGGTGAATATCAAAGAACTAGAAGTTCTTGTTCTCAGTAATGAACTGACCAACTAAAGAGTTCGGGTTGAAGCCCCTTGATTCTGGAAATATCAAAGGTGAATATGGGCCCATTCACCTGCCATGTATACCACATATGATGCATCTATGATATGGTTACATGCGCCATTGTTATTAACCCGCAGCCTGGCAGTGCTTGCGAGGTAAATCGCTCAGTAATCTAACTTCGAGCATAGTTTCCAGATTCTCTACTCAAGACAGTTCATCTTGATAAGTTGGTTTATATCAAAGTTGGTTTAGCAAGATAATTATTGAGTGCTTCCACTTAATAGCTAAACTGTTTCTTATGAGAACAAAAGTTGTATATATCAATTTGATATACGTTGTATACGAGAGTATATTATATTCTCCCCTCAAAAGTGGTTCAGGGTCAGGAACCAAATAATTTCATCTTATTACTAAGGTGCTGTGTATATTGACATAATGCACAAAGATGATTTCCCAAAGTTGAGGAAACATGTTAGCTTTACTAACATGAGGGGGAGACATGATAAACATTTGAGAAAGTGTTACATGGGATGAATTTTCATTTGTATATGTATATCCCCGAATATCATGATATGAACCTGTAGTTCATAAAAAGGAAATGCAATTGCAACATATTGCAAAGCATGCTATACGCATTTGCTGACTCAAAGAAAGCAACTAAATGGAAGAGATACAATTCAAGAAGAATTGATTCCATATGAAAGACATGTAGCTTTGAACCTATAGTTCATATGCTTGAAAGTATAAAGGCAAAGGTATGTATAGTCAATTTTCGATATCTTATTTGTTTAGCATGACATGAAACTTTGATATGCAGCTAAAGTCTATTATGTGACTTACATGACTTAACTTGAAAGATTTAAGTTGCTTGAAGCATATGCAATTCTTGGTCCTGAAGTACCGCATCCTAAGTAGAATTTGTGTACATATGAATCTTGCCATAAATATAAGCATGATGGATTTGAGAATGCATCTATGGAGATATTGAAGAGCTATTCCACGACATTATATGAAGATGTTTATATCTATCAAGAATGATGATTTCAAGGTGCGGAATATTTATTCAAGTCAATATGGTTGATTTATTCATCAAGCATCTACCAAAGATCGTTTTGAAGATGATGCACAAGATTGGAATGCAAATGCTCAAGGATATAAATTGATGTACTCATTAGGGGGAGTCAATGCGCGTTGCACTCTTTTTCCCTTACAAGGTTTTGTCCCACTGGGTTTTCCTTGCAAGGTTTTTAACGAGGCAACCAATAGGCGCATATTCAAACATGTGTACTCTTTCCTTACTTTAATTTTTCCCATTGGGTTTTGTTTTAAGGTTTTAACGAGGCACATCATTGAATAGACATTCAAGGGGGAGTGTTATGAAATAGAAGATTCTTACACTTCTATTTAAGGTGAATGTCTTTAATGTATTTAATTAGAGAGATTTTAGAGTCCTATTATTGGTAGCAAGATCTTCATCCTCCCTATAAATAGAGGTGCTCTCTACCATTGTAATACACCCCTCTCAACTCAATAAGAAGAACTCTCTCTACTCTTCTCTCTATTGCTATTGTTCTTGTTCTATTGTTCTTGTCTTTTGCTTTAGTTTATAACAAATCCAGTATAATTCTATTTAGTAGGGTTTGAGAGGGTAGTGTGTACGCAGATCTTACCCCTATCCTTGGGTAGAGAGGCCGTTTCCAAATAGATCCCCAGCATCCTTCCCTCCAAAAACTTCCCACCTTATTCTTGGGGAGATTCGAACACATAACCTCTCGGTTGGAAATGGAGGTTGCTTATCATCAGAGCAATCCCTCTTGTCTCTCAGTAGGGTCTCTCTGGTGGACTAGCAGCCATAAAAAAGTTTTGAGCTTGTTGTGGCATGGTTCTTTCCAAATCCAACAGTGGTTAAAGGATTCCTGATATGTGCCCTTGACAAAAAGATTGTATGCAGATTTCATTGTGAAGTTCCCATCTTCTGTTTCTTTCTAGAAGAATGAGTCATTAATGTTCTCAGAGAAGGGTATATATGAGTGGTGTTGTAGGGTACTTGGGCCCGTGACTTAAAATTACACTATATTATACTTTAGGTTGGTACTCCTTTAAAAATAAGGACAAATGTAATATAATTTATTAACACAAAAATATGAATAACCCTAAGTATCATAGATGGTAGCATTAATAATTTTTTCACATAATAGGGGAGTTCTTTTACCCTTTTTTCCTTCAACTTTAGACTGTGTTCTCTCTAGTTGTGCGCATTTTCTTCAAAGTAATTTAGATGCACAATTTTACTATAGATGTTGTGTTACTTTGAAGAATATGCGTACACTAAATGCGAAAAACCACATTCTTGTGCATCTAAGTTACTTTTTGCATCTATGATAAAATTATTGAACTTTTTTCGAAAAATCACATTCACTAAATACCATAATAAATATATGTCTAAATTACTTAGAAGCCGCATTCACTAAATGCGGTTAAGAAACACATTTTCAAATCTGACCTAACAAATATAAATCGTTTTCAGTAAATCGCATTCAAAAATTGGACTTATATATAGAAAATGCAACTTAACTTGCCTTAGATAAATACCCTTTAGGAATCAAATTCGGCTACATATTGCATATTTCTAATCCCTTGGATTCTCTTTTTAAATATTGTTGTTGCAACGATGCGCCCTTACACCTAACTAATTTACTTTTAAGGGAAAAATAGCTGCCAAAAACATAGTACTTCTATAACTACAAAGTAAAAACAAAGAAAATTGTTGTTTTTGTTAAATTTTTCTTTAATTTCGACTTCTTCAATTGGTAAAGAAATCTTATGCCTTATCCAAATTGTTTAAAGTTGCTAGAGAAGGCTGACAGCTAACTCCATTAATGTCCAACTATGCTCAGAATTGTTTTTGCTAATAGTGGTTAAGCCACCTTAAAAAAGATAACCACTATATACATTGTAAGTGTAACCCTCCACCAATTCCTTATCTGTGTTTTATATTAAACCTTACTGTTTGAATAATATTATAGCCTAATGGTTACCATTAGCCAACCAAAGACAAAAAAACCAAAAAAACATAAGGGAGTGCATTGGCTTGCTTACAAAGGCGAAAAATCTCCTCTATAAATTCCCTCGTTTATTATTTTCTCAAACATCAAGCAATTAGATAACACACATCAAACACTTAGCAATATTTCTCTCTGAGGATAAAAATTATGGCTTCCATGGGATTAAACTATGCTCATCTTCACGTGCAGCAAAAACGCCTAAAAGAGAATTCCAAGAGAATGGAAGTGGAAAAAGCTCGTAGTAATAACGAAGGTGGCACGGTGAAAAAACTAGTCGAGGATGGTAAACGTAGTAAGAGCAAGAAAATTTACCCTGGTGGTTTTGCTTCTAATGAGAATTTAGGTGAAAATAAAGAATAGTAAATAATTTGTAGAACGAGGGTACGTCAAAAAATGTACTTGTTTCTCCTGTAACTCTATTTTCCTTTCTAATTGCTCTTCCACTTTTTTTTTTTTTTTGAAAATGTTCTTTTACTAGCTTGTTATGAAGTTTCTTGACTTTACGTCAAGCTGTAGCGAAGCATTCACCTAATTAATGCATGTAATATATGGTGTTGTGAATATTATTGTCTGAGCCTTTGCAAGTATTAATGATGTATTAACGAGTTTACATATAACGTTTATGTTTGGCTGCTCAAGGCGTGGAGTGCTAATCGTAAACAAAGGTGGAGCCATGGCTTCAACTTTATGAGTTCTAAATTTAAAAATGACGATTCCAAGTGTTAGTAATTAGGTTCTAAATATTAATACATTATTTGAGCAAAAACAATTAGATTCGGCCGGACCCGTATAATGATAATGACAATGATATGAAAAAATAAGGGGTTTATCAAAAGTACAACACGGAAGGAAACATGAATTGACATGTTAAGGAAACAAACAAACAATGACAACTACAGTAAATAGAGAAATATCAACAGCGGCTACTACCGAGAGCACAAAAGTAACTCACAGTCTTTTCTTATATTATTGCGGGAGCCTTTACATTAAATTATGATTTTTTTTCTGAAATAGCATATCACGTTTTAGCCCACCTTATCACTCAATATGACTTCTAAGAGTTCCCCTACTAGCCATGTGTATCAAGCCTAACTTATCTCACTGCATATGTTTCAACCCCAGACCTTATACAATCACATGCATATCAATATCACAATGTATCACAAATCTCATCTCAAGTGCCCAATATCACAATTTTCCAGAGAATCCAAACAATAACAAAATTTCACAATAAGGAGCCCTCGACTCAACCACAATGTACACAAGTCTCAACAATAACAACCAGAAGATTAACTCAATAGAATGATATTTCACAACTTAATACTTTGCCTCAATAAGAATCACTACCTTTGCAACTCAACACCAGCTTCAACAACAAGATATTCCAAGAATAGCAATTCAAGAAAAGAATTCAACAGTTAAATAATGAATACGGAATAAAGGAAATAAGAAGTTCAACTAAACATGTAGAGCAATTATCAAGTAAGAGATAAGACAAGCAGACATGTGAAATTAGACTAAAAATAAAGATTGTAACATGTTAAGGCAACTCAATTAAGGCAAGGAAGGGATGTACACAACTAAAATAAATTTTTTTTTATATTTAGCCCGTGTAAGCACTCGTCACCTTGCATACATTGATTTCACATATATCATGATCCGTAATTCTCACTATAGGAATCATGGTGGCGTCTAACATCATACTTGCTAGCAAAGCCAATGTTAGAGTTTTTATTAATCAATTTCCTTTACAGTTTAGTGATTAATAATAAACCAACTAAAACAGGTAGAAATAAGTACGGAAGTAAGTAAATAACCTTTTTGTTTATATACTGTTACCAATACTATTGCAATTACTGCTCAAAATCTGGTGCACAATCCACGAACACACTATGATTTTCTACAAACATTAGTCCAAAAGAAATCAGAACTGTTTTGGAAATAAAGTAAAACAGATGTAGAAGGGGACGCCAGGGACTGCGGACGCCAACAAGACTACCTTGGGTCTCCTAGTTGAAAATATCTGCAACCGACCTTTCGATCAACCACTACCTACTTAGGAAATCTGCACCAAAAGTGCGGAGTGCAGTACAACCAACCCCATGTACTATAAGTGGCAAGCATAACCTCGACGAGGTAGTGACGAGGCTACGGCGGGGCAATTAAAATATAACCTGCATATAGTGTTTAATAAAAGCAGAAAAAAGAACGGAACAAAATTAAACAGTAACTTGCAAGAAATGAATACACAACTCAAGTATCTTATAGGCATCTAGTTATAACTAATCCTTAAATAAAATACAAAACTACAGAATAACTTACACAATAGAATAATGACATTTAAACACATATACTGATGTGGCGCACATCCCAATCCCACCATATAATCAATATCAATATGAATAATCATCTTTTTTACTCCATATAAATACACCCTTATTTCTCCTATTGCATCGTGCAACCTAATCCCACTGTATAATGGCAATTCACCCTTATTCCTCCTGTATATATCACCCTTATTCCTCTTGTTGCGATGCGCAACCTATTGAAACACGTTCTCAAGGCACTAAACTAAACGTGTGTTCATATTTGTAGGTTTTGATAAATGACAAACGACGCGCAATTGACATATAACGAGGTCCAAGCACAAGCGCGCAATTGACACATAACGAGGTTCAAGCACAAGACGAACAAAGATCATGATCAAGCAAAGAAATAAAGTTATACATGAGTCGTTCTTTAATTATGATCTAGATCCGACAATTAACTCAAGACTTGTCTTCTCTCGTAAAATAATTTTTATCAAATCATGCATATTTAATTTAAAGCAAAATGATTTTCAAACATTTTAATTTAGCCAAACTGATTTTTAAACATGCCTCTCAAATCTGGACAAAGATAATTGATTATGTACTTTATGATAATCGATTATGTTAAGACAATGTACACCAGATTTACAAAGCTGAACAATAATCGATTATGTACCTTATGATAATCGATTATGTTAAGGCAGTGTGCATTACATTTTTCAAAGCTACAAGATAATCGATTATGTACCTTATGATAATCGATTATGTTGAGGCAGTGTCCATCAGATTTTTCAAAGCTGTAAAATAATCGATTATGCACATTATGATAATCGATTATGTTGAGGCAGTGTCTATCAAATTTTACAAGACTGTAAAATAATCGATTATGTACTTTATGATAATCGATTATGTTAAGACAGTGTAGTCCGAAGTTTTCAAAGTATAAAAGATAATCGATTATTCTTATAGCATAATCGATTATGCAAATGACTGTTGCCAAATTATTTTTAAACTCTGAAAGATAATCGATTATACACAATCTGATAATCGATTATGTTAAGTAAAATCTGAATATGATTTTTTGAACGTTGTCAGGTAATCAATTATACACAATCTGATAATCGATTATGTTAAGTAAAATTTGAATATAATTTTTTGAACGTTGTCAGGTAATCGATTATACGATTTCGATAATCGATTATTCTGCTAAAATCTGGGATTGATTTTTGAACGATTGAAAAATATCGATTATGCAAATCAGATAATCGATTATCTTAGCACAAAATCAGCAATTCTTAATTGGCAATTAGGCAACGGTTGTGGAGGTTTTGAACACTATAAATACAACTCAAAATCAGTCTTCTAAGTACAACAACTGATTATATTCTTGTTAAAGCTTGCATACTCTCATATTCATCATTTTCTATTCATTTAATAAGTTTTTGAGAGCCAAACTCTTGACGAAAGTTGTTGCGTTCTTGAGCGTATTTATTTTACTCATATCTACTCTTAAAGAGAGTCTTGTCTTGAGTGCTAAGTGTTTGTATACACTTGAAGGTAAGTGTTAATCCCTTGTGGTTGTAAGACGGAACGTTTTCATTCCTTCGGTTGAAGTCTTGAAGTGTAGTATCTTCGAGCAAAGGTTGTTGAGGCTTGTGTGACTCAAGTTCTCAGTTTGTAGCGGTTTGTTAAGCACCCGCAAGCTTAACGAAGTTAGTGGAATCTCGAGAGAGTCTCTCGGGGACTGGACTAGCCACAGGTTGTGGTGAACCAGGATAAATTCGGTGCGTTCGTTCCTTATTATTTACTTACTGCACTTATTTCAATCCTGCAATTTTTAATTCTGCAAGCTTATATTGTTTTTTATTATAACGCCATTCACCCCCCTTTAGCGTTAAGCGTATATTCTAACAATTGGTATCAGAGCCCAACACTTGGAAAGACTTAACCGATTGAGAGAAACAATCCATGGCTTCTACTCGTGACTTTAATGCAGGAATAGGTGAAGGACAATGCTCCACCAGACCACCACTGTTCGACGGCACAAACTATACGTACTGGAAGGAGAGGATGAGAATATTCATCCAGTCAAATAATTTTCATCTATGGAAGGTTATAACAAAGGGAGAACAAATTCCAACCAAAAAGGTTGAAAATGAATGGGTTCCAAAATCCGAAGATGAATACGATGCGGATGATATCCGAAAAGTGCAGAACAACGCTAGAGCCATCAACTTATTATATTGTGCTGTAAATGCTGATGATTACAGAAAAATATCATGTTGCACAACGGCTAAGCAAATGTGGGATAAGTTGGAAATCACGTACGAAGGTACGGACCAGGTAAGAGAAGCTAAAATTGATTTTCTAACCCATGCATATGAACTGTTTCACATGAAGGAAGGCGAGAGGATCGATGACATGTTCGAACGATTTTCAAAAATCGTCAATGACCTACATGCTCTTAAGAAAACCTTCACGGATAAGGAACTTGTCCGAAAAATTCTCCGAAGTCTCACTCCGGAATGGCGCTCCAAGGCCGACGCAATTCAAGAGTCTATCGGCGTTACAAACGTCACCATCGACGGACTAAGAGGTAATCTTAAAACCTATGAATCTACTATACTTAACCCTCTGTTTAATGATCAAAGGAAATAAAGAATCGCCCTCAAGGCAAGCACGGCTCAACCTCAAAATGATGAGGACTCAAACAACGGAGATAACGAGTTCGGACTCGTTATTAAGAGGTTTCAAAAGTTCATGCGAAAAGAGTATGAACGAAAAGGCCAACAACAAGGAGATCAAGTAAAGTGCTATGGATGCGGAGAAATCGGGCACAATAAATCAAATTGCCCAAATGTCAAAAAGGAGAAGAAACCCTTCAAGAAACAACGAGCATACATATCTTGGGGAGGTGACTCCAGAGACGAATCAAGCGACGTTGAAGAAGACGAAGCCGCAAATCTATGTCTCATGGCACACGAAGACAATCAAGAAGAGGTATGTCAAATCTCTTCAAAAAATTTCTTTTCTCTTGAGGAAATGCAAAGTGCTTTTGATGAATTGTATAGTGAATTCATTAGAGCTTCCGAAACTGTTAGAGACGTAAAGAAAAATTCTTCTTTGAAAGAAAAAGATTTTGAAAAACAACTCTCTTTGAAAGAAAAAGATTTGGAAAAATTGATTTTGGAAAATGAGAAGTTGAAAGAAGAAAACAAATTTTTCGGCAAGAGAAGCGCCGACAAACCCGAGAGTTCTAGTAAAAATTGTATTTCTTGCATGCATCTAAAAGATGAAGTAGAAAGACTTAAGGGAACCCTAGATAAGTTCAATTCTTCTCATAAAAATTTGAATGATGTTCTTGTCAATTTAAAATCGACCAAACATGGCATAGGTTTCAAAAACGTGCCTTAAGAAAAAGTTGAAGCCATCCCCCAACAACCCAAGGCTCAACCTAGGATAAATAAAATAAACATTCATCCTAGAAATAACCATCCTAGAATTAACATGCATCCTAGACCAAACACTAGAAGAAACTTTGACCATTTTAGAACGCCTAGAAATGGCCTTCAACAATCGCAACCTAGACATACTCGACCTAGAAACAATTATTCTAGAAACGCTGCATATCCTACAACAAACAGTAGGAGAAATGATTTTCAAGGATTGCGCAATAGCCATATTGTCAAAAATAGAGCAAACGTTTTTCGTACCTCCAACTACTACCAACCTAGAAGAATGCATAATCCCAATGTCATTTGTCACTATTGTAGTCGAATAGGACATATTGCTCCTGCTTGTTTTACTAGACACAGACACTTAACTGCATGTCAAGCACAACAGCATTTTACACCTAACTCTCAAGGACCCAAAACAGCTTGGGTACCAAAAACTCATTGATTTGTCTTGTAGGTATGTTTGAAGGGATCAAGTGTACTTTGGTACCTTGATAGTGGATGCTCCAAACACATGACCGGAGACGCATCCAAGTTCCTTCAACTAGAACACAAGGAAGGAGGAAACGTTATTTTTGGAGATAACAACAAGGGAAAAATTATCGGCATTGGCTCGGTTGGTAAGAATGAATCTTCTTCCATTAAGCATATTGCTAGTTAAAGGTCTAAAACATAATCTCTTGAGCATAAGACAATTATGTGACAAGGGAAATCTTGTTTTGTTGGATTCGGAAGAATGCTTAGTTTTTCGTCGTAGTGATTTTAAAATTATTCTTCGTGGTTTTAGAATTGATAACATCTATATGCTTGATCTTGAAAACTCTTCATCAGAGTATGTGAATTGTCTTATGAGTAAAGAAGACGATATGTGGTTATGGCATCGTAGAGTAGCTCATATCAACATGCATCTTTTAAACAAATTGGTTTCACAAAATTTAGTTATTGGTCTTCCAAATTTGAAATTTGAAAATGACACTATTTGTGATTCTTGTCAAAAAGCGAAGCAAACAAAAGCTTCTTTTAAATCTAAGAATATTGTTTCAACTACAAGACCTTTGCAACTTCTTCACATGGATCTCTTTGGACCATCTCGCATTAAAAGTCTTGGTAGAAATCGTTATGCTTTTGTTATTGTTGATGATTATTCTAGATTTACATGGACACTATTTCTTGCTCACAAAAGTGAGGCTTTTCAAAATTTTAAATGTTTTCTTAAACGTGTTCAAAATGAAAAGAACACAACCGTCACTTCCATAAGAAGTGATCATGGGGGAGAGTTCGATCACAATCTCTTCACGGACTTTTGTGACGAACTCGGTATTGAGCACACATTCTCTGCTCCACGTACACCACAACAAAATGGAGTGGTGGAACGGAAAAATAGGTGTCTCAAAGAGATGGCTAGAACCATGCTCGATGAGGCTAAGATTCCCAAACAATTTTGGGCGGATGCCGTGAGTACCGCATGTTACGTTTTAAACAGAGTAGTCATAAGGCCAATACTCATGAAAACTCCCTATGAACTCTATAAGGGAAGGAAACCTAATCTCTCCCATCTTAGAGTATTCGGTTGTAAATGCTTTATTCATAACAATGGAAAAGATAATTTGGGAAAATTTGATGCCAAATCGGATGAAGGAATTTTTCTTGATTATTCATCCCGTAGCAAAGCATATAGAGTATTCAATAATAGAACCGAAACTGTTGAGGAATCCCCTCATATTGTGTTTTCCGAAAATAATGCTCGCTTGGCGAGAAAGGATTCTGGTTTTGATCTTGCAGGTATTTTAAACACAATAAGTCCTCAAGACAAAGTACAAGAGGAAAATCCAAAGGAAATTCAAGATGAAATCTTGAAACAATTATCGGAGGAAGCGCCACCACTGGTGAAAGAAACGAAACTGCCTAACGCGTGGAGGACAATCAAAGACCATCCTCTCGACAAGGTAATTGGCAACTTGAACAAAAGGTAAGTACTCGAAATACTCTTAAGAACACCTTAGGACACACTTCTTAAGAGATCACGTTTTCAATTGGTCAACATCTTCACCAAGCTCTTAGAGAAGGAATTCTTAATTCTTGACTCCACAGTGATCTAAGTCATACATTGCATTTTTTTTTCATTGCTAACTTGAGCGTCGGAGGGCCCTAATTCCCTTTTGCAGGTATCGCCCTAAAGGCAGGGGGAATTATAAGGCGATGGTGTAGAATAATCGATTTCTCTAAAGTCGATAATCGATTATCACTTCTTTTTGTCTTATGCTTACTATGCCTGAAAATCGATTAGCAAGTATCACTAATCGATTATTTACGTTTTATGTTTACTATGCCGGAAAATTAACATAGTCGATTATGCAACACTACAATCAATTATCTAACAGGTTTTGCTTTGCAGGTTTTTGGATGGTAAATATAAAATTCGATTATCAATTTTTATAATCGATTTTGTTGACATTATTTTTCAGGTGTTAATTGTGACAATAATCGATTTTTTAACTGTATAATCGATTACCGTCTCGGCTATTCATTACTGCACTTCCTAAAATAATCGATTATCTCAAAAGTATAATCGATTATTTCCCGAGTGAGAAAATCACTGTGCACTCTGTGTCAGAATAATCGATTACCATAATCCAATAATCGATTATCCTCAGTCAGTATTTCAAAATTGTTACCGTTTCTGACCGTTTTGTCTCTTAAATTTTTGCAGATTTTCATCTTTAATGCAATGCCATCCTTCTCATTATAAATAGGTGCTATAAGTCTTCAACTTCTTCACTCAAACATCAAACTTATCTCCCAAACTCTCAAAATTTCTCAAATTTCTTTCAAAGGCTATTACTACTTGTTCAAAATGTCGGGCAGAAACTCCAAACGTGCTCGTGCCGGCAAAAATGTTGCCTCCTCTTCCGCCACTCGTCCACCAGTTTATTGTTATAAAGATGGCTCCTTCTTACGATTCAACAGTGAAGAACAACTTATGCGCTTCATTGAAAAGTTTGAAAATCGAGAAATCCTCCCTCCTCGATTTTCCACTAATCGATTTCTTACTCAAAGCGCCCCTCCATCCACAGCAAATATGCTCCTACAAAGCCAACTCCTTGATCTCCTATACCTTCACACCCCTTACATTCATCCTTCCTTAATTCAGGCCTTCTATTCAAACCTCGAGAAAGACGACGATGATGAACTCTTCTCGACCGTCAATGGAATTCACATCCCCGTATCTGAGGCAAATATTCAATCCATCACTAAACTTCCGCGCAATGGGGAAGACATTTTACGCTATACTAGGGAAGAAGGCGCTCTGTTTGATGAACAACTTCTTTTTACTCAAATCGGCATCGGTGAATTTTTTCCAACTCCGGACCATCGTCGTCCCACCATCACAAACATGCTCCCCGAATACCGTTTAATACTCTATGTCATCACCCGCGTTCTAAAACCGCGGAAATTTAATCATACAACTATATCTCATGAGGATTCAAAACTCATGCATGCTATCATCACCGGAGCTCGCATCAATTGGTGCAAATTCGACAAGACCCATATGTATGATGCTATTGGGGAAGATAAGCCACTCCCTTATGCTTTTGTCGTTATGACCCTTCTTGTCGCATCCGGTGTCGACACTTCCGTTGGCCCTCTCAAAAAGGCGACGAAACATTGGGAAATACAAGAATCTTCATTTCCCAATATCGGTGAGCATCCACCTCCTCCTCCAACTTAGCGACGACGTCCTCCGGCCCCGTCCGATGTATCCCTCAATACCATTTCCGAGCAAATTGCGTCTCTGTCCACCTCCATGAATCGCATCGATATGAATGTCACTCGTCTCTCCCATGAACTTCATGGATACTTTGACCATGTCAATTATCCATATGCCCAAATTGTCCTTCGGGAAGATGTACCGGATGCCGAGCCGGAAATTAATAATAATAATGAATAATTTCTTTCTTTTTCTAGCTTGTTGTCCTATGTTTCATTGTCTCTTCTTATGTACTCGGATTTTTGGTTAATCAATAAACAAGTTATTTACAAATGTTTTTTTTGCTAATGTCAAAAGGGGGAAGAATAAGGGCTATGCACTTAATATTTATTGGCATAAATTGAGGGGGAATTCATATGTTGAGGGGGAACTAATTGTATATCTATATACTTGTCTTGGATCGTCATTATGAATTATCTAATATGCATATCCCGATATTGGTTTGCCATTATCAAAAAGGGGGAAATTGTTGAAACACATTCTCAAGGCACTAAACTAAACGTGTGTTCATATTTGTAGGTTTTGATAAATGACAAACGACGCGCAATTGACATATGACGAGGTCCAAGCACAAGCGCGCAATTGACACATAACGAGGTTCAAGCACAAGACGAACAAAGATCATGATCAAGCAAAGAAATAAAGTTATACATGAGTCGTTCTTTAATTGTGATCTATATCCGACAATTAACTCAAGACTTGGCTTCTCTCGTAAATCATTTTTATCAAATCATTCATATTTAATTTAAAGCAAAATGATTTTAAAACATTTTAATTTAGCCAAAATGATTTTTAAACATGCCTCTCAAATCTGGACAAAGATAATCGATTATGTACTTTATGATAATCGATTATGTTAAGACAATGTACACCAGATTTACAAAGCTGAACAATAATCGATTATGTACCTTATGATAATCGATTATGCTAAGGCAGTGTGCATTAGATTTTTCAAAGCTACAGATAATCGATTATGTACCTTATAAAAATCGATTATGTTGAGGCAGTTTCCATCAGATTTTTCAAAGCTGTAAAATAATCGATTATGCACATTATGATAATCGATTATGTTGAGGCAGTGTCTATAAAATTTTACAAGACTGTAAAATAATCGATTATGTACTTTATGATAGTCGATTATGTTAAGACAGTATAGTCCGAAGTTTTCAAAGTATAAAAGATAATCGATTATTCTTATAGCATAATCGATTATGCAAATGACCGTTACCAAAGTATTTTTAAACTCTGAAAGATAATCGATTATACACAATCTGATAATCGATTATGTTAAGTAAAATCTGAATATGATTTTTTGAACATTGTCAGGTAATCGATTATACACAATCTGATAATCGATTATGTTAAGAAAAAAAAATAATTTTTTGAACGTTGTCAGGTAATCGATTATACGATTTGGATAATCGATTATTCTGCTTAAAATTTGGGATTGGTTTTTGAACGATTGGAAAATAATCGATTATGCAAATCAGATAATCGATTATCTTAGCACAAAATCAGCAATTCTTGATTGGCAATTAGGCAACGGTTGTGGAGGTTTTGAACACTATAAATACAACTCAAAATCAGTCTTCTAAGTACAACAACTGATTATATTCTTGCTAAAGCTTGCATTCTCTCATATTCATCATTTTCTATTCATTTAATAAGTTTTTAAGAGCCAAACTCTTGATGAAAGTTGTTGCGTTCTTGAGCGTATTTATTTTACTCATATCTACTCTTAAAGAGAGTCTTGTCTTGTGTGCTAAGTGTTTGTATATACTTGAAGGGAAGTGTTAATCCCTTGTGGTTGTAAGAAGGAACGTTTTCATTCCTTCGGTTGAAGTCTTGAAGTGTGGTATCTTCGAGCAAAGGTTGTTGAGGCTTGTGTGACTTAAGTTCTCAGTTTGTAACGGTTTGTTAAGCACCCGTAAGCTTAACGAAGTTAGTGGAATCTCGAGAGAGTCTCTCGGGGACTGGACTAGCCACTGGTTGTGGTGAACCAGGATAAATTCGATGCGTTCGTTCCTTATTATTTACTTACTCCACTTATTTCAATCCTACAATTTTTAATTCCGCAAGCTTATATTGTTTTTTATTATAACGCTATTCACCCCCCCTCTAGCGTTAAGCGTATATTCTAACACAACCCGATACCACCAAATAATAGCATTTTACCCTTATTCCTTATGTTGCAGCTTGCAACCTGATCCCACCATATCAGTATCAGTTACACAATATGAACTAAAATTTCACAATTTAACTCAAAACTGTCCATAATATTTAAACCTCAAACCAAAGCGAATGGAAAGCTTCTACATTATGAAACTACACACGAATAAACTAGCTTAAGCCAATAATATGAGACAATGAAACTACGAGATTCCTAATACCTTCAACAATGAAAAATAATATCTCACAAGTAGCAATTAAATATAGAAATACCAGTAACGCATGTAATAGCTAAGGTAGGGAAGACAATATAATAAGAGAGGTAAGAAAACAGACAAAATAGATGAATTGGCGGCGCATAGTTAATCTTCACCTCACCTATATGTCACTGACATGGATATTTACATAGCAATTAAGTCAAGGATCCCTAATCCCTCGAGTCAAAATTAGACACAATACTTACCTCGATCTACATGACATTCACTGCTCAGTATCTAGGCATAATTAACTTGATAACGTCAAATATTTCCAAAGGAATCAATTTCAATAGATAAATTTAAGTTTCCAACATTTCCCTCAAAAAATCAAAAATTGAGTGGGGACCTGATGGGTCAAAACTCGAGGTTCGAAATAAAATTCATTTAGCCATTCACCCCGAGATCGAATATGTAATTAGTTCCGGAATTCGAACCTAAATCGAGGTCTAAATCGCCAACTGCCAAACCCCCCCCCCCCCAATTCTTCAAAAAATCCCTTATTCTACGATGAAAGAACAAGGTTCAGGACTAGGAATCTAATGGATAATGGTAGAAATTGAAGGAAATGAGTTAAAGAGTGTAAACATGTGATTTGGTGTTTAATTCCCCCTTCAAAAGTCACCCTAGGCCGAATTCTAGTGAAAGAAATATGAAAATTTGAAGAATCCTGTTTTTATGTTTGTTTTAAAATCACTGGACAGGCCTTTTTCGCATTCATAAAGAGCCTGTCGTGATCACGATGTATAGCGGCCCAAAGGCCTATGTGTTCGAAAGTCTAACTACGCATTCGCGACAGGCCGCTCCCCCTGGCCTTCATGTTCGCGACACAATGATTGCGTTTGCATAGAAGAACAATTGATTCCTCCCCCATGTACCTAAGCCATCGCGTTCGCGTCGAGCTGGTCGCGTTCGCAGAGGGTAAGACCTTCATTGCTCTGCCTTCGTGACCAAGTCTCCACATTTGAAAAGAGTGAAGTCCTTCCTAAGCCCAATTTCCCCTTTGCGATCGCGAGAATGACTTCACGATCGCGAAGCTCAAAGTATCAGAATATGAGCTGCAGCAAAACACACTAGATTTTCCAAGTCCAAAATAACCTGTAGCCTATCTGAAACTTACCAATCCATCGGAGCTCAAAACCAATCATTTACATAAGTCTAAAAACATCATACAAACTTACTCGTGCAATCAAATTGCCAAAATAACACCTATACTATGAATTTAGCACCAAATCACATGAGATTATTATGTACACTTTTAAATTCCTTTTTCACAACCGGGCGTCCAGATCATGTCAAACAAGTTTCGTTTCTCATCAAATTTCACAAATAAGTTATAAATTTTATTTTGGACCTGTACCGGACTCCAAAACAAAAATACGAGACCGATACCAACAAGATCAAACATTAACAAAATTCTTAAAGCGATTTAATTTTCAGTCTTTCAATTTCCATAAAAAATTCTCGAGGTAGGGACCTCGAAATTCGATTCCGGGCATACACACAGGTCCCATATTTCGATATGGACCCACCAGGACTATCAAAAGCTGAGCCCGGGTTTGTTCGCTCAAAACATTAATCGAAGTCAACTAAATCAACTTTTAAAGGTAAATATTATTATTTTTATCAGCTTCCAACATAAAAGCTTTCCGAAAATACATCTGTACTGCACACGCAAATCAGGGAGATATAAAATGAGGTTTTGAAGGCCTCGAAACACGAAATAGAGTTCTAAAATATCAGATGACATTTTGGGTCATTACAACATATCACAATTATAAAAAAACAACACCAATTCTACGGGGTAATTCCCCCACACAAGGTTAAGCAAGCTATTTACCTCAAACCACGATATATCAATCTATTAGCGGGACTTTCCCTTGATTATCCAACCCCAAACGGCTCGAATCTAGCCAAAACAATTACATACTATAAATATAACTATAGAAAAGTAATTCAAACAATGAAATTACAATCTTTGCGAAGAACTAAAAGGTCAACCAAAAAGGCAACCCACGATCACGTCTCGGAACATAACAAAAAATATAAAATTCAAATACCCATCGGTATCGAATCCAACCATACAAGAATTACTCAAATTCGACCTCATTCGCCTTTCAAAACTCAAAAATTTAGTCTAAGAAGTTTTTATCATTTTCCAACCAAATTTTCCAATTCAAGCCACTAACTTGTTGAAGAAGTTAACAATAGATTCTTGTAATCTAACCAAAACCGATATAGGATTCCTTACTCCAATGATCTCTCTAAAAAAACCCTCGAAAAGTCGCCTCCCACCGAGCTCTATTAGTCCAGAAACAGATTATGAGTCAAAACCCTTGAATTTCATTTTTCTGCCTAGTGACTTCCGCTTTTGCGGCCTTTGTGTCGTGTCACGGCCCAAAATCGATTAAAGGTTGTGATGGTGCCGGACACCACTGCCAGACAAGTCAACATTAAATAGTTAATTTAATTCCTTTTCTTAATATTTTTGAAATCCTAAATTCCTTCAATTTGACTAGTAACAGATGAACTTTACAAAATATTAATGATATTTTCCAATTTCAATAATGAATATCCTCTAATCATCCCAGAACCCGGTGTCACAAGTGCATGAGCGATCACTAGGATTTAATATACAATACAATAACTGTCTAGAATACAAATTAGGACAGAAAAGAAAATACAAGTACTCAGAAGGAGACTCTGATGGCTGCGGATCGTTTCATAAGATGAAGCTTACCTAAGTCCTCGTATCACCCATGCCGCTACGCCCACAAGGCCACTGAACACGCATGTACCTGTACAACAAAATTTACATTAGGTGTAGTATGAGTATGAAAATAACGTGCACCTAACAAAGTATCCCGTATAACCTCGAAGAAGTAGTGACAAGAGGTCAACTCCAATACTTACTAGTGGTCCAATAATATAATAATATGAAATTATGATTAGGCATGATATACAACAATAACTTCAGAACTAGAAATAACTGAAAAAGTCTTCCCCATAATTAAGAACTTAAATCATTTCCTTCCTTTAAAATACATAAATCATACAACCAATGAACTTATTTCAATTGCAAAAAAGGACTACCAATTCTATTATCACACATAAATACCACCGAGGACGTTCGACCTGATCTAACATAAATGTAAGTTGCGCACTGTCGAGGGTCGAACGGTGCGAAATATAGATGCATCTATTATCCCGCTCACGAATCATATATGCGACACGATTAAACATAAATTTAAAGAATTATCCCGCTTGCGAATCATACATGCGATGTGGCCAAATATAAATTTATTAATATATCATAACCATTTCTTGATTCTTTTCAAAATAAAGACAATTCATCGTGAAACTTTTACGGAAATTACCCACGCTCGTGAAACATACATGTGACGCGGTTACACATAGCTTTCTTAAATTATTATAATATCCTATTTTTCTTTCCAAAATACGAAGATCGAGTGAAAACTTTTAAGATCCCAATTTTTCCTCAATTTCAACTCCTTTCAAACATTTAATAAGCAAACTTAATCTCGTTTCTTCTCAAGGCAGATAATAAATATAAATCAACAAGGTATGATGTAAGCCAAAAACTACCCAGACATAGACACAGCTAATAGCTACATACGGAGTCTCGTCACCTCGTACGTATGTAGCCCCCACAAATAGAAGCACATAACAATTTAATTACCTATAGGGTTAATTCTCTCTTACAAGGCTATAAAGGAGACTTACCTCGCTCCGAAGATCCATAACCGGCTCCAACGCCACTTTAACACCTAAAACTGATGCCTAGCTCTCCAAAGCAAACCAAATAGTGCAAACCAATGAAAATATACTCTAATACTCATAACAATACAATTTACAACAATCCCAAATGCGTTTGAAAAGTCGATAAAAATCACCCTCAAGCCAAGGTGCCCGGATTCTGATAATTTTCGAATATAAACTTTGCACATAACCCCACAAACTCAAATATATAATTTATTCCTAATTTCATGCCCAAATTCGTGCCAAAATAAAAAAAATCAATTTTTAGGTTTTCATACCAATTCCATAATTCCAATAAATTTTAATGTCTAAATATATATATATATATATACACCATATATTTAACTCACAATAAGAAGAAATCACTTACCCCCATAGAAGATACTGGAAATGACACTCCAAAATTGCCTCCCATGGAAGAAATAAAGTGAAAATTAGCCAAATCCCTATTTTCTAAAAGAACACTGCGCAAGCGACCCTCCTTCGCAAATGGGGAAATCCCCTCGCGTTCGTGAAGGCCAAACTTGCACTTCCTCCAATTTTCCTTTTCGCGTTCGCGATCAAAGGCTCGCGTTCACGAAGGATCCAAGCTTCATTACTTCCAGTTCACTGTGGGAGTTGTGCGTTCGCGAAGGCTAATTGACTCTAGGCCGAGCTCCCCCTTTCCTTCTACGCGTTCGCGATTGGCCCTTCGCACTCACGTAGGTCCCTCACGAAACCCCTTCGCGTTCACGACCTCCACATCGCCTTCGCGAAGACCAGAACTCAACAACCTTAAACTTTCGACTATGCAAAAGTGGGATACCCTTCGCGTTCGCGATGAAGGAAACCAGATACCATCAACAACAGTCAAAAATACCTCGAAATGATTCGGCACTATCACGAAACACACACAAGGCCTCCGAGACCACGTACGATTATATAAACCACTCCGATAACATAACAGAGACCCGATCGAGGCCTAAAATTGCATCAAACAACTTCAAAATCATGAATCACACCCCGATTAGAACTTAATCACATTTAGAACTTTAAAATTTTACATTCGATGCGAAAACATATCAAATCACGTCCGATTGACCTCAAATTTTTCACACAAGTTATAATCCACATTATGGACCTACGCCAACTCTCAAAATTAGAATTTGACCCCGATATCAAAAGTCCACTTCCAGCCAAACTCCTTAAAAACCTTCAAATTTATAACTTTCACCAAAAGACTCCAAAATGACATGCGAACCTCCTAATCCACTTTCGGACATGCTCCCAATACCAGAATAACCATACGGAGCTATTCCCACACTAAAAATCCCATACAGACATCGATAACATTGAAATTCACTTCAACCCAAATATATGAAATTCTTCCAAAATGCTAACTTCCACTATAAACGCCGAAGCACTCTCGGGTCATCAAAAATCTGATCTAATCATACGCCCAAATCCTGAACCATCATACGAATCTGTTGGAACCTTCAAATCCTAATTCCTAGGTATTTTACTCAAGAATCAAACCTTAGCCAATTCTTCCAACTTAAATCTTCCGAAATGAGAATTCTCTTTCCAAATCATTTCCGAACTTCCTGAATTTCAATTCTAACCTTGCATATGAGTCATAATACCTGAAGTGAAGCTGCTCATGATCTCCAAACGACGCGCTAGAAGTCAAAGTGACTGGTCGGGTCATTACATTCTCTCCCACTTAACCATAGGTTCATCCTCTAACGTACTAAGAACTGGTCTGGAGTTGTTTGGATTCACTATTTAACACCTTGTGCACCTATCTGTGCTATCACAACTCAGCTAAGCACATTTTCTCGAGAAAATATGAAGATTCCCCTTTTGTTTATTCAAATTATCCTTAGAACCGTATTCCAACATCCGAATTCTCTATCAGGCCTATTTCCAACATACGAACATTGCATCAATCACTATGCGGTGCACTAATACATCATTGCATACCTTTGCTGAATCCACACTATGCACTACATAACCCACATGAGCATAGTAACATCCTTTGATAACAAAATCCGAAATTCCATGAATCCGAAGCTCAGAACAAACCTCATGACATATATAAGTCCTGTTCCAACTCTTGCAATATTGTCGCAATGAAAAAGGTGTATAGAAACTCATAATCAGCTGCTGAGTCAATAAATCATTGAGTCATTTCTCTTTACAAGAACCATTACCTCATTTTGAACCATGCAAGGATAATTGCTCTTTAATACTCTTCATATAAACCTTATTGCATTGATCCCATGTCCAATAACCTCGTCCTACTCAGTATAAGCTGCCCAAGTAATAAGCCACCTCAAACGCTGCCAAAAATCTCATATAGTGCCGCAATGTACCAACAAGCTACAAACTCGAATGTGATACATAAAGAAAAAAACTATGGAAAGGACTACTTAACTAGCATAACTAATTAGACAACGGAAAGGTGTTATGAACCTTTCTTAGAATATGGGAAACAAAACAGACAAGAATAGATATGGAAAACTTTTAACTAACATCACATTGTTCCAGCGTGAAACCCGATCCAACCATGATACCCATGGCGGCGTGCCACTTGATCCATACATAATAATCTATAAAGGAATTACTTACCGATCTAAAATGCTCACATATTGAAATACTCGAATCTCAACCACAAGCACGTGAAGTGCATAATGAAATTCCTAGGGAGACAGATATCACCATACACTACAAAACTCAAGTACAACTAAGGTGCAATAAACGACCTGCATCTCGAGAGCCATCCTGCTCACGTAACAACAACACTATGCAGAACCTCAACACATATGAAAATTACCAATCCGTTTTCACACTGCACTATATAGTATTACATGAAATAGCCTATGACGAAGTATTATCTAACGTCTGAATACTCCTCCATATGGAGAGCTATGCTGAAATGAATACATATGGCCTGATATAGAGCCCACATTCACATTTAGATTGATTTATGAACATCAAGCCGATTCTTCCCCCCCCCCCCCCCCCCCCCCCCGTACTGGGCTAATAACCTTTCAAGGGTTCATAATGCCCCCTTTTCCCATGACACGCAAGAACAACCGTCAAATTCAGAACAACTTTCATAGTCCACAACCAAATGAATCGAGCGCCTTTCAGGCATAAATTCTTAAATTAGAAATAGTTCCACAAATCCCCATATTTGGTTTCAATCTTTAATAAATGAAGTGACTGCCTATCACACTTATAAAATCTTCCAATAGGGTACGCTTCCACGACTTTCCACCTAGGTAACAAAGTCTGTATATCCATACCACCGGCTATGTAATGCTATCAAGAAAATTAAGATTCTACAAATCAATACACAAGGCCTATTACACATGACATCGACCTTAGGTGACACTGAAAATAATACCAGCTTACTTTAAACGTCTAAATCTTTGTCGCTCATCCGAGCTCGTGATATCCTTGCCAACACCAAACCGTAACCTTGATTTTCAAATTTCGAATTTCATACCGCTCACTGCGCCTAACATGCTAATATGTTGATACTGCAAGAATTTCACCGTGACTCCTGACCTACTAGTAGATTAGACACTTAATCATTTATGAAACTTTCACTTAACAAATGATCATTAAAGCACCTGACTAAATTCCCACAACTACTGAAAATATAATCCTCCAGTAGTGGTCTAAACCACCATAACTATCCTAGGATCCATCTACACTTAACAAGCCATAATACAAAAGCGCCTCGAAATAAAAATCAATTTTGGGCCGTCAAGCCTCGCATGTACTGCCACAAATCACATGCATAACTCAACGCACTGAAGGAACTGATCATTGCCACCATCATGCCTATTTATATATTTTTCGCCGATTCGACTTATTCTAATTTACTCTGGACTTGCATCAAGAATAATAGTAGCTCCATTTAAAACATAACAAACCTAAATCTGCACTCATCTTAAGTGGCCTTATTTCACGAGATCACGTTGTCTCAAAACCCACGAACCATACCTTACCCTCCTTGTGCGCATATTCACATTTTCAATTGGTACACCCATTATGATAATTTCTTCATGCATCCAAAGTCATTTTCCCTCATTCCTCCAGAAGCTACACTACAACCTAAAGGTAACTTAGAACACTCCACGCCCCTTCTTCATAATCCGTTGCAAAAGCTCTATCTCAACTATATTATGGACTTGAAATCCCCAAGAACCACACTTATACTTTTGAATCCACTAGGACCATTGTTGGGAGTCACCCACTCTGACTTGGTCCCCAATATAATCAACTACAAGGCTCTTCTAGCACATGAACACCCTCTCGAAGAAGCGATCAGCTGAATCACTTTCCTTGTAAATCACCTCAACATGAATAATAAATGCCAATAATAGCATACGCTTCTCAAATCCTTTGCTCAATTCACCACTGTTGTTCTCTTTCTTTAGTCGTAATAACCTATCACTATGTCGGTAGCTAGAAATCTCACAAGTAGATAACCATACAATCCAATCGTTGGCGGTGGGACTCTCCCACATATACCATTGCATAAACATGGAACCCACCAAGATTCTTCCTTAGTCGTTGACATGATCTTGCACAACCAACCCGTAAAAATCCTCGAAATCTTCCTGTTACCATTTTCATGAACACTCCGAATCACTAGCTATGTTTACATATTCTACCTCTCACCGGATATCCAGTACAATTCTTCGTAAAAGCTTCATCAACCACGCGACTGCTAGCCTGCTCATAGGCGATAACCCTCCTGTTGAAATTACATGCCGACATCTTCCAATGTCGCCTCACCATGTACAATTATTAGCAAATTAGTAACCCCTCCTGAACTCGTGCTCATTCCTTAGATGTACGAGTTCATTCACTTCTCATGGACATCAACTAAAAGGTGCCACAATATATTCCAATCCAAATTCATGTTGTACCCTTTTTAATATCAAGAAACTTTTTTCTATCATATCCAACCTCTTCCGTATAATAGCCAATATTCTAAATTAACTCCATAGACCTAGTGAATGTCCATCATGAATCCCAAATCACTCTAAACTCTTTTCAAGGTGGGTAGTCATCCTATCACATAACCCATATGCTACTCTACCACTCTCCCACTTTGGTCAAACCCTCTCCCTTAAGCGACTACTCGACTTCTGCTTCTTACACCTGGCCTTCTAGGAATTTAACCATTGCATGATACTTCCCACCTGTCCTTCATCATCATTCGCTGCCCAGTTGTTGCTTTAATCAAAATCTCTCTCTATGGTATTTGAACCAATAGATCGCTACTAACTTAAAATCTTTCCAAGGATCACCCTTTCTGGAGTCGCCCACCTTAGATCAATCCCAAAATTGTTGCACTCCGCTATCTTTAGCGATTTTCCCGGGCACCGTCTCACACTACTCTGCCTAAAAGGCGAATTCATGAAAGACATAACACCAGCCAACTTAACACATTATATTCAATCAAGGACGAAGAAGCCACATCACAGATAAAGATTCCACCATCCTAAAAAATACCAAGTATCGTTACTCCATCAACCCAACCTGAACTGTCACGACCTGGGATTCCCACCCTCGAGGATCGTGATGGCGCTTACTCGTAGAAGCTAGGCAAGCCACCTTCATAACTTCTATCACTTTTATTTTAAAAATTCTTTTTATCAATTATAACAACACGCATCGTATTAGTTAACAATAGTGGAAACATGAACATAAAACGGAAGACTAAATTAAATAATTGAACAATAATGCGAAACTTGTCATATATCTTCCTAAGAACTGCTGTCACGTTACCCACAGACTACTAAGAGTACTAAATACAATCGTTTATAAGAAATATAACATTGTTTGTCTCGAAATACATGACATAACAAAATGAAATGCAAGATAGAGGAGAATCGGGGCCTGCAGACGTCTTTAAGGCTACCTCGGTATCTCGGTGCACTGAAGGCTGGCTCCCAGTCTAGTACTGCTGTTCACTCACAACTCTGGTATCTGCACATAAGAGTGTAGCATCAGCACAACATACCCCTTATGCTGGTAAGTGTCTAGCCTAACCCCGGCGAGGTAGTGACAAGGCTAGGACCAAACTCCAGATAAACCTGTGCAGTTATATAATATATGACGAAAGAAACAATAGGAACATAAACAAGTAAAACTGGGGAGGGGGAAACATGATATGGGGATAGCAAAATAAATAGACTCCTCAAATGATAATGAAATCAACTATTAAGCTATTAACACAAATAAGAATAGATTAAAAAAACTTTCACTTTCAATGCTCATCTCATTGCAGGCGTGCAACCCGATCCCAATTCTCAATATCTCATGGTAGGCGTACCACCCGCTCCCATTTTAATAACTTGTGGTAAGCGTACCACCTGCTCCCATTTCAATATCTTGTGGTAGGCGCACCACCTGCACCCGTTTCAATATCTTGTGGTGGGCGTACCACCTGCTCCCATTTACATATCTTGTTGTAGGTGTGCCACCCGCTACATTTCATGTTATCACATAATCACAAAAAATCCCAACAAGGGAATAGAGTAATGTAATAACTTCCCGGCAAGGGAACAACAATATAGAAACAATCATTCCGGCAAGGGAGAATCACTATAACCAACCTTAAATCAGTTTGATTAAAGAAGATGCTCAATCATAAATAGGATCTACAAGGATAAACAAATCTTTTCCCGATAAGGTAGATTATTAGTTAAGGCATACATGATGTCATTTAAGAATACAACAACTTCCAACTTAGGAATCACTGTCATACTTGACACCAACGTATAGATACTAGTCACCATGCCTATACGTCATACTCAACAAAGAACAATTATCACATAAGACCCAGCTCCTAATCCCTCAAGCTAAGGTTAGACCGAACACTTACCTCAGTGCCTTGAATTCAACTCAAGCCTCAATTATAGCTTTACCCATCGGTTTCACCACAAGTTCGCCTGAATCTAATCACAAGTTACTTAATCACATTAATAAATGCTAAATGAATAAACCCCAATGCGTGAAAATAAGTTTTACAAGGTTTTACCCCAAAAGGTCAAAAATTCCCCCCAGTCCCACGTGGTCGAAACTCGAGGTTCCGACCAAAACCCGGTTACCCATTCCCCCACGAATCCAAATATATGATTTGTTTTGGAATTGGACCTCAAATTGAGGTCCAACTCCCAAATTTTTAGAAAACCTAGGTTCTACCAAAGACACCCAATTTTCCCATGAAAATGTTTGGTTTGAAGTTGAAATCATGTTAAAAGATGCTAAGGAGTAAAAAAAAAGAGTTAGAAATCACTTACCAATAGTTTTGGAGAAGAATAGTTATTTGAAAAATCGCCTTTTATGTTTTGGGGTTTTGAAAAGTGTAAAATAACTGAAATTCACGTGTGTTTATACCCCTATGAAATTCCCTATGCGGACCGCGCAAAACGCACCGCGACTGCACAGGCTTTCTGAAGACCTGCAGATCATTGCCCAGTGCGGATCGCACCAAGCTGACAGTAGCCACACAACACCCGCCGTGGACCGCGCAAAGGCGACCGCGGCCACACGTGATTTCTCGCGGGCCACGCAAGAGGGTTCAGAGACCTGTCAAATTCCTGAACCTGCAACCTCTGATCTTTTTAAGACTAAGGCATCCCGAAACCTACTCGAAGCTCACCCGAGCCCTCAAAACTCTAATCCAAGTATACATACAGCCTCAAAACATCTTACCGACATATTTTTGTGATCAAATCACCAATATAACATCATGAATATCGAATTGAACCTCGAGATCAATTAAATTTCTCAAAACTCCGTTTAAGCATAAATTTCCCAATTAGGGTCCGGATTGCGTCAAACGACGTCCGTTTTTAACCAAACTTCACATGAGTGATTCAAAACATATAAGAGACTTGTACCAGATGCTGGAACCAAAATACGGGCCCGATACGATTACTTTCAAATTAGATTTCACTTCAATTCTCTTTAAACATTTTCAGAAAATAATTTCATATAAAAATTCATATCTCGGGCTTGGGACCTCGGAACTTAATTCCGAGCATACATCCAAGTCCCACATTTCCCTATTGATCTTCGTGGACCGTCAAATCACGGGTCCGAGTCCGTTCACCTAAAATTGTAACCGAAGTCAAGTTTATTTAACTTAGCATTTTTGATAGAATTTCATATTTAAGCTTTTCGACTTCGCGCCCGGACTGCACAGATAATTCAAGGCAACCTTAAATGAGGTTTTCAAATCCATGGAGAAATAGATTTCATTAGGAATAGGTGATGACCCATTTGGATCGTCACATTACACTCATAGTCCGGTTACTTTTCCTCCGTCGAAGATAAAATACTGATCTCTGAATCCTACACCGAGTAAACATCCTTCCAAGTCATTCACTACTTCGACGCATAGAAAGCATTCTACCATTACACCACACTATGATAGCAACATACGAATGGTGATAACAATCAATGCCAAATCTCAAAACTTTAGGTAATACTGATACAGAGCTCAAATGATAGGACGGACTTCCGCAAGGCGTCAACAATAACCCAATCAAATACGTAGGGGGAAACATCATAGCACCACAAGTGTAGTACCATTACACTTCCTCAATTCCCGATTTATAACAAGCGTTTCACGTCGCATAAGATTGAATATGAAGGAAACAAAGGAATATGCCTCAAATGAATCAAATAATACGATGATGAATCAAGAAAAGATGTTCGCCTAACAGTTTTGTAGCCTCTCGAAGATAAGTACATATGTCTCTGTACTGATTCGCAAAACTCTACTAGACTCGCTCATGACTCGTGAGACCTAAGTGAACCTAGTGCTCTGATAGCATGTTGTCATGACCCAAAATCTATTAAAGGTCGTGATGGTGCCAGACCCCGTTGTCAGGCAAACCAACATTAAATAGTTAATTTAATTTCCTTTTCAATATTTTTGAAATCACAAATTCCTTCAATTTAACTAGTAACAAATGAACTTTATAAAATAATAATGATATTTTCCAATTTCAATAATGAATATCCCCTAATTATCGCAGAGCCCGGTTTCAAAAATGCATGAGTAATCACTAGGATTTAATATACAATGCAATAACTGTCTGCAATACAAATTTGGACAGAAAAGAAAATACAAGTATTTAGAAGGAGACTCTGCTGGCTGCGGATCGTCTCATAAGATACAGCTGACCTAAGTTCCCATATTTCCCACGCCGCTGCACCCACAAGGCCACTGAACACGGATGTACCTGTACAACAAAATATACAGTACTGTAGTATTAGTACGAAAATAACGTGTACCCAGTAAGTATTTCGCCTAACCTCAAAAAGATAGTGACGAGAGGTCGACTACGACACTTAATAGTGGTCCAATAATATAATAATATGAAATTCTAATTAGGCATGATATACAACAATAAATTCAGAGCAAGAAATAACTGAACAAGTCTTCCCCAGAACTAAGAACTTAAATCATTTACTTCCTTTAAAACACTTGATCATACAAATAATGAACTTATATCAATTTGAAAAAAGGACTAACAGTTCTATTATCTCAAACAAATAGAACCAAGGACGTTCGGCCTGATCAACCATCAATGTAAACTCCGCAATTTCGAGGGTCGAAAGATGCAAATCATAGATGCATCTATTACCCCGCTCGCGAATCATACATGCAACGCTGTCAAATATAAATTTAAAGAATTATTCGGATCACGAATCATACATGTGATATTGTAAAATATATATATATATATATATATATATATATATATATATATATATATATATATATATATATATATATATATATATATATATATATATATATGTGTGTGTGTGTGTGTGTGTGTATATATACATATATATATATTAATAAATCATAGCCCTTTCATGATTCTTTTCAAAATAAGACAACTCAGCATGAAGATTTTAAGGAAATTACTCCACTTGCGATATATACATGCGACGTGGTTAGATATAGATTTCTCAAATTATTATAGTATCCTTCATTGCTTTACCAAATACAAAGTTCGAGTGAAAAATTTTAAGATCCCAATTTTCCCTCAATTTGAAATCCTTTCAAACATTTAATAAGCAAACTCAATCTCGCTTCTTTTCAAGGTAAACAATAAACATAAATCAACAAGGCATGATGTAAGTCTAAACTACGCGGACATAGGCATAGCTAATAGCTATGTATGGACTCTCGCAAATAGAAGCATATAATTGTTTAGTTCACTTATGTGGTTAATTATTTCTTACAAAGTTTGAAGGGAGACTTACCTCGCTCTGAAGTTTCATAACTGGCTCCAACGCCATTCTAACACCTCAAACCATTACCCAACACTCCAAAGCTAACCAAACAATGCACAAACCAACGAAAATATACTCTAATACTAACAAAAATTTAATTTACAACAATTCGCAACTCCGCTCGAAAAGTAGATAAAAATCACCTCGGGCCCACCTACACGGATATTTAAATTTTTCGAAGATAAACTTTACCCATAACCCCACGAACTCAATTATATTATTCATCAAAATCCAAAAATACCAATTTCTAGGTTTTCTTCTAAATCCCATAATTTCTACAAATTTTCATGTCTAAATCCATATATAGACCATGTATTTAACTCACAATGAGAATAAATCACTTACTCCATAGAAGATGCTGGAAATGACACTCCAAAATTACCGCCCATGGAAGAAATGAAGTAAAAATGAGCAAAATCTACATTTTTTTAAGAAACACTGCCCAGGAGACCCTCTTTCGCGAACGCGGAAATCCCCTCGTGTTAGCGAAGGCCAAACTTGCACTGCCTTCAATTTTCCTCTTTGCGTTCGCAAAGGCTCTAGGCTCCACTGCTTCACGTTCGCGGTGGGAGCTCCACGTTCGCGAAGGCTAAATGACTTGAGGCACAACTCGCCTTTTCCTTCTACGCATTTGCGATTGGCCGTTCGCATTCGTCTAGGTTCGTCAGGCAACCTCTTCGCATTCAGGACCTCCATATCGTGTTCACGATGACTAGAAATTAGTAGCATCAATCTTTCCTCTTCAGGAACACGGGACACCATTCGCTTCCACGATAAAGGAAACTAGATACCAACAACAGCAGTCCAAATAGCCCGAAGTGATCCGACACCATCCTGAAACACACTCGAGCCCCCCGAACCTTGTCCAATAATACAAACCAATCTCAAAACATATCACATATATGATCGAGGTCTTAAATTGCATCTAACAACATCAAAATAATGAATCACACCCCAATTTGAACTCAATGAACTTTAGAACTTCAAATGTCTACATTCGATGCCGAAACATATTAAATCATGTCTAATTGATCTCAAATTTTACACACAAGTCTTAATCCACATTACGGGCCTTCTCAATTATTAGAATCGGACCGACCTGGATATTAAAAGTCCACTTCCGGTCAAACTCCTAAAAAATTCAAATTTCTAACTTTTGCCAAATGACTCCAAAATGACTTACGACCTCCAAATTGACTTCCAGACGCGCTCCTAATACCAGAATCCATTCAAAGCTATTCCCAGATTTTTAATCCTAATGGACATTATTGAAATGCACTTCAACTAAAATATATGAAATTCTTCCAAAATGCCAACTTCCATAATAGACGCCGAAACGCTCCCCGGTCATCCAAAATCAAATATGAACATATGCCCAAACCCGAGATCATCACACGAACATGATGGAACCTTCAAATCCCGATTCCAAGGTCTTTTATGAAAAATCCAACCATAGCCAGTTCTTCCAACTTAAAGCTTCCTAAATGAGAATTCTCTTTCCAAATCGACTCCGAACTTCCCAAATTTAATTTTTGACCATGCGTACGAGTCATAATATGTAAAGTGAAGCTTCTTATAGCCTCAAACCTATGAACAATGCGCAAGAGCTCAAAATGATCGGTTGGGTCATTACAAGTTGCTTCTGCGACGCCATATCTGTGAAAAAACCATTGTAGGTGCAGAAAACACTTAAATCCAGAATTTTCACTTATGCAGACCATGGCTCACACATGCGAGCCTGCTTCTACCGAGAACACTTTACTTTTGCAACCATAGACTAGGTTATCCTTGTCTGAATCTGTGATTACACCTCCACACCTGCGGACTCGCAGATGCATATAACTTCTCGCACCTGCGATCCCAGCTGGGGATAGCCAGCTTCGCATCTACGAACAACTACTCACTTTTGCGAGCCCGTACCTGTAGCCAATCCCACTATAGGTGCGATGACACCAAAAGGTTGGGATTTCAGCAATTACACAAGTCCAATATGATTCGGTTTCAATCTGTTTCACCCCAAGCAGATGGGGGTCGTCATACTAAGAAGAGGCTGTCTGATATGATCATATAGGAATGACCGAGAAACCACACAAGCCAATCCTTGACTCAGCTCCGAAACATCCAATCTAACAAACTAGTTTATCAAGGCGTGAACATCCAAGGCTAATGGCTTCTACATCACCGATGATATGCTACATTGCCCAAGCTCTTTGCCTTACGACATCAACTACCACATTGGTCTTTTCAGGATGATACATAATGGTGATATCATAGTCCTTAAGAAAATCTAACCATCTCCGCTAATACAAGTAAGATCCTTCTATTTAAACAGTTGTTGTAGACTTAAGTGGTCGGTATAAACCCCATAAGGGACATCATACAAATATTGCTGCCAAATCTTCAAGGCATGAGCAATAACTGCTAACTCAAGGTCATGGAAATAATGAAAAATGACCATCTTCTTGGGATGATACAGAACAGAAAACGTGCCTACGCACCTCTGAATAACTTCGAATTTTGCACACAAATCGTGAATTCCAAGATTTTTCCATAATTAGATTATTATTGATACCGGGTCCTGATTTGGATTCTGAGAGATTGAGCAACTTTATAAAAATATTTATGACTTGTGTGCAAAATTCGAACTTATTTCAAGGTGCGTAGGCACATTTTCTGTTACTTTTTGAAAAATTAAAAGTTTTGATATTATAAAGCTTGAATTCAATGCGATTCATAGTTTTAATGTAATATTTTGTGTTTTGATCACTAGAGAAAGTTCATATAATATTTTAGGAGTTATTGGTATATTTGGTTGATATCCCGTGAGGCTCGGGTGAGTTTCAAATGAGTTTTTACGTGTTTGGTGTTTTGGCATTATTTTGAGCATAAACATATAATGATCCAAAGCTCCATTTTTACTTCTAGAGATCAGAATTTGATTTTGAGACTGTTAGGAGTTTGATAAGGATTTATAGGAATGATCCGTAATGTTTGGTCTAATTTTATTAAGTCGCGATTGTGCTTTGGTACGAAGCATAAGTTAATTATTTAACGAGCAAAGTTGGTATCACATTAAGAAAATGAGCTCCAAATTGAGTTTCGACTAAACGATTAGGTTCATATTATTATTTATATCTCATAGGATCAAGAATCATTAAATTCTGAGTTGATATGGGGGAGATAGAGTCTTTTTAGTGAAAAATAAATTGTTAGTGCAAGCAAGTTCTGGTGCACACTTTTAGAGACCATATTTATGTTTTTATTGGGTAGCATTTTTATAATCTTATTTCAAAATTTTTAAAGATAGGAAAATTTGATTTGGGAAATTGTTTAGAGGATTTTCACCACATGGATTGGGTCTTGAGCCGTTCGAAGGTCGGTACGTGCGGGATGGCGTTTTTAGAGTATTGTTTGGCTTGCTCGGTATTTGATTCGACTTGTCCAAGGTAAGTAACACGTCAAAAATTGATGATGAGGATATGAACCCCTAAATACACGTGTTATGTATTGGTGTTGAGGTGATGCACATGCTAGGGGATCGGCCTGTGGTCCTGCGCCGTGTGAATTATAACTCGGTCATTTCTGTGGTACTGTATAGCTGCCTAATCCTATTTTTATCAATGAGATATCTATGTGCTAGAGTAACTGAGTTATGATCCATGTTAGAAGAAATATTTACATTGTATGATTATTCTATTGGGACACATTGAGGTTATATCTAGTTGTGAGTTGTTTGCTTAAATTGCAGTTGCATACTCAGTCATACTCATTCATTTGTATATCATATCTCAGACTCTGTTTCTATTTATTGATACATCATGCCACTATTTTTGGGTTAATTTTCATGATATTCTAATCACGAGAGACTGGAGAGATTGATGTTTGAGTTGGGGCTTGAGGGCTGGATTGTGAGTGATATTGATAGGATCGGCTGCATGCCACAACAAGTATTATTGATTCATGATGGGATCGGTTTGCATGCCATATCAGGCTTTATTGATTCATGACAATGATTGGCTTATATAGGCTTGGGCTGGATCTGCTTCTCCAAAGTCAGCACACCTACAATGAGCGCCGTTGTTATTGATTCATGACAGGATCGGCTTGGGCGCTGCAGCAGGATTTATTAGCGTTTGGACTGGATCTGCCATGTACAATGCAGAGTGACTGAATATGTTGAGTGATTGAGCATGATGAGTGGGAGTGTGACACATTGAGATTGAATACTCTCAAATTATGCGTACATGAGTTCGTCACTGTGGTGCATTTCATTGACATGTATACTTGATACACAGACATAAAGATGCATTCCCTCATGTTACACGATTTTGTGACATTTATCATTTCACATGTACATTGACATATAGGCATAGAGACGTACTTTCCTCATGCTATCTGATAATGAAACATCTTCTTTATTGTTGAAAGATTTCGGGAAAAAATTACTGTTTTTCGGACTTACTCATATTTTGGTGATTTCGGTGAAGGAACATGGTTTTACTGTTATACTTGAAAAGCATGACTATTTTTCGCAACAGTAAGCTAGCTGAGAATTATATCTCTGAGTTATTTCTTGTACCATTTCTATTATATGGTTATAAGTTGTTATTGCCTATTGGTGTTGACCCTAACCTTTGTCCCAGCTCGTTACTACTTTCAACTTAAGGCTAAGTTCGTTACTTATTGAGTAAATGTGGTCAGCTGTACTCATACTACACTTCTGCACCTTGCGTGAAGACTATATATGGATGCTAATGTTGCTATGTATGGCGAAAGCTGAAATTGAAGGTGTATCTGCATTCCGGTCATAGCTACCTCTTATTCTTAGTAGCTTTAGAATTATTAATTTGTTCATGTATATTTCAAAGAGATGATGTATTTCTATCATACCGGCTTTGTAACCTCAAAATCTTTGAATCTCTTGATTTGTACTACGAGTCGTTGAGAACTGTAATAAAGTTCAGTTATTTCATCATTTATTTTCTCATTAAATCTCATTAAATTGGATTGTTATTAATTGGTTTACTTAGCGGGTTGAGTTAGATGCTATCACAAGTAGTTGGATTTTGAACTGTGACAGCAACATACCAAGAAAATTAAGCCTTATGTTATTCTCAGAAACTGGGATAAGTTGTTCCATCTTAACCTTAAAAAAGGGTTATTAGGTGCAAGGGACATCGTTAGTGCTTAATTAGTAATAGTAAACCTGTGGCTAAGAGAAATACATAGTGGTTTTGGTGACTAACTAAACTGCATTTAATGAGTTGACAATTTATTAACAAGTTAGTGCTCTATATCTCTATTTTTTTTTTAATGCAAAATACATTGTCTAATTATTGAAAATTCTGAGGAACACCGCCACAAAGCTTCTCTATTTTAAGTTTGCGTACATATCTTATGTCATCTAATTACTATAAAAGTCTAAATTAATTACAACCCACCAAGATCCATTACCATAAATATAGTAAAACAAATGTAACGCAATTTGCTTTTCCTATGTGGCTAGCTTAAGCTCTTGATATGTGTCAATGATTCGTTAAAGACAAAAAGCAAACACACATAGAAGGAATAGTTAAGTGAATCAGTGGAGACTTTGCTTTATTAATCATGATTAAACAAATCTTTCATGCATTCTATGAAAGATAACATATATTTAAAACAGATTAATTATTTAAAGGAAAACGTGATGGTGGACATTGTCACAGAGAATAGGAAGAAAAAGGTATAGCTTTTTAGGAAATGTTTTAGAAAATAGGGAAAGTTTTAGGTTGACATTCTTTATTTAAAAAGTGAATAAGCTAATACATCACTAATTTGCATATATAACCGCAAGACAAATTGACAAATATAAAGAATGTGTATGCCTAAATGTTGTTATGTGAAGGGACATTTTGTCGTTGTAGAGAAATGTGAAGGGACGTTTTGTCCTTGTGTTCCGAATATTTTTAAATATTATATCGAAGTACTGTTATAAAGAATAAATATTGTAATATAATATGAAAATTAATTTTAATTTTTTTAATTTAATAAGAAAATATTATTATATAAGAATATTGTTATAGAGAAATATGACTGTATCTACGTTTTGATAAAATAGGGTGGCTTGCACCGCCGACGGCTATATGCTCATTGACTTACAGTCAATTGAAAAAGAATGATTAGAATCGATTATAAAAAGATTGTTAATAATTCTACATCTCAAAAGACTAGGAAAAAAAACTTAAAGTGAAAATATTTCAAATTTAAAAGCTTAAACCTTCTTAGTAAAGTCTAATTTATGATCACCATTTTTCTTGAGCCGCACCCGAATGCAACACAATTGTTAGAGACTCATTATAGGCACTTAGCAAGAAGCTTATAGGATGTGTCCTGTTGGCCAAGTTTCTCGGAGGCTAAAACACTTTTTTTCTTTCAAGATTGTGTTATATAGTAAATGATTCTGTTGAAAAATCAAGAGAACATATGCAGGTTTATGTTACGTTGAGAATGTGTCTACATTCACAGCACATCCAACTTCATTGAGGTTACATAGTAGAATATTGGAGATTAATACATAATTAACAAAAGATTTCATGTGAATCGGGGATAATTAATTTAATCTATAAAAAAGAATCATATTAACCTCTCTATTTTCAAAAATTATTTAAAACTATCCTCCGTTTAAATATCAGACTATGCAGAACCCTACCATTACACATTTTATTTTTTCGTCCTTTTTGGATGTTTACACAAATCTCCTGTGATGACTCGATAGATTATTTTGAGTTTTAGTCTTTATTTTTGTGTTTCGAAATCTCGATTAGCTTTTTTCACCATTTCTCAATTTGCATGTGCAGTCGTGTTTTGTTACGAAAAGTTTTTATGTGAAAAATTGAAGAAAATATGACTTTTAGCGTTAAAATGATTTGAGTTGACTACGGTAAATATTTTTGGTAAATGGATCCGGATCGGTATTCTGACTATCTCGGTGGGTCCGTATCGTAATTTGGACTTGGGCGTATGCTCGGAATTGAATTCGGAAGTCTCTAACTTGTTTTGACATGATTTGTTGAAAACTAGTAATTTGAATGTTTAAAGAATTCCGAAGTTTGACCCTATATTGACATTATTGCTACCAGGTTAAGTTTTCAGTTCCGGAACTTGATATAGGTCCAACAACAAAAAGCCCGATGAAATCCCATAACCGGGATATGGGGAGGGTGAAGTGTACGTAGACCTTGCCCCTACCTAATGAAGGTAGAGAGATTTCGGAAGACCCTCAGAACTTGGTGTAGGTCCATTTTACTATTTAACACTTGTTTGCAAAATTTCATGCAAAACAGAGTAAGTTTGATAGGATTCGGATGCTCGATTGTGAATTTAAAAGTTCTTTAGTTTCTTTTAAAATCTCATTCATTTCGATGTCTGAGTCGTATTTCTAGGTATTATTTTGGTGTAACGATCACGCGAGCAAGTTCATATAATATTATTACACTTATGTACATATTTGGTTTGGAGCACAAGGGGCTCGGGTGAATTTCGGATAAGCTGCGGATCATTTTAGGACTTAAGGAAGTTGCTGGTTTTTGCTGTTGCTGGTTTCTGAAGTTTTGTGATTCCCGATCATGAAGGGGAACTTGGGGCTAGGGTAGTTTTCTTCTACGCGAATATGAAGTAGTCATGAATGCGAAGCATCGAAAAGATTACCCTTCGCGAGCGTGACTGTTAACTCGTGAACGCGATGGGTTAAGTGAGATTCTATGAGAGGAAGGGGTTGCTTTACTTGAACACGAGCCCATGCTCACGAATGCGAAGGCTAGGGGGCACAGACCATCGCGAACGCGTACATCCTCTCGCGAACGCGAAGGCCAATAGGTCGTAATGCTTTGCAATCGCGTCAGGTGTCTCGCGAACGTAATGAACACTTGATGCCCAGTCTTTAAAACTTCTAAAATCGAGAATCATCCAATTTTTCGCTTATTTCAAGTTTGACTCAGCCTAGAGGCGATTTTGAAGAGGTTTTTCATCCCAATTTTATTGGTTAGCATATTTTAACTTGTTTCTTTATATTTCCTTGAACACCCAATGATTTTAGCCTATAATCTATTCTTTTTTTTTTTTATGGTAGAAATTAGGAATTTGAGTAGAAATTACTAATTTCTAGAAATTGAGATTTAGACCTCAGATTGAGGTCAGATTTTGAAATTAATCACAAAATCGGGCTCGGGAGTGAATGAGTAATTGAGTTTTGGTCCGTATCTCGGGTTTTGGCCAAGCGGGCTTGGGGTCGACTTTTTTCAAAAACATTAATGATTTAATCTTTTCACTCGTAGGTAGTTTCTAAAGCTTAATTTGAATTATATTTGGTTAGATTTGATTGGTTTGGAGGTTAATTTTGGATGAAAAGCTGCAATTGAACATTGCTTTGGTAGCAGAGTGAAGGAAGTCTCGTGGTTAATCTTGATTTGAGAAATTATGACTTGTTGATCTATTTGCTATGTGTTTTATGTGTGGGGTCAATGTATATGTGAGGTGACGAGTATATATGCATTGTTATTGAGTTAAAGCATGCAGGTAGAAATTATTTCTTGATATTATATTGTTCCATTAGTTATCATATCCATGCTTAGGTTAGATTATTACTTCTCTGATTGTTCGTTTCGTATCTATTACTTATTTCAAAATTATTGAATATTCTTTTTGAAGTTGAAGTTTGATATCATGGCACCATTTTTGAAGTTAAATTACTTTCTGCATTGATTATTATTCGAATTCATCATATTATTATTATATGATGAGGAAGATAGTAAAAGCACGAAGGGTGATACTGTGCCATTTTATTCATAAATCATATTGCATGGTGAGGAAAAGAGTAAAAGCACGAAAGGAGATGCCGTCCCATTTTATTCATATTATCGTTATTATATGATGAGGCAAAGAGTAACTGCACGAAGGGTGATGTCGGAATAAAAGCACGAAGGGTGATGTCGTGCCATTTCATTCATATTATTATTACATGACGTGGCAAAGACGAGAGTAAAAGCATGAATAGTAATGTCGCTTCATACCGTCCCCTTTTCGCATGTCCCCTCCAAGTTAGTAATTTATAATTTTTTTGGTTATTACTGCTGCTTTATATATTCTTGTACATATTTTTTATGTAGGTGTCTTGTCATAACCTGGTCACTACCTCGTCGAGATTAGGTTTGACACTTATAATGTATATTAAGTCGGTTGTACCCATACTACACTTCTGTACTTTTTGTACAGATGCTGGTGTTGATCCCAGTGGAGTGTGAGGTGTGTCAGTTCGGATCATTATATACGAAGACTCGAGGTAGATCTGCAGGCTTCCGCAGACCTTGAAGTCTTCTTCTATTTCCCACTTTACTGTTCATTTCTTTCAAAACACTTGTATTTATTTCAGACTTTGTTTGTAGATTTCTAGTTGCTTATGTACCTGTGATTCCGGATTTCTGGGAGTAGATATTATTACGTGGTTTATACAAGTATTTTGTTAGACTTGGCTCTTATTTCTCATTGAATAACATTATTGTGTTTTTAAT
The DNA here is from genome assembly GCA_034376525.1 of Nicotiana benthamiana. Classification (NCBI taxonomy): domain Eukaryota; kingdom Viridiplantae; phylum Streptophyta; class Magnoliopsida; order Solanales; family Solanaceae; genus Nicotiana; species Nicotiana benthamiana. Next base: position 68,063,688 of record CM067332.1, read on the forward strand.
TGTTAAAATTGATTAATTAATTATTTCACGTCGACTTTTCTAACAAGTGGATGTTAGACGCCATCACAACCCCGAAATTAAAATTTCGAATCGTGATATCCCCACTTTACCTTTTTCCCCTAATACTTTTAATGTGTTTGATAATACTTGATCCTTGAATATTTAGTATCATGGAGAAATAAGCACTACCAACTTCTGTATATTGTCCTCTACATCGCATGGGGGCGCAAAATATTAATTATTCATTCGTTTATCAAGTAAACCATTTGAATCGCCATTCGCATCACTCATCTTTGACACGATTCTTTTCAATTCTTTTTCATAATCTTTTCTACTTCTGTTCTAGTTAAGTTGTTTCTAAAAAATTAAGTTGTTTCTAAAAACAAAAGGAAGAGAAAGAGAAACAACGCTTGTTCTATTGACAGAAATGTCTTGAACATTATCCAAATTGTTGAAGTTGCTAGAGAAGGCTGACAGCTAACTCCATCAATGTCCAACTATGCTCAGAATTTGCTTTGATAATAGTGGTTAATCCACCTTAATTATGAAAGATAACCACTTTATACATTATAACCCTCCACTTCCTTATATGTGTTGTATATTAAATCGTCCTGTTTAAATAATATTCTTTTAACCTAATAGTCAACATTAGCCACCCAAAAAAAAAAAAAGGCGAAAAATCCCCTCTATTAATTCCCTCGTCTATTGTTTTGTCGAACATCAAGCAATAAGAAAACACGCATCAAACAGTTAGCTATATTTCTCTCTGAGGATAAAATTCCAATAATTATGGCTTCCATGGGATTAAACTATGCCCATCTTCACGTACAGCAAAAACGCCTAAAAGAGAAGCCGAAGAGAATGGAGGAGGAAAAATCTCGAAGCAGTAAAAATGAGGATGGCACGGTTAAAAAATTAGTAGATGATGGTAAACGTAGTAAGAGTAAGAAAATTTACCCTGGTGGCTTTGCTTCACTGTATTCTAACGAGAATTTAGGTGAAAATAAAGAGTAGTAATATTTTTGTAGAACGGGGATATGTCAAATAATGTACTAGCTTCTCGTGTTAAAGTTGGGCGGACCTAGTCCCAAAGCGGACTATATTACTAAAGAACTAGGCTATTATATATGGTTTGAGAGTCACTGCGTGTGTAACCTTGAACGATGGTTGGGCAAACCTCAAAAACGATGTATATGACAACCTATGTGAATCTCTTTTCGATAAAATACGAGAGATATGCTTGTATAAAACAACTGTAGATGTTAATAACGTGTTTTAAAGCCGTACGAATCTAGACTCGAATAGTACAATATCATTTGTAGGTTGGACGGTTACAAGAGACTTCTAAAGTCCCTTTCCTTAATGTCTTTGAAAATTAGTTCCATTGGCTCCAAACAAAAGGCTAAATTAGCAACTTTACTAGGATCAAAGAACACACATTAAAAATGAACCACAAACTTTTCATGAAAAACAAACTGCAGCACTAACTATCTGCAAGAAAAAATAATTTTCTTAAAAAGTAGTAGGTTCTCTCTCTAGTGGGAATTTGCTTCCTGCCAGCTACCAAGAAATTAAGGCTTATGTTAATCTCAGAAACTGTGATAAGCTGTTCCAACTTAACCTTGAAAAAGTGTTATTAGGTTGCCAGGGGACATTATTAGTGCTTAATTAGTAATATTAAACCTGTGGCTAAGAAAAATACATGGTGGTTTTAGTGACTAATAAACTGCATTTAAACGGGTCGACAGTTTATTAACAATTTGGTGCTCTATCTCTATTTGTTTAGAATGCAAAATATATTATCTTATTATTGATGATTCTAAAGAATAATCTGCTACAAAGCTTCTCTATTTAAGTTTACATACATATCTTATGTCATCTAATTACTATAAAAGTCTAAATCAATTAAAACCCACCAAGATCCATTACTAGAAATATATTCAAAAATATAATGCAATTTGCTTTTCCTGTGGCCAGCTTAAGCTCTTGATATGTGTCACTGATTCATTAAAGACTAAGGCAAACACACTTAGAACGAATAATTTAAGTGAATCAGTGGAGACTTTGCTTTATTAATCATTATTAAACTAATCTTTCAAGCATTCTATGTAAGATAACATATATTTAAATTAGATTAATTATTTAAACAAAACGTGTTGGTGGACATTGTCAAAAGAGAAGAGAAAGAAAAAAAGGTAAAGCTTTTCAGGTATGTTTTAGAAAATAGGGAAAGTTTTAGGTTGACCTTAATGATTTAAAAAGTTACTTAACTAATATATCACTAATTTTTGTATACATTACCGAATAAAAACGTAGTGAAAGAGAAAAGAAGGAAAGCTCGTATACACAAAATCAAAGATGCCAATGGAGGATGGATTGAGGGTAATGAGGCAATCTCTAATGCTGCTGTGGACCACTTACCTAAACTCTTTGAGCACCCCGGCGACAATGATCTATCTATTTTACAATGTGTGGACTCACCTATTACAGATGAAGATGACATATACACGTATGAATTGCCAGATGAAGAAAAGATAAAAAATGTTGTCTTCTCCAGAGATCCCAATAGTTTTGGAGGGCCTGATAGGTTTATTGGAACTTTTATCAAGCTACCTGGAAAATTATAAAAAAGGAGGTGTACCAATTTGTTGAAGCTTACTTCTCTGGACCAGTCTTACTAAATACTTCATTCACGCAAACCTCGCTCTAATTACAAAAGTATCCTCTCCTTCCACCTTAGACCAACTTAGACATATTAGCCTGTGAAATGTATCCAATAAAATTATCTCCAACTACTCCCCAAACTCATCTATGATAACCAAATAGGTTTAGTCACTATAATGATCTTGCCTGTCGTTTTGAGAGTTGTAATCTCGTTCACCCATTTTGCTGCTCATTTACTGCATTACAGTTGGAGGTCTGTAGTTGAATTATGCTTGAAATGACAAAAAATATGAATTTGAAAGTTTGACCGAGAGTGGACTTTTTGGTTACCGGGCTCATATAAGAGTTGGACTAGGTCCGTGTTGTCATTTGTGACTTGTCTGGAAAATTTTGAGGTCAATAAGACGTGATTTGATAGATTTCGGCATCGAATGTTGAAGTTAGAAGTTCAAAATTTCATTAGGGTTTAATAGATATGTGATCGTGGTTTTAGCATTGATTGTTATGATACGAGGGCTCAAATAAGTTTTTATGATGTTTGGAACTTGTTTGTATGAATGATTGAGGTTCCGGTGGCCTCGGGTGAGTTTCAGATAGTTGACGGATTAATTTTGGACTTGGAAGACTGCTGAAGAATTTTTGGTATCCAATTCTGGTTTCCTTCTTCGCGTTCGCGATGGGAGTCCTGCGTTTGTGAAGGGAAGCTGGAGGTAGGTGAGGATTTTTTCTTCGCCTTCGCGAAGGAGGAGCCGCATTCGTGAAGGTCTGGGTAAATGGTGCATCGCGAACGCGAGAAGGGGGAAGCATTCGCGAAGAGGAGAGGAGGCAGCTGGGACCCCACGTGTTTGGTCTACATGTTCACGTAAGGGGGATCGCATTTGCGAAACATGGAGTCAGCAAGGCACCGTGTTTGCGAGTGGTCCAACGCGTTAAAGTAGAATATTTTGAGTAGCAGATTCATTTGTTCTACACGAACGCGAGAAAAAGGTCTCGTTCGCGAAGAATGATCACCAGACTTAAATATTTCAAAAACGAGGGTATGAGTTCATAATACAAATTTTATTTTGGGAGCACGGTGGGGTGGCGATTCTTGGAGAGATTTTCAAGTGGGTGATTGTAGTAAGTGATTCTTACCTAGTTTTGGTTAATTTTCATGTTTATGTTTTTCATTTCATCATGAAATTAGTGATTTCGGGTGAAAATTGAGGAAAATTGGAGGAAAATGCTTAGGCCAAATTTTGAGGTTTTAACCGAGATTTTGGTATTGGATTTGAGTAATGTTAGTATGGGTGGCCTCGTGGTCGAATGTGTATTCGAATTTTGTGACTTTTACCCATTTCTAAAAGGTGGGCCGTGGGACCAACTTTTGAGTTGACTTTTTAACTTTTGATTAAGCGTTTAGTAATTTCTTATGGAATTGATTCTTTTAGCTAGTGTTGATTATATCGAATAATTTATTGCTAGATTTGAGGCACTCAGAGGCCGTTTATTGAAGCAAAGGTGTGTTGGAGTAGATATTTGCATGATTTGAGGTAAGTAACAGTTCTAAATGTAGTTCTGAGGGTATGAAACCCTATACTACATGTCATGAGATTGGTGTTGAGGTGATGCACATGTTAGGTGACGAGTTTGTGGGCGTGTACCGTAGGAACTGTGACTTGGTCAATTCCATGGAACTATTTAGTTAAATAATCTGTTGATATCTGTATATTCTCCATGTGTTATAGAAATTGAGGTGCAAATCATATTTGAAATCATGATTAGGATATGTGTTGGTACTATAGGGACCCGTAGAGGTCGTGTTATATGTTGAATTATATACTAAATTGTTATTTTGTATGCAGTCACAATTTTATTTGCATATTATATCTCAGTATCTATTGTTCTTTATTAATACATTATATCAGTGTTGTTTGGGCTGATTATCATGATTATTGAGAGCCCTACAGACTGGAGAGATTTATGAATCAATTAGGGGGTGCATGCCGCAGTGTGTTTTATTGATTTATGCCAAGATTGGCTTATTATAGCGCTTTTATCCTTCGGAGTCCGTACATACCCCTAGTGAGCGTAGGTACCTACTGAGTGCGAGTGCCGAAAGCGACGGGGAAATGAGAGACTATGAGAAATGAGTGACTGTGAGGTTGGAGTGAATGGGAGGACTGATTGACTGCTAGTTTGAGCTTATCCACTTGATTTCATTACTGTGGTGCTTCACCTGGCATATATCACTGCCAGGTAATTTCTGAGAGATATTATATGCTGTTTCAACTGAACTTGATATGAATTAATTGTTTGGGCCTTAATTGTTGAACTTGAAAGCATGCCTATCTTCCTAAGTTTGTAATTTCTGTAATTGAACTATATCCATGAAGCTCGTCACTGCTTTTTGTCCATTAGTTAGTGTTGTTACATAATGAGTTGGTTATACTCACGCAATACCCAGTACTTTGTGTGCGGATCCAGATGGTCTGGACACGGTGGGTGTTGATTATCTGTGTAGCTTGATCAATTAGAGATTTCAAAGCAGCTGCCCGACATTTGCAGACATTGACTCTCCTTTCCTATCTTTCAGCTTTATGTATTTAGTTTTAGTTTTCATAGATAGTATTCCCAGACTTGTGTTGTATAGACGCTCATGTATTCAGTGATACCCAAATTTTGGGAACTTCCATTTTGATTTTTGATTTTCTATCCAGTTTATGACACCCTAAAAGTGTTGGAAATATTTAAAAATGCCGTTTTCCTAGTACCACGTTAGGTGCCATCATAATAGGCTAAGTTTTGGATCGTGATAGTCAAGGGCAGGCTCATTACTGAGGACATCCTTTTGGGCCAAGAGATTGTCCATGATAATGGTAAGAATAACCAGGGGCAACATTGTCATTAAACTCGATATGTCCAAAGCGTATGACAAATTATCTTGGAACTTCCTTATAGTTATGCTTAGAAAACTTAACTTCTATGAGGTTGTGATTGATACAATCTATAGGCTTCTTGGTAACAAGTGGTACTCTATGTTGATCAACTGTACAAGACATAGTTTTTTCAAATCCTTTAGAGGTTTTAAACAAGGGGACCACATATCCCCCTCCTCTTTATTTTGGCTGCTGAAGCACTGTCCAGAGAACTAAATAAACTTTATAGGAATAGTCAGTTCATTGTCTTCTCTATGAGCACTAGTGGCCCCAAGATTAATCACTCAAGCTATGTTGATGACCTAGTTCTATTCTCCTCAAGAGATAGGAATTTTATCAAACTTATCATGGAGGTTCTCCATGACTATCAACATGCTTCAAGGCAGAAAGGTAATAGAGATAAAAGTTCTTTTCTCATTCAGAATTCAAGAAATAGGAGGATCAAAAAGTGGACAAGACTCAAACAAGTGAAATTTTCCTTCACATATACAGGTTGCCCAACCTATATTGGTAGAAAAAAAGACTGGTACTTTTCTGATCTTGCCTCTAAGGTCCTTAATAAAGCATGTGGTTGGCAAGGGAACTTACTTTCATTTTGGAGTAGGGGCTATCATTATCAAACACATCTTCCATTCCCAAACTCTATACCTACTTGCTGCTATGGTACCACCAAAAACTATTATTAGTTATATTGAAATGCACCTCTTTGACTTCTTTTGGGGAGAAAAAGAAGGGGGAAAAGCTACCATTGGAGCTCCTAGGAGAATTTGAGCTAACCCCACAATGAAGGGGGAGTTGGTTTCAAGAAGCTTCAAGACATTTGCAACTCATTTGCTACTAAGAGATGGTGGAGGTTTAGGGTGGAAAACAATTTATGGACCAGGTTCCTCAATGTAAAGTATTGCTCTAGATCTAATCCACTATCCAAAATTCATATTCCTAATGAGTCCAATTCTTGGAGGAACTTAATGAGCATTAGAGACATAATTGATTCTCACATTATCTGGACGATCCATGAAGGAAACAACTTGTTTTGGTGGGATAAATGCACCCCTAGGGGTCCTATCAACATACAAAGCAACCATACTCAAAAACCTGACAATGCAAGAATTTGTGAATTTATACACAACCAAGGCTAGGATATGGAAAAATTATAAGACGTTGTCAACCAACATATCTTCAGCAAATTTTCCGCGGTGAATATAAGTCATAGGCCAACAACATTGCAAAGACAAGGTTATTTGGACCTCTAAGTCAAAGGGAACTTCACATGTGCTTCTTCCTTCCATCTCCTAAGACATAAAAGAGAGTCAACGGCTATGATGCCCAAAGTATGGAAAACGGAACTACCTTTCAAGATCTCGTTTACTATGAGGAGAATCATTTACAAAAAGCTTCCTTTTGCTAACACACTTCAGAGATTTGGTGTTGCTTTTATTACCCAATTGTATTTGCTGTAGAGCTTCAAAAGTTGAATCTCTGAACCATGTTTTTAGCACCAGTGATATGGTTTTTTGTGTTCGGAATTATATTAATTCTCCCATAGGCTTCAAGACTAGAGATAAAAACATCTTCTGTATCCTTCATCACTGGTGGTCCATTCCTACCAAGAATCATGCTCACAAATTCCTCCTACAGATCACGCTTATTATTTTCTTGTGGGAATCATAGAAGGCTAGATGTGGCAAGAATTATGGAATCAAATCAATCTCTACCTATAATATTTACCAACAAGTTCTATTACAGGTTAAGATATTCCTGGGGCTTAAATTCAATAAGATGGGTTGGATTGAAATTGGTGGAAGGTATGACAGACTGTCGAATCCTACTAGCCCACCCTCAAAAGTACCATGATTGTATGGACTAAACCGAAAGGCAAATTCTGGAAGCTAATTAATATTGATAGGAGCTACATTGCTAATCAAGGCAAAGGCAGAGCTAGGGGCATTATTAGGAACATAAATGGACATATGGTTATGGCCATTTCTTCACAGTCTAACTATTTACTAACAAATATTTCAGAGGTCGAAGCAACCTTACATGGAATAGAGTGGTGTTGTGCTCAAAATTGCTTCAACTTTATCTTGGAGTTAGATTCTCTACGGGTTGTAAACATGGTCATTGACTAATGCAAAATTCTATAGATATCACCTTTATCCAAGAGATAGTAAGGCAGCACATATCAAGGTAATGCACTGTTATAGAATGGAATGGAGTTTTTCTTGGCTAAAGAAACAGATTACTCGATCTATTTCCGTATCGCTCATGATATATATCTTAACTCGGACATCCATTTCAAGTGCATATCCCATTTTTGCACAGCAGGGTTATGAAAATCCACGAGAAGCGACTGGGCGTATTGTATATGCCAATTGCCATTAGCTAATAAGCCCGTGGAGATTGAGGTTCCACAAGCGGTACTTCCTGATACTGTATTTGAACTAACTCACAAAGTTATCTACACTAATGAGAATGACCTCCCTCCTGAACTAAGAAGCATGTTAGAATTGATAGAATGCAAGTTCTAGCCTTCAGGATAAAGGCAAAGAAGTACTCAGGATGGTACCTATAACCTCCATAATCTATGTTACGGTTTTGCTTTTGCTTATCTATACTAACAACGTAACCCCTTTTTTGTAAGGTGTTATATGCACCAGGTCCTAGACCATAAATACTCTCTTTTAATACTTGTCTTCTAGAGGTTAGGTATTACATCCCTCTCGATTGTACTCATTCTTACAACTATATATAAGGTAGAGGATAATGCCAAAATCCCACCTCACCTCAGGCCAGCATAGCCCAGTAAATGGTTTATAACAAAACAAATAATACAAAAACAAAAAATAAATAGACAAAGTATAAAGAATGCGTATACCTAAATACAGTTATGTGAAGGGACTTTTGTAGTTATTTAATCTCTCAAAACTAAAGGTAAGACATTGAATAAATTATTAACAGTAAATTTATTTTATAATTTCTCAAATTTCAAGCATTACAACAAGCAAATATAATTAATGCGGTAAAATTTTGCTTTGTATTTTTTTTTGGTCTTTACTTCACAGATGTGTACTGTTTTTTTTTTTCATTATATATTTGAATTCAAGTATGTCACTAGAAATATGAATAAGGTTATTCAAAACATAAAATGATTATTATTGGAACTTTAATACAATCTAAAAGAGGATCTCATTAAACCATATCTCAAGAAGAATTAAAATGTATTACTTATATTGTCAATTGAGAAAGAACAGTTAAAATTGATTACAAAAATATCATTAATAATTTTGCATGTCAAAAAGCTAGGGAAAAAACTTAAAATAAAAATATGTACAATTTTTTTAAAAGCTTAAGACCTCTTAATAGAGTTTGATTTTAGGTCACCATTTTTGTTGAGCCATCAGTGAGCACAATACAATTGTTAGATACTAATTATAGAAACTTAGCAAGAAGCTTATAGCCTATGCCATGTTTGCCAAGTTTATCCGGGGATAAACATACTTCGTTTTTCCAAGATTGTTATATACTTATAGTAAATGATTTTATTGTAAATCAAGATAACTTATGCAGGTTTATGTTATGTTAAGAGTGTCTACAGACTAGATTCGTAAATGTCCAACTTCATTGAGCTTAAATAGCATAATACTGGAGAATAATAAACCATTGTAATCTCTTGGATCAGGTCAACAAATGTACCAACCATTGACCAATCTGACTTTGGCGATATACAAATAAACAGGTTAAATATTTTGTAGTAAAGGGATATTTTTACTGTTTTCACTAGTCTTACACTATGTTCTCTCTCATTGTGCAAACTTTAATATATTCATACATTTTTCGTCTGAAAACAACTTAGGACAACAAAACTTTGTGATGCAACTCTTAAGTGCAATCAAGTCTATCTAACTATGGTTTAGCTTATTACGATTCTTGAGAGTTGGTTAGTTAGTTAATATACACATGTGCATAAATAGAACAATGTAACAACAAGTTAGCTCGTATAGTCATTTTCATTTTAACAGAACTAGTTTTTCTCTCTCTTTCTCTCTCTCTCTGTCCCTACTATTTTATCGAGTTCTTTTCTCTTCCTCTTTAGCTTAACCACCATAGATATGGAAGTTAACGTGGTATTAGAGCTTGCATTTTCGATGAAAGCTCAAGCTTCCGCTCAATTTCTTCTCGTCTACCTCAATTCAATCACACGGTATTGGAATTGAAAGCTAGGGTTTGGAAATTGCTGAAATTACAACTCGAAGCAGAAAAAATAACGATTAGAGATGATGCGACTGTTTCTCCTACTTCTAGTGCAACCAGATTCTCGTTAATCGACCACAATCATCCTCTTTACCTGCAACCTAGAGATACTCCAGGTAGTTCTCTGATTTCTCTTCAATAAATTGATTCAGACAACTATGTTATATGGAGTAGGTCCATGAAAAATTAGTCTGTTAGGAAAGAGCAAGTTAGGTTTTGTTGATGGAAGGTACCCTAAATCTAAGTTTGAGCTTGAATTGCATGACCAATGGGAAAAGCTTACTGCAATAGTTCTATCGTGGATAATGAATATAGTGCGACCATGCTTGTTGAGTAGTGTTGTATATGCTTCTAATGCTTACAAAGTGTAGGAAAACTTGAAGGAAAAGTTTGTGAAGGTGAATAGATCTAGAGTACTTCATCTTCATACAGAAATACGCACTCTTACTCATGGTGAAATGGATGTTTTTGATTATTTCTCAAATGCATATATTTATGGGATGGGTTTGACACACTCATTCCCTGTCCTGGATGTTTTTGGCTAGAGTCTAAGAAGTATGATTCTCACTTTGAGTATCACAGGTTGTTACAATTTCATATGGGTCCAAATGACTTTTACTCACAAGCTAGGAGTTAGATTATGATGATGTTCCCAGTTCCAAATATCAACAAAGATTATTGGACATTGAGAGTAAACAAAGCCTAGCTAATTTTACACATGTAGTTCAAGTTGTAGAAGTTGTTGTAGGGAATGTACCATACAATAACAAAGACTTAGTAAATTCAAGGGGAAATCCCCGACCACAATAGAAGCCAGTTCATTGTGAGTAGTGTCACTATAAAGGGAATACTGAGGAGAGCTGCTACAAGTTGATTGGATACCCCTCAGACTTCAAACCAAAAAAGAAGGGAGGTAGTCCTAGTTTGTATGTAAATTATGCAAGTCCAATAGCGGGTCATGTTTCCATTGATACCTGTAACTTCAATACAAAAACAACCCACAAATAGTCTATTGAATTCAATAGCAACAAGCACATCATATGCTTCAGCAACCATTCCACCAATCTGTACCTCTCTTCCCACAGGAACAACACTAGCACACTCAACAAAGGTATCAAAAATCCTCTCAGCGGCTAGTCCCATTCTTCACACATGAGCAATATTAACAAATTGTTCAGTTGCTCAAAAAAGGATCTCATGAGGGACCTTCTTACAAGACTGCAATAGTAGGTATTCTGATTGCCCTAATATCTAATTATGTTAATCCTAAGGGGATAATAGATACAAGAGCTTCCAACCATATGACTTCTGCATTCCAATTGTTAAAAACTTTTCAGTCAGTTTCAATATCTGAAAGAAGCAAAGTACATTTACCTACAGGAGATGTAGCACTAGTTATACATATAGGGAGATCATCTGTGTTTAACAATCAGGAGACTAGTAATGTATTGTACATACCTGATTTCAAATATGACATGCTTTCAATGTTTAAGATTACTAAGGAATTACATTGCCTAGTAACTTTCTTCTATGACTTTTGTATATTTCAGGATCTTTATAGTGGTCAGGTGAAGGAGATTGGTAAGGAGGAGCTGAGGATCTACATTCAACAAGGAAATCCAAGGCAGCAGAGGCTGCTACTTACTTCAGCTAAGTCGGGAAATAATGTAGCTAAGGTGGTTAATAAGAGTTGTTTTACAACCGGTAGGTATACTAATGCTTTTGATTTGAGTTAAATATGGCCCATGAGGCTAGTCCATGCCCCATTTGATATTATAAGAAAGCATGAGTAAATAAGACAACTGCAAAACTGTGATCAGTCATATTATACTGTATGTGCTCTTGCTAAACAAACAAAGCTACCTTTTCAATTGAGTTCTATTGTATCACATTCTGCTTTTGAAATAGTACATTGTGATGCTTGGGGATCCTATAGGGTTCCAACATATGAGGGTAAAAGGTTTTTTGTTACAATGTAGATGATTTTACCAGGTACACTTGGGTGTTTGTGACTGTCTCTAATTTAGACACTATAGTTGTGCCGAGAAAGCTTGTGAATAAGGTAAAAAGTGCATTTTATAGTTCTATTAAACTACTAAGAACATAAAATAGAGGTGAATTATTCGGTAATGAGTTCAAAGCTTTTATGTTTGACTCTGGCATTGAGCATCAAAGCACCTGTGCATATACTCTACAACAAAATGGGGTAGCTGAGAGAAGGAATATGACTATTCTGAGTATGGCCGGCCCCTCAGATTTCAAGATGCTATACCCTTGAGATTTTGGGGAGAGTGTGTCTTAACTGCTGTCTACCTACTCAACAGGCTTCCATCCAAAGTTATTACAAACAAATCACAATTTGAAGTTCTTTAGTCTTATGCTCCCTCACTATCTCATCTAAAGGTATTTGGATGTCTGAGCTATGCTGCTACTCCTAAGGTTGCAGACAAATTTTCTTCTAGAGCTACACCTATTGTGTTTATGGGGTATTCCTCTACTCAAAGAGTTTGCGAATTATATGATATCCACTCGCATACCTTCATTATGAGCAGGCATGTGGTTTTCCAAGAAGATATATTCCCCTTCAGATACATGAAGGTAGCAGGTACTCTTATCTTTTCAGTTTTGGACCTTCTGTATCCAGCTGTTGTAGATGATAACAGGCAGATTCCAGGTGTTTCACCTATTCCTCCTGAGTCACCAACTATTCACTCTCATCACATGGTGTCACCTACTACTACCATTCACATGGATTGCCCTACACACTTCATCGAGGATCATGAAGTTGATACTGAGCAGTTGTTCACTGCACCACCTTCTGTTGCCGCACCTCCTTCTCCAGAGCCCAAGAGATCTTCTTGGTGAAGTAAACCACCATTATGGTTTCAAGGATATGTAACAAAAGGCTCAAAACAACCTTGCTCCTACCCTTTGTCTTCTTGTGTCTCTTATAACATACTCAAACTAGCTTATCTACATAAACTCTCAACTTTCTTAGCTGTGTTAGAGCCAAAGACATTTAAGGAAGCCTCTACTGATCCAAAATAGATATAGGCTATACAACTTGAGATATCTGCTTTGGAATACAACAACACTTAGAGTATAGTAATCTACCACCTGGAAAGGTTCCAATTGGATGTAAGTGGATCCTTAGGGTTATGTACAAGTCCTTAGGAGAGGTTAATATGTATAAATATTAGATAGTTGTTAAAGAATACAGTTAGAGGGAAGGTCTTGACTGCACAAAGACCTTCTCCCTTGTAGCCAAGATGGTAACTGTCAGGATAGTGGTTGCTCTAGCTGTTCCCAACCATTGGTTGATATATCAAATGGATGTTCACAATACTTTCCTTAATGGTGATCTACTAGAGGAAGTCTATATGCAAGTTTCTAAGGGGTTTACAGGATAGGGGGAGTCATTGAAGGTCGGTTAACTTCACAAATCATTGTATGGGCTCAATAAAACACCGAGACAGTGGAACAAGAAGCTTACTGAGTCATTGCTGTAGATGGTCTTTCAATAAAGCCATTTTGTCTTTTACTTATTTACAACAAATGTTGGCGGTGATATAATGGTTATCCTAGTATATGTGGATGATCTTTTTATCAAAGAAAACAATCCTTCACCACTAAGTCAAACAACGGAAGACCTACATAATTAATTCAAGATGAAAGATCTAGGTGAGTTGAAGTTCTTCCTTGACATTGAATTTGCAAGATCTAGTGAAGCAATTATTAGGTGGCAGAGAAAATGCCCTGGGACTAGTCTTTGAATCAGGCTAGGGGGAGCAAACCCAGTTCACACTCCACTTGAACTGAATCATAAATTGACATATGAGAATATGACAAACATATAGGCAATGATAGTAACTATATGGATGAACTCCTTAAAGACCTAGGGGGTATCAAAGATTAGTAGGCAGACTCTTGTACCTAACCATGACCAGGCCAGACTTGGCATTTATAGTTAAAGTTCTAAGCCAATACATGCACTGTCCAAATGTGTCTCACTTGGAAGTAGCTCTTAGAGTAGTAAGGTACCTAAAACAGCCTCCAGGTTGGGACTGCAATGCTTGCACAAGAAACTAATCAACTGAGTGCTTATAGTGACACAGACTGGGAGCTTGCTTGCAAACCAGGAGGTCTGTAATAAGCTATTTGGTCAAGTTTGAGGGTGCACTAATATCTTGAAAGTCAAAGAAACAATAAACTATATTCAAGAGTTTAGCTGAAGCTGAATTCAGGAGTATGGCTTCATACACAACTGAGTGAAAATGACAATAATAATTAAATTTGATTTAGTGGTTCTAAAAATATGTGATTTATTTTTATGCTAGTTGTTAGGCAGTAGATGCTAAGTGTGTGACAAGAAAGTAAGATAAGATCCTGAGAGTAGTATGTTATGCAAACCAAGTGGATGAGAATCAGGGCCTCAAGCTGCTTATATAGGGTCTTAGAGTTGAGCTAATGAGCTCGACTGCAGGTGGTCGATGAAGGGCTAACCATTCTAAGAGCTTTAATGAGGGCTATGTATGATCAAGGACAAGTAATAAAGGAAGAACAATGAATGAAACGCAATAAATGTAAGCAATAAATATGAGGAAAGGAAATAAAGAATGTTCTTGTTCTTGTATTGAATATCATGTGTGCAAAAAAATAACAAGGGTCATCTTTATATTTGAGGGGGAATCCCAACATAACACATATGCATTTATTACAAAGATATGCGGCTGGTACAACCATTTAATGCAACAGTATGGGCTTGTACTATCCTAATAGGCTTGGTCAGCTTTAATCACATGCCTTGGAAATTTCCTTCTCGTTCATCATAGCCACTAATTTGTACTGCCATGAGGTCGAGCTGTGCCTCGAGCCTTCTGGTCATCAAACCTCAAGATATGCCTCGAGCCCTATGGCAACGAGCTATGGAATGCCATGATCATCCTAAAATTGAACTCACCAATTTTAGCCATATAAAAATACTCCGCGTATTTCATAGAGTAAAATTACAAGAAACGGTCTTGAATTCTTGCCTCTTCGATACTCCCATTATGACGTCAGCTCATCAGAGCATTAAATGCCATGACTCAAAGGCTGCGCATGGGTCTCTATCAGCACGATTACCGAGAACCCCACGAACCATCATTGGTTCGACCTTTCATCTCCTCAAACATCACCCAAATGGATTCTATAAATACTTCAATTTGTTTTCCATTCACACTTTTACAGCATCAAGTTTTAGGGCTAAGTTTCCAGCTTCCTGCATCCATCTTCTTGTCGTGCTTACTTCTTCATCCTCTTCCTTTGAAACCCTTGTTTTTTATAATTATGGCTAGAACCTCTAGAACGACACCTCAGAAAGAGGGCGCTCTTCCTCATCACGCCCATCTAAGGGCAAACTGAAAATACCTCCGGCTGTTGAGGAATGTACCTCTGACCACTTTGATACAATTTCTGATTTTACCATCAAAAATCCCCTTTCTACATAGGGCCGATGATAGCCCGTGTCTCGATATATTAGCGTGGTGACTGATACTCAGAGGGTAAAGAAAGACTACCAATGGGGGTGGCATTTCAAGTAGAGATCCCCAAGCCTGAGGAAATCATAGTAGAATACAAAGCTGGCTTCCTCGGCATATATACATATCTATTCACTCTAGGTCCCATAGATACTTCTTCCTCTAAGATAGATCCGGTGATTCTTGAGTTTTTTAGTGAGTACCGAGTGATACTCAATCAAATATATTCTTATTTTTGGAGTATTATTTAAATGTTCCGATTTTCTTCCAATCAGGTCAAGGGAATGGCATTCACCCACGGTTACTTGTTCAGGTTGTACAACCCTCCTTTCTACCAAGGTTTGATCAAGCTTCAGCATCAATCTACGAAGACATTCTTTTCGAGCAATGATAAGGACAAGTATCGGGGGTGGATGAGCTGATTTGTCAGAGTGAGGAAATCGTACATCATCCTGGCTGATAGGATGCCATTCTCGGAGGAATGGAATATGGAGAGAAAGTCTCCCTACCTCAAATACATTTTATTTCCCCTTTTTTCCCCCGTCTGAAATGATCTTCTTTTGACTATGCACCCGCCATTTGGTACCCAAATGCGGTTTGAACCTTTCGGGGAGGATCAAAAAGCTAGAATCTACATTTCCTTACAGCGTGCGTGCTTGGCGTGATTTGGCCAAGACGCGAAGGTAGGCTAAGAACGATGGTAAGCACTTTTTACTGTTGTTTCCAAATTTCTCATGGGTATTATTTGTCGCACTGAGTTTAATTTGTCTAGGCCTCGGGGAAGGTCTGTCTATGAGATCGGATCTTGCTGGTAAAGAAGGAACCTCAAAACCTGGAAAGGGTAAGAAAAGGAATAAGGAAGGTTCGATCGAATCTTCAATTAACATCGACGCAACGGTCTCGACTTTGGCTGATGTGGCAAGTCCTAATTCTGAAGATGAAGATCATGAAGGAGATGATCGCCCTTTGGTACAAAGGTAAAGGCAGAGGGCTGATGCTTCACAAGTAATTGGTCAGAAGGCGGCATGGTTGGGAGTGGTTGATGGTGACCAAAATCGCATTAGAGAAACCCTCAAAGAGGGTTTGGGTGCAGTCCCCGAGCTTCAAGTCAGACATGGTATAGTCTATATCGATGAAACCTCGGCTAGTGATTCCGGAGGGCTTGAACCTGAAGTTTCTTGGGGTCGAGACGAAACCTGTATAGAGATTAATGCCCTAGGCGGCTTTAAATTAGGCCCTTCATTTTCACCGGGAGAGTTTAGGAATGCCCAGGATACGGGTACCGCCGGTATGGGGGACTCTCATGGAAAGGAAGATGTGCTTGAGGAATACTTTGTCGGCATCGATGGACAAGGACCATGTTGCCTGCGTCGCTCTCGAGGAGGCCGAGAAGCTTCAACATCAGGTGCTATTCTCGACATACCATTTGCGCTTCAAGTTTTTCCCTTTGTCTTCTCAACTTGTCTACCTTGGTTGTTGGTCAAGAAGTTGTATAACCATTCCTTCTCTAAGATCCAAGACAAGCTTTCATGCTGTGAGAAAGAAATCGAGAAGCTCATCTCAGAGCTATGTATGTTAGAGGCTTCCTCAGCCCGAAAGAAAGAGGAGTTGGGTGAGCTTCGGGCAAGCTTGGAGGGGGTGCACCAGGACTGGACTAGCTTTACCGAGCAGGTAACACTACATTCATATGCTCATCCTTTTACTCTTATAACTTGATGCTTATAATCCTTTCTTGCCTTTGCAGATTGGGCAAAAGGATGCCCTGGTTGGGCAACTTCGGGAAGAGATTGCGGCCAAGGATGTGGAGATCCTCGAGCTAAAGAGGCAGAATGGGGTCGTGACGTTGAAAAAGGACCTTCTACGGGGAGAGTTGAACTCGACCAAGGAACTTCTTAGAAATGCTCAGAAAGAGGTCTTTGCACTATCTATATCCAAGGCAAAGGCTGTTGAAGATGCTTCCTCATACAAAAAGGATGTCGCTACTACAAACCCTCAAGCCAAGGGAGATATATGAAAAGCCCGAGCAGAATTTGGCTCGGGCCATTTCTTATACTCGTCTGCAAGCTCGGAGGCAAGCCCTCGAGGAAGAAAACACCAAAGGTATCAATCTCTTGGTTAAGATCGAGAAAGCTAGAATCTTGGAGGTGAGATCAGCGTCTTGAACTACTTCAGATGAGGACTCTAGAAGTGATTCAAATCGTAGTGAGGTTGAGGAATAGTCTCATTCCATCCTTTCTATTTCTTCTTTTCTTCCTTTTGTGTATGGGATCCTAGGGGGAGTTTTATAAACACATATTCTGTAAATGAATTTTTGAAAATGCAAAGAGATCCTTTTATTCTAAGTCTTTAAATTTATGTTTCATTGCTCATGTAAAGCTAGTCTGTTGAATCTTGATGCCGGCTATTTTAGAGCCCATACTCGAAATAATCGATATCCTCGAGATCAGACACCATCTCGATGGTAGACCATTAGCTCTTCCAGATATTATCTTGTCGTGGCAGATATCCTCGAGATTGGGCACTATCTTGAGGCTAGATCGATGTTGATGGCTTCATAGAGCATATATTTATAACGATAGAGATCCTCGAGATCGGGCACCATCTCTAGGCTGGTTGACACGAGAATCTTGACCCCTCAAATACCGTATAACGACGTTATTTGTATGGCACAATTGCAAAGTGATGGGGGTGGTCCCACTGATGCACTTCCCCAAAAGTGGCACTGACATAGTCAAAATAAATTGGTCTTTAGGGTAGGCGGGCAGTCGCTGCTTGCTCTATATATGAGCTTGCTTTTCATTAATCTTAGGATTTTGCTATTTTTGTAGAGCTTTTCCTCCTTGCATCACTATTTCTATCATTTTAGTTCAAATCCTTCACTTAAGTTTTCATCTCCTTCTTCTTGATTCACCATAGTTATGGCTGCTATGCCCAAATCTGTTCATCAAGGAGAATAGGGTTCAGCCTCAGCTTTTTGCTCGGTCGGTGGTACACCGCCAGCGTCTTGTGAGCTAACCTGGAGGTGCTTTATATCGAGGATGGACTTTATGTTGAAGAGACCTCCCAATGTTCAGGGCCGTTAGAAGCATGCATCGAGGTTTATCTCGTCAATAGGAGAGGAACACCTCGAGACAGTAAAAAAAGACTACAAATGGGGAGAAAAGGCAGTACTGCAGATACTTTCCCGTGAATAGAGCATCACGGCCCACGTCGAGCTTGTGTTTTTTAGAAGATATCAGGTTACGCAGGCACAGGTTCAACCGTCATTTTGGAGGATAGTGTTGATGATAAGGTATTTTACAAATAATGACAGGCTCTAGTTCACCCTCAGTTATTTTATCATATCGTACCGGCCCTTTGAATTACTAAGGCTTTATTACTCTATATTGTCAATCCACCCGGCCCTTTATTGCTAGTAATGAAGAAGATAGGAACCGAGGGTGGATGAGTCGATTTGTCTGAGTACGGACTGTCGATATTATCCCTGCAGAGTTTCTACTATTTCTTCAGATATGGAATTTCACACGTACGTGGTACACTTGTGCTTTTATCATTTTTTTTTCATGGTGGAGGTAGACTTTGTAAAGGTGTTTTCCTTCCCTTATCTGTAATGGTACGTGGTAATGGTTTATTTATTTTGACTCCATTATTTCATGTGTATTAACTCCGTTACCACAGGCATTGGGGAACTTTCTGAGGTGAGACGGTGCCCCCTTAGAGAGGAGGAAGGTTTGTCAGCTTTGGGGCCGAGGAATGATAATAAGCGAAAGGAATCTTCCAATGACGAAGATGCTCTAGTGAGGCAAGCCATGCTCAGAGGCTCCATGTATCGACTGAGATCGCAGCATCCGAGGCTTTTAGCCTCAGAAGAATAGCTCCTCCTTTGCCGCTGTCTTCTTTTCCCATCGAAGGTACTTCGAGGGCTACATGTGTTTTACTATCGTCTCCATCTCCTATCAAAGGACTTCGAGGGATGTTCGAGGGGAACATAGACTAGGCCTTTCCTTCCGGATTCTAATTATAATGCTCTTAGAGAACATTTTAAATGGAGCTTTGTATTTTTTTCATATATACATATAAAGAGAGGCCTTTCTAGTTTTCTCCTTTCATGAATTTTCTTTGCTTGAGTATGTCGTTCTTTGAATTGTATATTAAAATTTTGTCAATGGTTAGCCAAATGAATTGGCTTTCGAATAAAAACCCTTAGGTTTACAAATCGGCCTTCAGGATTGTTATGCTGGCCCGTTGGCTATTGCGCATTCGGTCGGTACGACCTCTAATTTTGGGTTGACAACGACGGCTTTTATGCATTAAGTTGGTACAACCTTTAATTTAAGCTGGCGACGCTGGCTTTTATGCACTGGGTCAATACGACCTCCTGTTTAAGCTGGCGATAGTGGCTCTTAAACGTAGGGTCGGCACGACCTCCAAAATAGGCTGGCGACAGTATCTCTTATGCTTAGGGTCAGTACTACCTCTAGTATCGGATTTAATTTTCCCTCGTTGAAGCTTTTGTGTTCGCCTGGCTCTTTGACGGTTTGATAAGGACCTCGATGTGAGATATTATGTGATGATAGATGAGCACCTTGGTAGGTTTCACTCGATGGCTGAATTGTTTTGAAGCCTTTTGTTGTTTGGAGCTGATATGATCAAAACTCTTTTACATATGCCGAGGATAGCCTAGTAAACTGGTTCTTTTTGATGTAATTGAAGGCATGTGATTATATGGCGACAATCAGGCATCCTCGAGTCACTTTAGTTTGGCCGGTACAGCCTTGTAACCGTAGTCATTGTATTTGGCTGTAGCCTTTTAGTCCCTAAGTGAAGTAGCTTCGGCATCTATATTGAGGGTATGACTTTTATGGGTCTTACAAGTTTGAATATATAGACTTAACTTTGCGATCAGGATTATGCCTTTGACAAGGTATTATAAATTTGAACATGCCTTACTTGAGGTTTTACAGATAAGTTACTTGGAACAAGTATAATTCATGCCTTGCTTGAGGTCTTACAGGTAAGCTACTTGGTACAAGTATAGTTCATGCCTGGATTGAGGTCTTACTAATAGGCTTGCTACAAGTATAGATCATGCCTTGTTTGAGGTCTTACAAATTTAGGCATCGCCACATGGAAGGCTCTTATGGCCTCGAATTTTTGATAGCTCGATGGGGCGACAGTCCTCGAGACATCAAAATTTTTTGGCTTTGGAGCCTTTCTTTATAAGCTTGATATTTCCTCAATGAGGGCTTACAAGTTCGAATTTTTCGGCCTCGAGGTCTTATGGATCGGAGTTTTCGATGTCGGATCCTGAGTTTTCAGGAAATTTCTGGCTTTGGGGCCGTTGCTTATAAAAATAGATTTTTTTTTGAAGCGCAACGAAAATAATCATTTGATTACTTGATACAAGTATACTTGTTTTTATCGTCAATGGTTCGATTATTTTACGCAGACACAGTTGATTTGACCATTTGGTCTGATACATCATTTTCCTATTGATACCCTTTTTGGCTTGTCTTGATTTCACCGGGGAGATGATCTCCCGGGGGATGCACCCCAGTATTCGAGGTTGATTGAAGAGAAACCTTGAATACTCTTTGAGTTCTCCATAGGTAGCATATAGATGTTGCCTCGTTAAAACCCTTCTTGGGAAATTCGATCGAAAGAAAAGAGTGCAATGCATGCTTTGAAAACTAAGGTCTTCCAGCTTGAAAGTTCTTCGATTGTTATAGCTGGACTCCTGCATATAGGTTATTCTAAAATGCAAATGAAAAAGGGAGATGGTTATACCTTAGTTGTGATGGCGATTTGAGCCACGATATGCTTCAACTTTTCGCTCTGAGGATGTGGTACGGTCCTTTGCTAATTGATTTGTGTTCAACATAGAATGTAGCTCGTGATTGCTACTTAGATGTTATCTTATCTTTCGGCTCCTTCAATTTTGAAGGTGTCAATGTCGGTGCCATATCGTGCACTGTGAACATCTCTCTTGTTGCGTGCTGCTCCTTGTATAATGTTTTTATTCCATCCTTTGTTTGAAACTTCATCATTTGATGAGGGGTTGATGGTACTGCTCCCATGCAGTGTATTCATGGCTTTCTGAGCAAGGCATTGTATTTCATGTCTCATTCGATGACATGAAACTTGTCATTTAGGGTTGTTTCGGACACGTTGACAGGGAGGGTGATTTCCCTTTTAGTTGTCTCGCTCGCTATATTGAATACATTGAGACTCAAGAGGAGGGCATGATTTGGTCGAGAAGTCTGAGCTGCTTCACGACTCTCGACCTAATAATGTTGGCCGAGCTACCTGGATCCACAAGTACACATTTAATTTGAAATGTATTCACAAGAAAAGAAATTACCAATGTATCGTTGCGAGTCTAAGACAGGGTCTCAATGTCTCAGGTATGTAACCTCGAGTTTGCTTTTCCCTGGTGATGGATATTTTTGTTCGTTTGACAAAAGGTATCGGATGTCGACTCCTCCAAAAATAATGTGGATGACATGTTATGGTTCTTCTGTCTCATTTTTCCTGTTCACCTCTCTTTCCGAAAATAGATTTTTGGCTCGATCACTAAATAACTCTCAGAGGTGCCCTTTGTTGATTAGACGGGCTATTTCTTCTCGGATTTGTCTGCAGTCTTCAGTTCTATGACCATGTATGCCCTGGAACTCGCACACCAAGTTGGGGTTCCACTGCGAGAGATTTGATTGTACGGGCCTTGGCCACCTGGTGTCTTTGATTTTACCTATGACTGATACGATGTACAAGAAATCAATGTTGAAATTGTACTTAGATAACCATGGTGCCTCAAACGTCCTTGTGTATCTGTCGAATCGGACTCTTTCTAGGAGTCCTTGAGGATTTTGGCCTCGATTTGTGCTTTGGTTGATTCGGGGTATGTTACGCCTTGGGGCATTTATTCGATCTTCAGTGTATGGTTGGTACCTCTCCTTGTTTTGATTTGGCTCCTTTGCCAGGAGCCTACTTGGATATACTGAGCCCTCGTGAGCTCCCAGTTGGTCATCCTTGACCCTAATCTTTGACTGATATCGGTTGTGGACATCTGACCAAGTTACAGCGGGATATTCATCCAACTTTTGCTTTAGTTGCTTTGAAGCTACCGAGCTTCGTTTGTTCAAAGCTTGGGTGAAAGCCTCCACTTCCCAATCATTGGAGACTAGTGGTAATTTCATCTACTTTATTTGGAAGCGAGATACAAACTCCCACAACATCTCGTTTTCTCTCTATTTGATTTTGAAGACGTCGGACGTCCTTGTAGCAACATTGATGATGCCGACATGTGCCTTTATTAAAGAATATGCCAGCATGGCGAATGAGTCTATCGAATTCGGGATAGGTTGTGATACCACATCATGGAACCCTTTGAAATTGTTTCCCAAATTTCATCAACAGGATAGATTCAATCTCGTCGTCCTCAGGTCATTTCCCTTTACGGCACAAGTGTTAACAGTGACGTGCTCGTTGGGATCCGAGGTTCCGTTGTACTTTGAGAGATCGAGTATTCTGAATTTCTTTGGGATGGGCTTCGGTGCCACACTTGATGAGAACGGCTTTTATATGAATTTCTTCGAATCAACACCCTTCAGGATCGAGGGTGCGCACGGGATCTGATCGACCCTTGAATTGTAGGTCTCTACCTTTTTATCATTGGCTTCTATCTTCTTTTCGCCCGATTTGATCCTCTTCGTCAGGTCCTCGACCATCTTGCGGGATCGGTTGCTGACCCATTGTCGCTTGGTCTTTCCGGCACCTGTTCTATTTGAGCGGCCGTTTCCACTGCTGCTGTACTTGGAGTTTTTGGGTGGCTTTGCAGTTGAGTAATTGCCAGCTGTTATGCCTACAACATCTCGAAAATAACGTGAAGGCTAACCTCTTGTTCCTCCCGAGCTGGGGTTTTCTAAGCTTCTTGTCGGTTTTCTTGGCGTATACTCTTGTTAGTGTGGGAGCTTATATCGACGTGTTGGGCATTGCGCGAGACCACATCCACGGGAACTGGTTCTGGTGCGTCCCCAGGGTTTTGTGGTGGTATACCGACGCCTGGAACAACCACAACATTCTCTCCATGGTCCTCAAAACCATTATTTTCATGTGCGTGAGATTTAGACATTTTGACCTGAAATCAAAGATTCTTGGGCAAGAAAAAGTGTAAAGAATAACTTGCGTTTTTCAGTAAACCAGCACGAAAACAATCACTATTATTTTTAGTCCCACGGTGCCTGCCAAACTATTTACCTTGAAAATGGTAATAACAATTAGATTTGATTTAGTGGTTCTAAAAATACGTTATTTTAATGCTAGTTGTTAGGAAGTAGATGCTAAGTGTGAGACTAGAAAGTAAGATAAGAGCTTGAGAATAGTATGCTTTGCAAACCGAGTGGCCTAAAATCAGGGCCTCGAGCTGGCTTATATGGGGCCTCGGGGTTGAGATAATGAGCTGGACTATAGGTGGCCGATGAAGAGCTAATAGTTCTAAGAGCTTTAATGAGAGCTCTTTATGATCAATTATAAGTAGTTAAATAGGAACAGTGAATGAAACACAATAAATGTAAGCAATAAATCTGAGGAAAGGCAATAGAGAATGTTCATGTTAGAGAGCAGAGAATGTTCTTGTTCTTGTATTAAGTATCATGTGTGCAAAAAATAACAAGGTTCCCATTTATATACGAGGAAAAATCCCAACATAGTACATATGCATTTATTAAAAAGATATGCAGCCGGTACAACCATTTAATGCTACGGTACGGGCTTGTAAAATTCTAATAGACTCGGTCAGCTTTAATCACGTGCCTTTGGAATTTCCATCTCGTTCATCATAGCCACCGATTTCTACTGCACTGAGGTCGAGCTGTGCCCCAAACTTTCTGGTTCATCAAACCTCGAGTTGTGCCTCGAGCCCTCTGGCAGCGAGCTATGAAATGCCATGATGATCTAAAATCGGACTCTCCGATTTTAGCTGTATACACTGACGAATAGGATTGTTCAAAAAGAACTTGGAGTAGATGTGGAACTCCAAATAAAACCGAGGTGTAATAGCAAGGCTGCAATCCAGATAGCAGCCAATCCAATAATTCATGAGAGAACTAAATTTATGGACATCGATTGCCACTTTATAAGGGAAAGAGTCATGCAAGGAATACAGAGAACTGAACATGTTTCAACCAACGAGCAAGTAGCAAATCTTCTCAAAAAGAAACACGACTACCTGCTAAGCAGACTGGAAGTACAGAATCTACAAGCCAATAGCTTGAGGGAGAGTGTCAAGTGTACTCAAGTCTATCTAACTATGGTTAAATTTATTAGAATAGTTGAGAGTTGATTAATTAGTTAATATACACACTTGTATAAATAGAATACTGTAGCAACCAGTTAGCTTGTATAGTTATTTTCATTTTAACAGACACTTTCTCTGTCCCTAGTGTTCTATCGAGTTCCTTTCTCTTCCTCTCCAGCTTCACCACCATAGCCATGGAAGTTATCGTTATGAGACATTACACTTATAAACTACTAAGTTTTCAAAAACTTAGTACTTCTCGTATTGATTGTTTGTCCACAAAATGATTATTAAAGTTGGTACAGAAGGCTGACCGCTAACTCCATTAATGTCCAATTATGCTCACAATTTCTTTTGCTAATAGTGGTTAAGCGACCTTAAAAAGATAAACCACTTTAGACATTGTAACCCTCCACTTCCTTATCCGTATTGTAAATTAAACCGTCCTGTTTAAATAATATTATAGCCTAATGGTCACCATTAGCCACCTAAAATAAAAAATGAAAATAAATAGTACCTTGCTTGCTTACAAATTAAGGCGAGAAATCCCCTCTATAAATTGTCTCTTCTATTGTTTTCAAACATCAAGCAATTAGCAAACATACATCAAATACTTAGCATTTTTTCTATAAAATTCGAAATATGGCTTCCATGGGAGTAAACTATGCCCATCTTCACTTCCAGCAAATACGCCTAAAAGGGAAGTCGAAGAGAATGGAAGAGGAAAAAGCTCGAAGTAGTAATAATGAGGGTGGCGCGGTGAAAAAATTAGTAGAGGACAGTAAACGTAGTAAAGGTAAGAAAATTTACCCTAGTGGCTTTGCTTCACTGGATTCTAACGATAATTTAGGTGAAACTTAAGAGAAGTAACAATTTGGACTCTGCACAACGTAGCAAGGGCATTAGAACGACAAATAATGTGCTAGTTCACGTAGCTTGTGAACTTTTTCATTTTTGTTCTTTGGGTTAGCCATATTTTTCTCTGCTTTCTTGTAAAAAAACTTCTGTTGTGCATGTAATGTATTGTTTTAGCCCTTGCATGGTGGGTTGTTTTATTGATTAAACAAAGTCCAAATCGTTGCAGTAACTTAGGCTAAGTTTATTTATATAAATTATTTAAGTTTCTATATAACGTTTGGTTTAGTACTTTAGTTTGAATAGACTGTTAGTGTAATTTATTCTATCGGGTCACTTTAAAAATAAATGAAGGTTAATAAATAAGATTAACAACGTGAGAAATAAAGCAAATAATACCTTTTATTTAAAGCTAACTTTTAGAGGTAAATTACTTTGTTTATTTACTTTAAGCAGACATCAAAAGCCATTAAAATTAGCAATATCACAATCGATATAAGCAGTGGTTAAAGATTGTCCCTCTAAATATAGAAATCACCATATAAATATATATATATAATAAAGCTGATCTATTGGCCGCTTTATCATAACACGTATCGTGGATTTATTACTTGGACTATCACCAACGAGCCCCAAAGGTACATCTGTATAGTAGTTACGTGTTCAGATATATATATATATGACATGTCAGTATTCCTTTTTTCGATGTGGCATGGTTTAGCCCCGCACCGCTCTTCCTCGGAAAGGTGATATTCCGTGGCTCGCACTCATCAGTCTTCCTTTATTTTGCGGGTATTATATACCTACCAACTTTTACATTCGTTCCTGATATAACAGTGAGTCAAGAGTCTCTGGCGCTGATACTATTTTGTCACAATCATCTTCGTCACAATTTTGACTGAACAAATATCGACATATATGTCGTCTTAAGCATAAATTTATTTTGCCTGCAATAATAACACATAAATAACATGTCATGTCCCTTCTTTTCTAATATCGAACGATTCAATAGTTGTGTTCTCTGCTTAAATATTGTGTCAACCGTTTATATGTATATGTATACTTTCATGATTTATCGATATCACTGTCTTCCCATCATATTACAGAATATATCTCCAAACAATCAACTGAAATGAATTCAAATCTTTCAACATTTAATGTTAAGAACCGTCAGTAAGAACAGTACATCTTTAAAACCTGAGATATAAATAGTGTCCAACCACATTATAATTTATAGATGGCAAAATTGCAAGAATTTGTCAAGTACTTTTCGCAAGAAATTAATGTACTTTCGCGGCTCAAACAGATAGTTGTTGATAATTAAAAAAGGAAAACTGCAAATATATAGTTTAAAGTATAATTATACGCTAATAAGAATGTAGATAACTTCTATTAGTTGTATTTTTTTTTTTATTCTTATTTTTCATATTATTGTTTTGGGATGTGCTTAAATTTAGTAAACTGGTCATTGATAATTTATATAACCGATCTCAATAGTGCGTGTATAACGTATTTTTGGCTGTGCACTATGTAAATTTTGTTATAAACTAAAGCAAAAGACAAGAACAATATAACAAGAACAATAGCAATAGAGAGAAGAGTATAGAGAGTTCTTCTTATTGAGTTGAGAGGGGTGTCTTACAATGGTAGAGAGCACCTCTATTTATAGGGAGGAGGAAGATCTTGCTACCAATAATAGGACTCTAAAATCTCTCTAATTAAATACATTAAAGACATTCACCTTAAATAGAAGTGTAAGAATCTTCTATTTCATAACACTCCCCCTTGAATGTCTATTCAATGATGTGCCTCATAAAACCTTAAAACCAAAACCCAATGGGAAAAATTAAAGTAAGGAAAAAGAGTACACATGTTTGAATATGCGCCTATTGGTTGCCTCGTTAAAAACCTTGCAAGGAAAACCCAGTGGGACAAAACCTTGTAAGGGAAAAAGAGTGCAACGCGCATTAACTCCCCCTAATAAGAACATCAATTTATATCCTTGAGCATTTGCATTCCAATCTTGTGCATCATCTTCAAAACGATCTTTGGTAGATGCTTGATGAATAAATCAACCATATCGACTTGAATAAATATTCCGCACCTTGAAATCATCATTCTTGATAGATATAAACATCTTCATATAATGTCGTGGAATAGCTCTTCAATATCTCCATAGATGCATTCTCAATGCCATCATGCTTATAGTTATAGCAAGATACATATGTACACAAATTGTACTTAGGATGTGGTACTTCAGGACCACGAATTGCATATGCTTCAAGCAACTTGAATCTTTCAAGTTAAGTCATATAAGCCATATAATAAACTTTAGCTGCATATCAATCTTTCATTAGTGATACTAAACAAATAAGATATCGAAAACTGACTATACATACCTTTGACTTTTATCTTTCAAGCATTTGAACTATAGGTTCAAAACTACATGTCTTTCATATGGAATCAATTCTTCTTGAATTGTATCTCTTCCATTTAGTTACTTTCTTTGAGTCAGCAAATGCGTATAGCATGCTTTGCAATATGTTGCAATTGCATTTCCCTTTTTATGAACTACAGGTTCATATCATGATATTCGGGGATATACATATACAAATGAAAATTCATCCCATGTAACACTTTCTCAAGTGTTTATCATGTCTCCCCCTCATGTTAGTAAAGCTAACTTGTTTCCTCAACTTTGGGAAATCATCTTTGTGCATTATGTCAATATACACAGCACCTTAATATAAGATGAAATTATTTTGGTTCCTGACCCTGAACCACTTTTGAGGGGAGAATATACTCTCGTATACAACTTATATCAAACTGATATATATATATAACTTAGTTTTTATAAGAAACAGTTTAGCTATTAAGTGGCAGCACTCAATAATTATCTTGCTATACCAACTTTAATATAAACCAACTTATCAGGATGAACTGTCTTGAGTAGAGAATCTGGAAACTATGCTCGAAGTTAGATTACTGAGCGTTTTACCTCGCAAGCACGGCCAGGCTGCGGGTTAATAACAATTGCGCATGTAACCATTCCATAGATGCATCATATGTGGTATACATGGCGGGTGAATGGGCCCATATTCACCTTTGATATTTCCAGAATTTAGGGGCTTCAACCCGAACTCTTTAGTTGGTCAGTTCATTACTGAGAACAAGAACTTCTAGTTCTTTGATATTCACCTATGTGAATTTGCACATCATACTTCAAATGAGATGGCTAACACGAATGTCAACTGAATAAATTATCAATATTGGTAAACTTCAAATTTACACCATGACATGTGCACTTATCAATAAACTTCGGGTTTATTATGACATGGGTTTTATACCAATAGATATCCACTTTATTGTGGCATTCTTTCATTTGTGTAGTACAAACTGAAGAACAAAGCGGGTAGCTTTTCATATACAAATTACCCCGCTACAAGTTGTAGTAATAGAATCAAAGCCTTCCTTTATTTATAGTCTCAATATCATCAATCGCCTTCGCGTGTACTTTTGGAAACTGGATAAGTTTCTTTGAGACTTACTACAGCACAATACTCAATTGTGTTTCTCCAACATAGTAATAATTGGCTCTTCGAGAGCTCTCAATTAACTTTGTACTACCACAGGTTCATCAACATCCGTGTGGTGAATATCTTTCTTAAAGAGAAAGTTATACCATTATGGTCATGTCAAACTTATATGCAAGATATGTTTCTTGCATTATCGTTGTCCTTTAATGGTCATATTTCCAAAATACTTTGGCGTACAATAGGTACGCGACCAACGATCATTCATGCCATATATCATCTCAAACCTCCTTCTAGGGGTGAGGGTGGTATCATCTCAAGCCTCCTTCTAGGAGTGAGTGTGGTATATTCAATACCAATTTCATGTTCATATTCTTCCAACATTGAATATGTATTTGTGAATCACATTCACTTCGAGGATATGTGATTTTGTTATCCTTTTCAAATCTATAAATGCTTCAGGCATTTGATTTGCTATTCTTTGCAAATGGATAATCTTTTGTGCCTCTTTCTTTCAAATAGAGGTATGTGGATCAAGATGAGATAATGATGCATTTTTCCACAAAATTTCCCGTTTGGTTTCACCAACTTCTCCCCCTAATTTTGGGAAAAGTGTCTCATCAAATTGGCAGTCTGCAAATAGTGCAGTGAACAAATCTCCTGTCAATGTTTCGAGGTAGCGAATAATGGAGGACGCGTCAAACTCAACATATATTCCTAACCTCCTTTGCAAACCCATTTTGGTGCGGGATGGCGGTGCTACAGGCACATATACTGCGCATCCAAAGCTTCTTAAATGGGATATATTGGGTTCACGACCCAAAACCAATTGCAATGGGGAATATTTGTGTCAATTCGTCAGTCAGAGACGAACTAGCATTGCTGTATGCGAAATGGCGTGACCCTGAGCCGAAGCGGGCAGCCGACAAAGTAGCATTGCTGCATGCAAAATGGCGTGAACCCAAACCGAAATGGGCAGCCTCGTTTTCATGAAGAATTCAAGATTATTCTCATCTATTATCCATTAACTTTGCAAACGCAAGGTTGCGTGATGGCAACAAGCACACATTAGACCATCTACAGGATGCGTCTATCAAGACCATGAAATACCTAAACTACCCACTAGGTGGGTGAATAGGTCCACAAATGTCCCCTTGTATACGTTCCAGAAACTGGGGTGACTCAGTCCCAACCTTTGTTGGGGATGGTCTGATAATCAGCTTGCCTTGATAACACGAAGTGCAAGGATATTCATTACTTGAAAGAATTTTGAAATTCTTTAACGGATGCCCATATGAGCTTTCTATAATCCGTCTCATCATGGTTGATCCTGGGTGACCCAGTCGATCATGCCAAAGTACAAATGTATTGAACTCAGTATTCTTTAGATTTACTGTTGAATGTGCCTCAATTGCACTAATTCTTGTCCAATACAGGCCACAAGATAAAGACGGGAATTTCTCAATAACCCTCTTTTGGCCGGAGACATTCTTTGAAGTGAGGACGAGATATTCCAGATTATCTTCATCCATTGTCTCAATATTGTAGCCATTCCGGCGTACATATTTAAAACTCAACAAGTTTCTTATAGACTTGGAGGAGAACATAGCATTCTCTATGATTAACGTCGTGCCCTTGGGCAGAGTTATAATGGCTCTTCCGGAGCCTTCGATCAATTTACTTTCCATGGTATGACATACAAAAGAAATACAGGAACATAAGAATAAGCAAGTTCAATTCTTTTTGTGTCACATAATATTTTCAAAATCTGCTACTAACAGTTGACTAACAAAATCAGATATGTTGTCCATAATCAATTACTATGCAGTTTGAAAATTTTAGCGTTTTTCATAAGACAATCGATTATTAAACACACAATCGATTGTTGGAACATAGACAATCGATTGTTAAACACACACAATCGATTATGTGTTATTTTTGAAAAACTTCAGATCACTGTCTTAAGACAATCGATTGTTAGACATAGACAATCGATTGTAGATGATTTTTGAAAAATTCCGGATTACACTGCCTAACGACAATCGATTGTTAGATATAGACAATCGATTGTGGGTGATTTTTGAAAAATTCCAGACCTCACTGTTTCAAGACAATCGATTGTTAGACAAAGACAATCGATTGTTGCCTTTTTTGGAAAAATTCCAGAGCACGCTGTTTCAAGACAATCGATTGTTAGCCAAAGACAATCGATTGTTGATCAATTGATTTTCAACTTTAATGCGAAAATAGTTGATAATCGACTAGTTTTTCAGGCTAGTCGATTACCCCCACTGGAAAATAAAAGTTTTATTGATATTTGAACATATTGAAGATATTCTAAAGAACTACTGCTAACATTGCTTTATGAACTAACTAATACGAGCTAATGCTAATGACTATTAGTTTATTCACTAACTAATACAAATAAGTAGAACAAAATCAAATAACTCCATCTTCTTTCATCACGGATCCATCGCCGATTAGGTGGTCTATTTTTCCATCGGGTTGCTCAAAGAAGTCTGCCACATCCAGGTGGGTGATATCCTCATTGTCGTCATGGACAAAATTTGTTTCAGGGCCTTTTCTCTTTCGAGATGCTTGATAAAGGTCAACCAAGTGTCTTGGTATACGGCAAGTCCTAGACCAGTGCCCATTTCCACCGCAACGATAACATATAGTTTCTGAACTATTTACCTTAGGATCTTCTGGACCCCGTTTCTGCTTTCGGTGGTTATCTCTCTTTGGGGGGTGACGGACTTCTTTGGAATTTCTTCCTTGTCCACGTCCTTGGCTTTGACCCCGTTTATGACCGTGATCATGGTCCCTTTTATGTTTGGCATAATGCGAGTGCACCATATCTGCTTCAGGCAGTGGTGTAGACCCAGTTGGTCTATTTTCGTGATTTCTCATGAGCAGATCATTATTTCGCTCAGCCACTAGTAAGAGCCTTTCTCTCGGTACTGTTGCTGCAGTACCATATTGGAGGCATGAAACGTTGTAAACGTTTTCTCAAGCATATCGTAATCGGAGATGTTATCTCCACATAGCTTCAGTTTAGAAGTAATTCTGAACATAGCAGAATTATATTCAGAAACGGACTTAAAGTCCTGTAGCCTCAGATGGGCCCAATCATATCGTGCTTGTGGCAGAGTGACCAACTTCAGGCTGTCATATCTCTCCTTTAAGCTGTTCCACAAAACGAGTGGATCCTTGACGGTGAGAAATTCAATCTTCAAACCTTCGTCAAGGTGGTGGCGCAAGAAAATCAAGGCCTTCGCACAATCTTGGGTTGATGCTCTTTCTTTATCTTTGATGGTGTCTCCGAGACCCATAGCATCTAAGTGGATTTCAGCATCCAACACCCATGTCATATAGTTCTTGCCCGAAATTTCAAGGGCAACGAACTTTCTTTTCATAATGTCAGACATACTCAAAAATTAAATTAGGAAGAGGGAAAATACCTTGGATTTTCGAGAATGATACTTGAGACGGTAGAGTCTCGTGCTGATAACGTGTTATAAACTAAAGCAAAAGACAAGAACAATATAACAAGAACAATAGCAATAGAGAGAAGAGTAGAGAGAGTTCTTCTTATTGAGTTGAGAGGGGTGTCTTACAATGGTAGAGAGCACCTCTATTTATAGGGAGGAGGAAGATCTTGCTACCAATAATAGGACTCTAAAATCTCTCTAATTAAATACATTAAAGACATTCACCTTAAATAGAAGTGTAAGAATCTTCTATTTCATAACAAATTTAGCATTTTCTTAATTTTGCAATGTTTAACAATCTGATTATAAATAATTTGGAAAAGAGATACTTATTAGATTATTACTAACTACAAACTCGATAGGTGGACTTTGAAAGAGCGCCCAATTCCATTGACAACCAAATTTCTCGTATTAAAAAATAGAAAAAAAGAAGAAGATAGAAGTCAATCACGAGTGGTTTCCTAACATTTAGTAATCTTTTTCTTTGTCTTTATCACTTGTGAGTTATATATACATTTTCTCTACGATACTCATATTAAAATTCGATTATATTTAAATTTGCGCAACGTAAGTTCTATTTAAAAAAACATTTTCTAATAGAATTTTTTTATATCCTACACTCGAATTCAAAACCTCTAATTAAGAACAGATGAATCTTATCCATCTCATCATAATCTATATTGATTAAAGTGGCCTTATTATCATAAGTAGAAAGAAATCGCCCAAAAAGTCAGAGAAAATAAGATCGTTGGCTCTTAGAAGCTTAAAAAGCCAGTTTTAAATGAAGAGGCCATTTATTTAGTGTTACCAATATAATGTTGCTAGATATTACTTACATTAAACTACTTTTTAATTAAAACAACACCACTCCCAGCATTAAGAAAAGCTGAGTGCTACTATTAATGGGAAATGACTTGGTTCTTTATATTCCCTCATTTCATTTTTTGTTCTCAAATTAAGCATTAAATATCCAGAATAGTTTTTTTAAAAAAAAGAAATTTACAATCATTTTTATAATAATAAGGAAAAAATTGTATAAAAGGAATAGAAAAAGTTGGTACATGTTCAAGTAAAAGAACAAGTACGTGGATTATTTCTGAAAAAAGGGCTTGTTCTTGTAATGTGCTCTCGGCGCACGTTAGTTAAACGTACGCCGAGCTTGTAAACATGGCGAGAGGGAGATGCAGAGGTAGAGGAAAACCAGGTAAGATACCATTAGCAGCTATTGAGAACCTGATAACAACAATTAAGCAACCAACTATGGAGAAAGTAGTCACCATGACTCCATCTGTGCAGAGCTCAGATTCATCAGTTGTAGATGAGAGAGATTCAATTGGGTCGACATCGCACCAGTCTATAGCCTCAAAGAAGCTGGATCTGACTTCCCCAGCTCAGATTGGGGCAGAATCAGATCTAACGAAGAAGACAACCAATGGAATAGTAACCATGCAGAGGTCAATACAGGTCCAAGCGCAACCAGTGCTAGAAGTAATGGAGAATTCTGAGGTCATCAGAATCAGAACTGAAGAACCCAAAAAGGCTTGGTCTACCTTATTTAAGAAAGATAGATTTGAAACAAATGTTATGGTTCTAGATTACATACCACCTCTAATGTTTGATGGGCAACCAATAGTGCAATTAAACAAATTGGAGGTAGAAGAAGAAGAGAAAAAGTAGAAATGTGCTTTAATTGTATATATTTTAAGGGATAGACCTGGTTTCAATGCGATGAAGAGATTTATTAACCTTCACTAGTCACATGTTCTAGAACCAGACTTGTTTACCATGAGGTAGGTTACTACACAGTTAAGTTCAAAACAATTGAAGATGCTAAGGAAATTCTATGTGCAGGGCCTTATTTTATAGCAAACAGACCTATGATCCTTAAACAATGGACTCCAGATTTTGATTTTACGGAGGAATTCCCTTCTGATATTCCTCTATGGGTAAAGTTTCCTATGCTACCCATGTCTTGTTGGAGAATGAGATCATTAAGTAGGATTGCAAGTGTCTTAGGGAAGCCTATCTTTGCGGATGAATGCACAGCCAAACAAATTAGAGTCTCCTATGCTTGAATGCTTATAAAGATTAATGTCACTAAAGAGTTACCAAGAGAAATATTGGTGATGGATCCAAATGGGAAGAAATTCCTACAAGATGTGGTCTATGACTGGAAACCCTCCTTCTGTGAAAAGTGTCCAACTGTTGGCTATAGCTGCTCAGTCCAAATGAAACCAAATACACACCAGCCTACCCAAGTGAAGAAGGCAAAAGTAACGCGGGAATGGAGAACCAAGGCCCCAGTGCAAACTGTTCCTATTCAAAAAGAGGCAATAGTACAACAGATTATCACAAATGAGAAGTTCATAAAGATCCCAATGAATCCACAAATCTGATAACAGAGAAGGAAAAACATGAAGATATAGGGAAGAAAGTTCAGAGTCCAGAATTCAATCTCATCAATTTTCCACCTTTGTCTCCCATTACTGTAAGCAATAGATTTGAAGCAGTATCCAATAGTAAGCATTAGGTGTCACTAGGGGATAGGGTTGGACCAAGCAATTGCCAATGAAGTGGTTATTCTAGAATATTAGAGGTGTAAATAAAAGGTACAAACAAAAGGAAGTTAGGCAGCATATTAGGAGTAATAAAACAAACCTAGTTGGTTTGGTAGAAACTAAGGTTAAAAAAATAAATGCTATTAGAATTGCTAATCTGCTGGTTCCTGGATGGGGTATTCTAACAAATTACAATGATGCTAGAAAGGGTAGAGTATGGATTTTATGGGATACAAATATGTTTAAAATTACTGGAATTCAGGAGGAAGCTCAACTAATACATTGCAAAGTCATAAGCATAAAATGGGATGTTACTTGTTACCTCACTGTGGTATATGGGTACAATGGAATAGAACAAAGAAGATCTTCATGGAGAAACTTACAGGACTATTCATCAGCTATGGTTAGTTGCTTGAGACTTCAATGCTATATTATATGCCAAGGATAGACAATCATGTAATCTTGTTAGCTATTCTGCGACTCAAGAGTTTAGTCAATGTATATAGCAAGCAGGACTATCAGAGCTAACTTGGAAGGGTGATTACTATACCTGGACAAACAAACAGCCTGGAGTAGATAGAGTATGTAGAATACTGAATAGAGTATTTGGAAACTATGAGTGGATGATCAAGTGGAGCCATGTGGAAACAGTATATGAACATTCCTCATACTCAGTCCATACATTGAAAAATTTGAAAGTTATCTTACCTTTCCAAGAAGATGCTGCTAGTGTCACTATCATAAGATTGTGGCAAATATCTGGTACTCTACCAATCCTGGATCTATGAAAGTAATATGGGCTAAACTCAAAGTATTGAAAGGTCCTTTAAAGGCCTTAAATGTTAAGGAGTTAAAGAGTATTATTCAGAGGATAGAGCATACCAGACAGGAATGGAAAGAAGTTCAAGAACAAATGGTTAGGGCATATTCTGATGAGTTGCAGCAGAAAGAGAAATAGATAGAATTGAAGCTGGAAAGGTGGTCATTGATTGAAGAAAGTGTATTACAGCAGAAGGAAAGAGAAAAATGGATACAACTTGGAGATTCTAATACCAAGTACTTTACTGCGGTTATGAAGGAAAGAACACAATGGAAGCAGATCACATAAACCACAAATGCAATGGGAGTTGTAAATGAACCTGCAGACATAAAAAGGGAGATCATTTACAAGTCACTAATGGGCTCAACAGCTGCATCTCTTCCAGCCATAACCAGACTCTATATGGCTAATGGCCCAATGCTAACACAACAACAAAGAAGGGAGTTATGTGTTGATATCACTGATCTTGAAATTGTGGAGAGTCTAAAAGCAATTGGAGATGATAAAGCCTCAGGAATAGATGGCTACGATGTTGTATTCTTTAAGAAGTCTTGGAACACTATTAGTAGGCAGGTCATAAGTGCCATCAAGGAGTTATTTCTCACAACCAAGATGTACAAGCCAATAAACTGTGCCACTATTACCTTAATCCCCAAAGTCTCCAAACCCACCACAGTTAAAGAGTATAGACTAATTGCATGTTGCTCAGTCCTATATAAAATGGTATCTAAAATCATGGCCAACAGACTACAAAAAATCATGCCCAATATCATTTGTGAGGCTCAAGCAGGGTTTATTCCAAACAGGAAAATATCTGATAATGTCATCCTGGCACATGAGTTAGTCAAAAGCTATTCTAGAGCCCATGTGACACTTAGATGCATGATTAAAATTGATCTTCAGAAAGCATATGACTCCGCTGAGTGGATTTTCCTACAACAAGTGATGGAGGGGATTGGATTTCCAACCAGATTCATTAACTGGATCATGGAGTGTATAAAAACAGTTACCTTTTCAGTGCTGATTAATGGAGAAGCAACATAACCATTTGAAGCTGCTAGAGGAATGAGACAAGGAGATCCAATATCCCACTTCCTATTTGAAATAGTAATGGAGTACCTTAGTAGATCACTTGCTGAGTTAAAGAAAAAGCCAACATTTCTATATCACCCTAGATGTAAAAAGCTAGGTATTACTCACATGATCTTTGTTGATGACTTACTGTTGTTTGCTAAAGGAGGCCTTGATTCTATCATAACCATGTTCCAATACTTCTCTCAATTCTCTGAAGCTTCAGGATTGCAGGCTAATCTGGGCAAAAGCTCAGTGTATTTTGGGGGAGTTAAACAGGAAATGAAGAAGCAGATAATTGATCACCTTGGATTTGTACATGGAGAATTACCATTCAAATTCTAGGTATCCCCCTTTCCACCAAGAAGATTGCCTTGATTCAATGGCAACCATTTGTAGAGAAGATTACTGCTAAGATCACATTATGGACTGCCAAGAAATTATCATATACTGGAAGGTTGCAATTAGTTCAATTTGTGGTATTTGGAATCCAATCATATTGGGCTCAACTCTTAATCATACCAATCAAAGTAATGAAGATAATTGAAGCAATCTGTAGAAGCTTTATCTGGTCTGGATCAAATTCCATTACTAAAAAAGCATATGTATCTTGGGAGAGAATGTGTACACCTAAATCAGCTTGTGGAATGAACCTTATCAATCTCTTGTTATGGAACAAGGCTGCAATTGCAAAGATTTGCTGGGATCTAGCTCACAAAGAAGACAAGTTGTGGATCAGGTGGATAAATGCTTTCTATGTAAAACATCATCAGTTAGAGGAAATTCCAATCCCTAAACAGGCAAGTTGGATAGTTAGGAGAATAATAACATCAAGAGGTATCTTGCAGCAACTCCAAGGCTTGAGGATGCATGAATGCTCCATCAGACAAATATATCTATAGCAGCTAGGAGACCTTCCGAGAATTCCATGGAAGAACCTAATCATGCAGAACTATGCTAGACCTAAAGTTGTGTTCAATCTATGGTTAGTGCTACATGGAAGATTGCCAACCAAGGACAGACCAGCAAACTGGGGAATGAACATAGACTAGCAATGTGTTTTGTGCCAAGGTCATATGGAGACAAGAGATCATCTATTTCTATCATGCCCATTTTCAGCTGAGCTATTGGAGCAAGCAATGTAGTGGATTCAAGAGGATCAACCAAAGACACATACCTGGGATCAAAGGCTTCATTGGATCATCAGTAAAGCAAAAGGGAAATAATGCAGAGCCAGTATATTCAAAATGGTGATTGCTGAAGTATCATATGCTTTACGGATGAAAAGGAATTCACGTATATTTGAGAACAATTTTCGTAACAGTGAAGTCTTAGTAAGGGAGTTAGCTTATATATGTAATGTTGGAGGAAATCCTAGAACTAGAAAGCAGATGCAGCAGTTCAGAATATAGTATACTAGTAGTTAGCTCTGATATGGGTAGTTAGTATATTGGATAAGATTAGATAGTCAGCTGAGTATAAGCTGGACTATGACATTGTAACGCAAAATCTTTGGTGATTAATAAAATTTTAATTAACAAAAGAAAAGAATAAGTAGGTGTGACAAAGGATTTCCATGTAGATACATATATAATATAATTAAATTTAAAAATATGACATTATTTTCTTAATTATCTCTTCAATATGCTCTCTCATATATGGACCTGATTTTTTTTCTTCTATTGATCGTAAAAATTCTTTTTAATAATATGTGCAATTGGAATTTAACTCAAAACCATTGTCTGTTCTACTATCATGTTAAAGTGTGATCATTTTATTTTAAAACTTAATCAGTTAAAGAGAGCACAAATTTTTTTCCCCCAGTATTCAGTATCACACCTCCTTTTTTTACACCAAGGGTATACGGGAGTTTTTCCAATAAAAGTGAAATTAATCAAAATGGGATTAATTAATTTATCAGAGTCGACACTTGGAATAGTTTAATTGGTATTCCAAGTCACCGGTTTATTTTAAAATTCCAAATCGAGGAATTTTTTTATTTTTTAAAGTCCCCGAACCAAAAGTTCTAGATAAGAAATTCTGTTAACCAGGAGAAGGTGTTAAGCATTCCCGAGTTTCGTGCTTCTAGCACAATCGCTTAAACTATTAATATTGGCATATTATCTAATTAACTACAATTTTTAAACCTATCTATATTTTTACAACTTTTAAATCGCTTTTAACTGTTTTTAGAAAATTTAACGTTATTTAAAACACGTTTTACATCATGCTACATGAAATGCACCCGCAATTCACGACACGTTTTATTTTATATCATTAGAAATTAATGTCGGGTCCCATGAAATTTACACCCGAACTTCGTAGTTAAGCATCACAACTATGTCACAGGAACCATACCCGTAGCTATGACAATTAAAGAAACGCGCCTAAAGCAACTACGAAGATTCAATTTTTAATAGAAATACTTGTGAGGGGCATGGATGATTTAATTTATTTATAGCACACCCCAAACCTTTTTCTTTTTAAGAAAAATGCATTTAACTGTATTAACTACAATTATTAACTCTTAATCTAATTTATGAGGGCCATAAGTTATATAGGTTTTGCTTGATATGGTACACCTCACTTTTTGCCCTTTTTAGAGGAAAGTTACACCTAATTAAAAGGGCCAAGTCTAAATTAATCTTTCGAGAAGGGATTTCTGCTTGGGGCTTCATTAATTAATTAAATTAGGAAAGGGTTTAGCCTTACAAAGAGTTGCATCTGGGCTTAAGACTTGGCCCAATGGAGAAGGAGATCGAAAGCTCTTGCCTTTGTTGAGATTTTAATCAAGTTCTTCCCCACATTGGGCTAATACCAGGCGGGCCCAGTTACTATATTTTTTTGGCTGGGCCTATCCACCCTTTTAAATTAACCAAAATTTGCCTATTCATCAAGATTATACTAATGGCTTGTTAGGTAAAAATCAATAGAGATCAAACAGCAACACCAATTAACGATTAAAGGCATAGCTAAGCAGGATATAATAATATATTTTCTATTAGAATTTTTAAAAGAAAATTCACAATTTGAAGTCAATCTGCTAGGTTCAATGCCCAGGCATGTTCGCCTGGGTCCAGACTTGCTTAAATGAGACCTAATGTTGGACCTCACTGCTAGGATGACCCAATTCTTGCTAAATCATACAATAATAATGTTCATTATGAAAAGGTTCAATTGCCACAACCCTATACATGAGCTAAACAAAGAATTTCAGAATCAATGTAACATCCTATTTCTTCTACTGAAAGTCCATAAATTTACATAACTTTTAAGAATACAATTATATATCTAGAAAAAAGATTAAGGCAAAAAATAACTTCCTTCCTAATTTGGCGTCCAACTATTACAAGATCTTTCAAATAAAGGACAACTTCAACCTACAATAACAATCAGCTATGGAGTTGCTTTCTTGCAGGCTAACGTTTGAATTCCATCTCTGAAACTTCTAACTATTCATCAGACTTTGTTCTATCCTAGACTTTCATGAATCATACCATGTGAAAAGGTCAGACTCACGAAAATATCTTTGTATACACAAACCTACTACATTATCAAACCAAAACTGAGACAAACGATGTAGAAACAGTTGTGATTCATGGGTTTAATCATGTTAAGGGTCAAACTCATGAACCAACAGGGGCTTCAAATCCAAAGACATGGTATGCTACCTTAGAGCAATACCAGAATGGACTAAAAAGGAAGGGAAGGGGGTAGCTTAATCCATGAATTTGACCATGTAAGGGTCAGACTCAATGAACAAACCAAGTTTCAAGTATGGGCATCTAAACATACTACTTGAATCAACAAAAGAGAAATGCATACTGATTACACCTAACTCTAGTCCTAAAAAGTATAAATGGTCGCTGAAAATATAATCCAGTCTAAAATCCGGAGTCGAATCCCACATAGAACTAAGGCTTAGCTATATCTATTTAATATCACTAAGAAGATAAGTTTCAATAGTTTTCAAAACTATAAATATTGAGATTTGTATTTCTAATTAATTAACTAACAAATAGTATAAAGCGTTAAAATTATCAACTAACAAGACAAAGGGTTGGAGACTAAATTAAGAATGTCTAGAGATATGATTTTTCCAATTATCGCAATCATTCTAGCTATGTTCCCTATTATTTTTCCAATATACTCTCTACTGATCGTGGGCACGTTAGGTGCTATAATTCTCTCTCAAGCAACTACAATAATTTACTAGACGAATTCTCTCAAACTAAGCTAGTTGGCTGTAGCTAACCGCTTGTTATAACCACGTCAAGGCTTTGTTATTTCTAAACCTACCTTCAAACCCTCTATATTGACTTCTCACATACGTTAGGAGTGACGTTGTTTAACAACCACATAAATATATATATCTTTTATCAAGCAACACATAATAAATAGGCTCAGCCAATCGATGGTCATTCAAACAAAAATAATAAACACATATTATAACTTCTCCTATACAAAAAAGGATAATTTTTCAGGCCTAGATGGTCGCGTCCGCGGTATTTGGAAACTATACTGCCTCGGTCCAAATCAGGTCTGCGGTCGCGGTTTCGACTGTGTTTTTCACCCTGTTGCATTTGGAGTTTTGGAAAAACATAACATATGAAAGTTGTATCACTTTGAGTTAACTTTCCAACCATATATTGTGGCGCCCAAATGGAGCTCTGAGTGAGACGTTATGTGCATTTTACTAGACATTGTACAATATGCTTACTCGATTCTTTGTTTTGTTGCTCTATCATCCGCTGATCCCCGAA
Organism: Nicotiana benthamiana; assembly: GCA_034376525.1. Lineage (NCBI taxonomy): Eukaryota > Viridiplantae > Streptophyta > Magnoliopsida > Solanales > Solanaceae > Nicotiana > Nicotiana benthamiana. The sequence continues at coordinate 68,105,426 of CM067332.1, forward strand.
AGTGATCTCGGCTTAATTTCTTGGGCTTACTCAGAATTTAAAGTTCTAAATCACATGAATTCATTCCACAACATCTATATAGCTTGGAATCACTCCTACAAGGCATAAAACACCGTTAGTGCAAAACACTAGTGGTTAAAGCACAAACTCAACTAAAGTGCAGTAAATTAGAGTGTAATAATCGACTAAAATACGTAATTATAGTCTATCATCAACACTCCACACTTAAACCATTGCTCATCCTCGAGCAATCAGATTACACTTTATATAGACACGACATTTTCAATTCTCCTAACTCATCACACCGAGAATATTTAAAATAGACTAAGCACAAAAGTGTAACATCTTGACCTTAAGATTTGACTCACAAGTAACACGCATTATTCACAACTCACCTACTTACTCTAACATAGAGGTCACTAACATTACCTTTCTTTCATGAATCAAGTGCCCTCACATAACAAAAGAGAGTAGTTCCACACAATAAAATTTAAGAAAATTTAGGAACTCAAGATAGAAAGAATTCACTCACTCTCAAAAATAACATTTATATGCCACAAAAGATGCACCATAATCTTCCCCGTAGTGTACCACTCCATTAATATACCTCATTCAATCTAGGATCAATTAGCACTTTGTTTGGTTGTAATGTAGGCTGCGGGATGGGTATGATACATTTAGATATAATAGTGAGTACACCTCCTTAAAAACTTTACTACATATACTTTAATATTCAAACCCCATACTTATATCCAACCAAACTCCACCTTCATATCACTAATATTAACTCCATTCTTCTTTAAGCAGACTTATCAAGAGCCACCACTTATCAAGGAATATTTTTTTTTGCAATACAACTACTTTTTCTTTCTTTTATTTTTCTTTGTCAATTCAAGTGGATCTTACTTTTTCAAAACAGTGCACATTTCCCCTTATCTCATTAGTTCCACCCTAAAGCTAAACCAACCACCCCACACTTTAACGCTTACAAAGTTCATAGCAATTCAAGTGCTCATCAGAGATGAAAAAGTTCAAATAGATGGTTAATTCAAACAATTGAGTAAGGCTTGTAATGTGGTTTCCAAGGAAACATGTTTACAGGCTCAAAGGGGTTAACTACGATACATAACAATTAAGCATGAAAAATATCTATATATGGCTCAACAAAGAAATTCCTATATCACTTCCAAGACTGAATAAAACTAGTGTTTCGCTTTGCCTACACACGGGGAAAGTTCTAGACATCAAATGCATGCATAGAATAACACAAAACCTTTCACACATATGGCACATAACTCACTCAGAATTGGTTTCATCAAGACACTCTAGTCAAAGCAGTTAAGCAAAATTAAGAATTTAAGGTACTTATACAAGAGCCAAAAAGTTGAGCGTAAGCGTCACAACCAGAATACTTACTATTCTCAAGGCATAACAAAGTTAAGAGATATCACTACAATTCAATTCATCTCACACTATCTCTTACTCCTAATAAAATAAAACTAACTACACCCGATACAAATAAAACTCTTGGAAAAGAACCGCGACACAAAGAAACACAAAGGGGGAATTGCTACACTACCTAACAAAAGAAAATCTTTTTATTTTATTTTTATTCAGACTTAAATCCCTCAAGAAAATTGTCTAATAGATCCATCGTCGGAAAAAATTCAATCTTTTCCATATTAAAAAAAATATTCAATTAAACTAACACAACTGAAATAGCGTAGAAAGTCACCCAGAAAATCTCCTCACTCCACACTTAAAATTGTGCATTGTCCCCAATGCACACCATAACTATTAAAAGGGTAAAAGAGACTTCCTGGTAGGCCAAAAGCCGAAACACTAACATCTCTTGGGAAATCAGGCTTCTCCCAAGCTTGATCTTTTGTGCGGGTACCTTACACTTAGTTCCAACCATTTGGTTTGTTGTTGCATCCTTCCAATACCTTTACTTTTCATGCTCCTAGAAAATAAAAAATTGACACATAAAAATAATACAGTTGAAAAATAAATAAAAAATAAATAAAAGAAAGCAATAAAGATGTGTTGGCTCTCAACAAGTGCTTGATTTAACGTCACGACACGACGCGATCACTTTTTTCCTCCACCTTGAGCTTATAAATTGAACCCTAAGTTTTGATTCAAGATTATGATTATGGTCATGGGAGGTGGAACGATCTAACTGACCCAAGAAAGTAATGTAGTGTTCTACTCTCCTTGGCCTTTGTATGAGGTATGTAGTCCTGACTTTCTGGCAAGACGAATTCCAGAATATATGCACATTGTTGCACATTCCTTGACTCTTCAATTGGTTTGGATGACTCTATTTCCATATCATCATCCAAACACAATGTGGAACAATGCTTGGAGTGTGTACCAATGCACTCAAACACATGAACATCAGGACTTTCAACATCTTCAACATCAATGATACTAGAGTCAACAAAATTTATATCCTCAAAGTCCTTGGCTAGCTCTAGTATCACCCCTTAAACATTGACATCCTCAAATTGTAGTTGTCTAGGTTATTGGTGTTCTACTCTGACCTCCTCGATTATCACCTCAAATTCACGCTCTTCTTGGCTACTATCCCCCATATTAGCTTGTTGAGCATTAACAACTCCAACCAGTTGACTCAATTGAGCCTCCAAGTTTCAAATAGCTACCTCTTGCCTCTCTATTTGCAGTTGTTTCCCATTATTATGTTCCAGGAGGCACTTTAATATATCCTTGATCTCCTTCAGGTATGCATCCCTAGCTTGTTTGTACCTATTAACTTCACAAGAAAAGTTAGCACCATCATAGTAAGGGGTTGGGGAAAGATAAAAAATATATGCACAACTATAAAAGTGATAATTTTTACCACCACACATATCACATGCATTCCACACATAAGATTGAGTTGGTGCACATAACTCGTTCTCGAAAATATTTTGATAATTTTGCCATGAGTGGTTTTCCTCACAATATGCATAAGGAGGATTAAAGTACAATTACCAACATCCAAACTCCCATATTTCCAGGATGTCATGTTTCTCAAATTAACAAGTAAAATAAAAATATAAAAAAAAAGCAAAAATAAAAGTTCAAACTTGAAACCTAGCAATATATACAGTTATAACTACACTATTAGTTCCCCGGCAACGGCGCCAAAATTTGATCACGCCCAACTCTAGTCCTAAAAAGGATAAGCGGTCACTACAAATATAATCCGGCCTAAAAATCCGGAATTGAATCTCATAGAGAACTAAGACTTAGCTATATTTGTTTAATATCACTAAGAAGACATGTTTTAACAATTTTATAAATTATAAAGATTGAGATTTATATTTCTAACAAATGCTACAAAGCGGTAAAATTATCAACTCACAAGACAAAAGGGTTAGAGACTAAATTAAGGAAGTCTAGAGTTATGATTTTCCCATCAGAATACTTCTAGCTATATTCCCAAAACTTTTGTCATTATATTCTCTATTGATCGTGAGCACTTTAGGTGCCATAATTCTCTCTCATGCAACTACAACAATTTATTAGACATATTTTATCGAACTACGCTAGTTGGCTTTATTTAACCGCGCATTATGACCACGTCAAGGCTTTGTTATTTCTAAACCTGTCTTTATACCTGTTGTATTGATTTCTCATATACGTTAGGAGTAGTTGTTCAACAATCACCTAAATATGTATCCTTTCTCAAGAAAAATATAATAAATAGGCACAGTCAAGCTATGGCCATTCAATCAACAATAATAAACACGTAGTAGAACAAGTAGAGAAATCCAACGGCTCATATATAAACACATAATAAGAATTTATCCTACCATCAAAACCCTAGATGAAAAATTAGATATCTATAATTGTATGTAAAAATACAATATTAAAATTCATAATCAACAAAGAAAAAATAGGAATAAGAAGGAAAAACTGGTAGAAGAATTTCCCTCCCTGCTCCTATTATGTCGCTACCTCCTTAGGTCGAATCTATGTCCAAAATCGGTCCCCCCCCCCCCAAAGTACAATTTTTCCATGTATATACCAAGTAGGTCGGGCCCAAATAATAATACCTTCTCCTACGCAAAAAAAGACAAGTTTTCAGGCCTGGATGTCCGCGGCCGTAGCCAGGGCGCGGCATGGATGCGGTATTTGGCAAGTGTATTGCCTCAGTCCACGTCAGTCTGCGGTCGCAATTTTGACCTTGTTTTTTCACCCTAAATTGTATCCTTTTGAGTTATCTTTCCAACCATAAATTGGGGAGCCCAAATGGAGCTCTTAGTGAAAAGTTATGTTCATTTTACTGGACAGTGTGGAATATGCTTACTCGATTCTTGTTTTGTTGCTCTATCATCCGTTGATACCCGAACAAAATCCCGGCTTGATTTATTGGACTTTTACTCATATTTCAAAGCTCTAAATTACTTGAATTTATTTCATAACATCCACATAGCTCATAATCACTCTTACAAGACATAAAACAAGCCATTAGTGCAAAACATTAGTGATTAAAGCACAAATTCAACTAAAGTGCAGTAAATTAGAGTGTAATAATCGACTAAAACACGTAATTATAGCCTATTATCACATACTAGCTGAAATAATCAAATCACCAATGCTAAAGTCATATAAGGAAACAACTTCTCATGATATAAAACCAAATGGACAGAAACTCACACATTTTTAAAGAAAAAGCTTCAATATTGTTGCAACTTCAGCATACAAATCATAGCAAGAAGACATAGATATATGCCGTTGACAAGAAAGAACCATTTGTATTTATCTTTAAACATCATCTACAATCATTGAACATGGAAGAAATGTATGCCTTGGACAGCAACAGAAAAATAACAAGTAGAAGATGAAAGGAAAATGGCTGAAAAACTTCAGAAGCAGGGAAACAACAGCAGTAAACCAACACAACTACAACAGTCCCCAGATAAAACAGAATTTTAAACCCAAAACCAAACAACTTAAAACCAGAAATCTCAGCTAAATAACCCAAGAAAGACCCAAAACAAACAACTTGTAAAAATCAAGAATAAGAATTTTTGAATGTTGTTCTAAAGTTTTATTGACATCTAAACTTTTTAAGAGAAAAAGGAAAATTTTATGATGCACAAGATTTTTAGAACGTTTTGGCAGAGAATAAGGCTGAATGTTTTGTGTGTGAGTGAGGAAATGTTTCCATTTTATAGAATGTACAAAAAGGCATCAAAATGCATATTCTAACCTAATTTTTAACAAAAAAATCATAATAGTACAACTATGTTTTTACAATTGTCTGTCCTTTTCCTTATCCAATATCAGCATTTTAAGCTAAGGACAATGACAGTTGTGGAAAGTCTAAAAGGTTCTGATTTTAGCCTATGTGAAAATCCATTTTACCCCTTCAACTACTGCATATCTCAGCTATGCCCTATGTTCTAATAATTCAACTAAACCTTCAACTAAATGATTAAGTTGCCTAATGACATTGCAATTCATTAACCTAAAGTTTAAATGGCAGTTCGGAGGCTCAGTCTTAATCTTAACATCAATTAAACCTAGGTACACCATGTAGGCGATCAAATCTTAACTCGAAAGCTATTGAAATCTAATAGGCGTAGGCTAAGGGAACCACAAATCAGAACTAAACTATGTTCAGAAAAATGAAAATGGATCTGGCTAAGACTAAGGAAAGCAAGAATTGGCTAAAATAGGCTATTGATTAACCTTTTAACATAATCCTTAACAAAACTTGCAAGAACAACCAACATAAACAAGACAAACAGTAAGAATCAAAAGTAAAAGGGGAAATAGTGATAGGTGAATTATAGGAAAACTAAACCTAATCCTTTAATCCAACAATCTGGACCCATGCAACAATTAAATCCTAGAACAACCAAATAAAGAAGCTAATAGACATAAAAGAAGACCTAATTTAGGAGAATGAAATTAAGCAATTAACAGAAAAGGGGAAAAAACCAAAATCAAAAGGAAATTAATGAATCAAGAACAAAAACGTTACAAGAGGTACCTAATGCTTAATCTTCTAATCACTGGATCGACATTGGACATTGACCTAAGTTATCGGGGTATGAATGAACTTTAGACAACCATTAATCAATTGCTCTTATCAAGGGCAATGGATTCATGGGGGTCTTGGGTTTAAAAGCCCCAAAATCTGCTAGAAAATTGGAAGATTAGGGTTCCAGAAACATAGATTTAAGATTCCAGCAAAATAAGCCCGATCCGGAGGAGGCTAATGGTGGTTTAGGGTGCAGAGAGGGCAAGGATTATAGGGTGTTAATTTGGAACGATTTGGAATATTTTGGGGGGGGGGGGGGTTGGGGGGGTTGGGCATGAATCTCAGATTTGAAATTCAAGATTCATGGTGGTAATTTGAAAGAAACGAATTAGAGATTTGGAACGAGAAGGGGATGGAGGTTCTGTGGTGTTAAATTAGTGGTATTTGGGATATCGGAACCGCCGTGAGGAGATTTTCTGCGGTTGTTTGATGGCGGAGGTGGTGGAGAATATGAAGGCAACTAGGGTTTCTTATTTGAGGGTATGAGAGAGAGGAAATAGTCTTATGTTAAGGGTTTTGGGGGGTTGACCGATTTTAGGATAGTAATATAGTTAGTGGGAGGTGAGTTCCCATTCGTTCGATCAAACGATATCAACATATGTGTATGGAAAGACGTCGTTTGGCTTCAGATGGGGTTTGGACCGGGTATGAATGGTTTGGGCTTGGGTTTGAGAGGTGTTTGTGATGGGTTTTTTGGCTTAAAAATCGGCAACAATTTCAAAATTAAGCCCTTTTGAATTTACCTCTTTATTTTCCTTTTATTTTCTTTGTCCTTCTTTTTTTTTAACTAAAAATCTTTAATTAAAAAACCTAAATTAACCTAAAATATGAAATTAAACTAATTACCTAATTAAAAAAATCATAAAATCACTTAATCCTAAATTAAAAGTAAAAAAATCAATAATCTAAAAATAAAAAAGAAAAAATTAAAAAATGGACCCTTTTTGTGATTTTCATTTTTAATAAAAAAAATAATTAATTAATTAGTCCTAAAAATGTATAGAGAAATCCAATTGAAATGCATGGTATTTTTGGCATTTTCATGATTTTAATAAAAATTAAACGTGCAGAAAAACGCAAACAATTAATAAGAATTCTGCAAAAACTCATATAAAATAGCAAATAACTGGAAAATTTTATTTTTTTAGATTTTATTTGGAGTAATACATGTAGGGAAAAATCACATGCTCACAGTTACCCTTCTTTGATCGAAGACAACGAAGGGTTTTTGGGCAAAGATAAAAATGAGCATTTACGAAGAATTCTTGCCTATTTGAAACTCCATGAGAAGTAACTTTGGAAAGAGTCTGACCGAACCTTGCTCCGGAGATTGCCTACATATCCTTGGTTATAAAGGAATGGGGTCAATGTAGTTTTGGAAGTTTTGATAGCTGGGGCTATCGGGAAATTGTAATTTCACTATTGTTGCTGCTATTTTTACTTGCTGAGCTCCTTATTATACTGAAATAAAGATGAAAAGCTAACTGCTAAACCTATCAATTGTGAGTTACAAGATACATATCTATAAACCTTCGAAATCTTGATCGGGAGTCTTGGTTAGTTCTTCCCACAAACTCTGACCTGAACCTTGATAATTGTTAATTATGGCTGCTGATTCATTCTTCTTCAGCTTTTCGGATCGAGGCTGGACTTGGAAAGCTTGTGACATCAATCACGTCTTGAGCAGTCCATATCTTTTCATTGTTTTCGCTCTTTGAGTTCAACTTCTTTCTTTATTCTTCCTTCCTCTTCTTTTGGTCATCTCAAACCATGTGCCTCATGGTAAAAACATTTTCAAGCACCAAAGCAAACAAAAGAACGAAATTTTCTGCCCTAGTTTTCACAAGAAAAATTTCGTGAGTTATTTGTAACAAAATCTAAACTATTTCTTTATTGAAAGCAATAAAATTCGGATAAAGTATCCTTGGAAAAAGGAGATTACGGAGTGGAGCACTATGTGTATAATGAAATCACCTAGGGAGTGGAGACCCTATGTTGGAAAAGAGACCAGTGAATGGAGACCCTATATCTAAACTAAAATCAACTAGGAAGTGGAGACTCTATATTAGAAAAGCGACTAGGGAGTGGAGATCCTATGTCTAAAATAAAATAAACTAGGGAGTGGAGACCCAATGTTGGAAAAGCGACTAGGGAGTGTAGATCCTATGTCTAAAATAAAATCAACTACATAATGGAGACCCAATATTGGTAAAGCGACTTGGGAGTGGAGACCCTATGTCTAAAATGACTTCAACTAGGGAGTGGACACCCCATGTTGGAAAAGGACTAGGGAGTAGACCCTATGTCTAAAATAAAATCAACTAGGGAGTAGAGACCCTATGTTGGAAAAATGACTAGGGAGTGGAGACCCTTTGTCTAAAATAACTTCAACTAGGGAGTGGTGACCCTGCGTTGGAAAAGCGATTAGGGAGTGGAGACCCTATGTCTAAAATAAAATTAACTAGAGAGTGGAGAAACTATGTTGGAAAAGCGATTAGGGAGTGGTGACCCTAGGTCTTAAACAAAATCAACTAGGGAGTGGAGACCCTATGTTGGAAAAGCAACTAGGGAGTGGAGACCCTATGTCTAAAATTACTTCAACTAGGGAGTGGAGACCCGATGTTGGAAAAGCGACTAGGGAGTGTTACACCTCCTTTTTACTTACACATGGCTACCCCGAAGGATGACACGTGTATAGGAGTTTTTCCAATTAAAGTGACTTCGAAATGGGATTAATCTTTTATTCAAGAGTCGCCACTTGGAATAAGTTTGACTTTTGGTGTCTCAAGTCACCGATTTATTTAAAATTCCAAATCCAGGATATTTTGACTGCCCAAAGGAGTCTGCGAACCAGAAATTCTAAGTAAGGAATTCTGTTGACCCGAGGAAGCTATTAGGGACCCTCGGTTCCCGTGGTTCTAGCAAGGTCGCTTAAACTCTTATAATTGGCTAACAATTCTGATTTTGTACATGTTCCACCTATAGTGTAATTTTAAATTTTAAACCGCTTTAACTTAATTGATTAAAGAAAGATTGCAACACTATACAAATATGTCTCGAATCGCGTCACATAAATGCGCCCGCGATCTTCGACATATTTTAACATTGTTGAGATTTTGGATTTGGGTCACATAAATGCACATCCGAATTTACAATTACGTATCATAATTAGGTCATGGGGACCGTACAATAATCACAATAGTTTGATTTATTAGGCGCATGCTTAAAGCATTTTCAACGAATGCTTCAAGTGTTGATTGTTTCGTATGCACTTGAATTTATTTGTAAAAATCTAAAAGTTTAGGAAGTTTTTCGGAAGGAAAGAAGTGGATTGATTATGTTAGGAGGATCTAGTTTGTGAATTGTCATAAAAACAGGCTAACTCTAAAATAGATCAACAATGTTATTATTGATATGGGCCTACCATAATTTCTGTTTTTTAGCCAAAATTCTTTTACTCCAAAATTAAACCCATAATCAATATGAAAGTCCAAACCTTTAACTTACTCCTTGCAACTTTCCCCATATATTTATATTAGATTAAAATATTCTTGCAAAAAAGAAAAAAACAAACTAAAAATCTAATCAACGTTTAAACAAAGAAAAATCAAAAGAAACAGTGGCATGATTTCATGTAATTATTAAATAAGATATAATAACAGTAAAAGAAAGAAGCAACAGTGGGACTCGAACTGAACATCAATTCAAACAATAATAGGCCTTCTTAAATGCATAAAGCTCTATTTTTAACTTTAAACAAAGATTCAGTATAGAAATGACAAAATTAAGCAATAGGATATCATTTAAGCTCATTCAACTGCTAAACAGATTCAACAAAGAAATTAAACAAAAGCGACATGTAGAGTGATATCAATCAAACGGGGAATAGATAAACAGAAGTAGACCTGAATAGACTTGCGAGAAAAAGAAACGAACATAATTGGTGGAATCCAACAATCCACAGGAACGGTGACCTCCAAACGGACCTCACATCTATTGGGTTTGGATGGTTCTTTCAAGCTACTTTTCGTGCCGGTTTGGGGTTGATTAAGGTTTTTTTTAAGCTAGTTTCAAACTAAAATTTGTGGAGAATTTTACTTATTTTTCAGTGAAGAAGCAGTTGAGTTTCTGCTGTTGTGAGGAATTTCTCAGCTCACTTCCATGGCTTAGGTAGCTTTGTTGAAAGAGAGAAAGAGCATCAATGGGCGTAGGAAATGGAGCACAATTTTTTGAGGGTGAGAATGAAGAGAGACCCCCCTTTTGTGCTAGCTGCTCTCTTCTTTTTGTATTAGAGTGTATGTATTATTATATAGTGTAGGGATTAGGTTAGGGGTATGGGCCTACGGATTATGTGCTATGGAATAGACTTTGGTTATATGAGTTTGGGTAGAAAAATTATGATTTGGGCTAATTTGATTTAAAAATGGGCCAATTGTTCAAATTAAAATCTCATTGCAATTAAATGCTTATTCTCTTCTCTTACTTTTTTTTAACAATCATAGAAATTAAAAATTCTAAATTAATCGATTTTTTTTGTAGAAATTAAAACTCCTTATTTACTTTTTTTTTAACATTAAAACAACTACTTAACTTAAACCTGAGAAAAAAATACTAATCTAAAGACTAAGGTAAATATGTAAAAATGACCCATTTTTTAGGATTTTTCTATAATTTAAAAATATTAAAAATGCATGAAATGAAAAATAAACAAAGATAAAATTTCTAAAATAATAAAAATTATTTTTGGTCTATTTTTTAAGAGTTATTCTAATTTAGGGCAAAAATCACGTGCTCACAGTTGCCCATCTTTGCTCGGAAACACGAAGAGTTTTCGTGCAAAGATAAAGTGAGCATATACAAGCAATTTTTGCCCGTTTGAATACTCCATGAGAAGCATTTTTAAAAGATTTGACCGCACCTTGCTTCTGAGGCTGCCTACATATCCTTTGCTATAAAGGAATCAGGTCAATGTAGTTCGGGAAGTGAATGAGATGAAGGAGTACACCGAGGTGAAGATCGGGTCGAGATTCCATCGAGGTTCCGGTTCGCGGTCCCGTTTATTACATCAAAAGCAAAATTAAAAAGACTAACTAAGCCTATGAGCTACGAGTTACAAGATTCCTATCTATAAATATTTTGAAGCTTTATCTTGAGTCTTGGCTAGGTCCTGCTGCAGACTCCGATATCAATCTTGATGCTCGTTAACGGTAGGTGCTGGTTGTTTCATCAACTTTGGATCAAAGCGGGACATGCGAAACTTGTGATTTTGAATCAAATTTTAGCAGTCCGCATCCTTTTCTTCTTTGAACATTCTGAGTTCGCTTCTTTTGTTCTTTTCTTCTTTTCCTTTATTCTGGATTGAGACTCACGCTTTTAGTCATCTCGACTCCTGTGCCTTGAGGTAAAACCTGTTCAACACCAAAACAAACAAACGGACGAAAATTTTCTACCCCAGTTTTCACTGGGAAAATGTCGTGAGTTATTTGCAACACAAATATAAGCTATTTCTTTATTGAAAACAATAAAAGTCAGGATTGTGTATCCTTTAGAAAGATTGACAGGCTATGCTGGGAAGGAGAAAAGGTCTCTGCCGGGGATAAGAGGAGGATCCACGGGCTATGCCGGGATGGGAATGAAGGGTCCCTGCTGCGGATGAAAGGAAAAAGCCACGGGTTATACCAGGATGAATTGAAAAAAGATTCTTGGGTTATACCAGGGAGATCCGCGGGTTATGCCGGGATGAATGAAAAAGGTTCCTGAGTTATACCAGAGAGTCCACGGGTTATGCCGGGAGAAGAAGGCTCATGGGTTATGCCGGGATAGGAGGAAAAGGGGTCTACTGCGGATAGAAAGAAAAACGATCATCGGGTTATGCCGGGGAAGAGAAGAAAAAGACCCTCGGGTTATGCTGGGGATAAAAGGAAAATGACCCTTGGGTTATGCCGGAGGAGAGGAAGAGAAGACCCTCAGGTTATGCTGGGGTGGAAAAGAAAAGACCCTCGGGTTATATCGGGGAGAAAAATGAAAAGATGATCCTCGGGTTTTACCGAGGAGGTCCACGGGTTATGCCCGGATAAAAGGGAAAAGGTCTTATGCTACCATGATTTTGGATTTTTCTCTTTTTATTCTTTTTTTTGTTTTTTGAATTATCGTGGGAGAAAATTCATCAGACTAGGTTTTCTATCTTAGGAGAAAGATTCATCAGACTAACATATTTATCCTAGGAGAAAATTTATCAGACTAGGTCTCTTTTTTTCTTTTTTTTAATCTTAGGAGAAAGATTCATCAGACTAAGATTTTGATCCTAGGAGAAAGTTCATCAAACTAGGTTCTTTTTTAGTATCTTAGGGGTAACATTCATCAGACTAAGATTTGGACCCTAGGAGAAAATTCATCAAACTGGGTCTATTTTTTATCATTATCTTAGGAGAAAGATTCATCAGACTAATATTTAGATCCTAGAAGAAAATTCATCAGACTAGGTGTTTTATCTTTAGGAGAAAGATTCATCCGACTAAGATTTTGATCCTAGGAGAAAGTTCATCAGATTAGGTATTTTATCATAGGAGAAAGATTCATCAGACTAAGATTTTGTTCTAGGAGAAAGTTCATCAGACTAGGTCTTTTATCTTAGGAGAAAGATTCATCAAACTAAGATTTTGATCCTAGGAGAAAGTTCATCAGACTGGGTCTTTTATCTTAGGAGAAAGATTCATCAGACTAAGATTTTGATCTTAGGAGAAAGTTCATCAGACTAGGTATTTTTTGTTTTTGGTATTTTAGGAGAAAGATTCATCACACTAAGATTTTGATAGGGAGGAAAATCCATCAGACTGGGACTTTTTATCCTAGGAGGAAAACAAATGTGAAGATCAATGGCAAGATTTTATGCCCATGCAGACAAATAAATACCACGATTTGAGAAACTTACCTTTGCCGGCTCTACTCTTCTTCTCTTTTTCTTCTCTTTTCTTGTTGTTTTTGTTCGTTTTGTTTTTTTTTTCTTTCTTTTTTTTTTGGACCACTTTCCTTGCATTGCTTTATTCCTGCTGCAAACAATGAAAAATTTGTAAGTTTTTAAAATGGTGGTCGGTTTGTGGCCTTGAGTCTTGAGTAGCTTGGCTTTTGCTCGATCACTTGAGTCTGTCTTAAGAGACTTTTGTTCTGCACCAACTCTGATTGTTTTGTACCTAGTACTATTTGTATTTGTGGCTCAATCAGCCTTGTCCCAATTAGAGATCTTGGCTCAGATGACCTTTTCTGATATTTTCAATGACTTTCTATTTTTGAGCAATTTTGTTTGTCAAAGAGAATCACAAGTTATCATTGCTTGCACCAAGTAGTCTGACAAGAGTCTTTTGGGGGAGCCTTTGCATGAATGCTCAAGGCATGCTGATAGTAACAGATGAGTGCTGGCCAAATTTACTTTGTGCAATTGAAAAGTTGGTAGCAGATTTTGAAATCTTTTCTTGCTTGTTTTGACAAGGATGGACTCAGAGTGAAGGACAAAATGATGCAAAGAAATGAATATTAACAAGAAATGCCCCCTGTCGGAAGGACAGAATGAAGAGTATTTTTTTTAATCTCTTCTTTTAACTAGCCTTTATGATCATGACATGCATTTTGGACTCAATGGCATGATTTACCAACTAATCCAATCTTCCTTTTTACCATTCTTATGATTTCTGATGTCGGGCTTGTTTATGCCAATTCTTCACATTAGTTTCATGCCTCACTTTCGACTAGTGGTGCCCAAGGGGTTTTCACCAGGAAGTTTCTCTCATCTATTCATCTCTGCTTACAGTTGTCTTATAGTGCCCGTGATGGTTTTCACTAATAAGATTTTCTCATTTTTCTTTTTCTTTTTTTTCTTTTTCTTTTGCTTTTTCTTTCCTCCCTATTTTTTTTTTGCGAGCAACTTGACAGTGTTCTATGTCGTGGGACAACTGGTATTCTTGAATGCTCATCAGGAGGTCTTTATTTGGAAGGTTTGTGGATAGGGTTGAACAGAAGGGTCGGCATGAAGGCTCAAAGTGGACTTCAAATGAAGGGTTGTGGACTTACAACTCTTGAAATCGACTCTTTCAAAAGTGAAATAAAGTGTTTTGCCCAAGTTTCAGATACTAGGGACATTTTTAATTTTTTGTTTTCTTGAATTCTTATTTGTTTGGATCGAACCGTGAGGCTGCCTACATATCCTCTTTTTTAAAAGGAATCTGGTCTAACGTAGTTCAAACATCTAACCTAAACTGTTTTTCATCTTTCTTTCTGTTTCTATTTTCATTTTTCTCTATTTTTCTTTTTTTTTCTCTTTTTCTTTCTTCCTTTTTAAATTTATTTTTGGTCGCTCTTTTTTTCTTTTTTTTTTGTTTGACCCAACTTCTATTTTTTGACGGCATGGACCTTTGACAATTCTTTTCTTTCTTTTTTTCACTTAGAACCTTCTAAAAGCTGCCCCAGTTTATACTCTCGGGACATGTACTTTATTTCTTTTTATTTTTCTTTTTTAATTTCTTTTCGACTCTTGACTCTAAACTTGATTCCAAAAGAGGGTGGTCAAAGAAAATAACACAGGCTCAAAGGGGTGATCAAGGGTATAAAGTGTTTGCGTAGCAGAAAAAGCGCCTTCCAACCTCGAAAACGCCAAACATAATATCCTTTCGCAATCAGGGCATTGATTAACATGCCTGTCTTCTTGGTGTGTCGGGGTCACAAGACACTTTCCATCCCTTACTTCCCAACAAACTTCAATTGATTTAACATCCTCAATCCATCTTCACAATAATTGAAGGTGAATTTTACTTGACCTTGATTTCCAAGTATTCCAACCCTTTATTCATCCTCAAAAGAGTTTCTCTCAGTTTTCAGTTATCCAATTTCAGATTAAATCAGTTTCTAAGATCTGGCAAAAGTTTTCGCATGCATGTCATGTTATTAGAACTAGCACCAAAAGAACTAAGAACGAAAAGACACAAGCTGTATTTTATTGAGTAAAGGATGAAAGGGTTGATAGAAGGTTTTGAACAAATAAAATCTGGATCACAACCCTGAAATAACCCAGATGATAGAAAAAAATCAAAACAAGCTACCAAGATTCCTTCCTAGTGAGGAGGGAATAACTTTTCAATTGCTAGGCTTGACATTTAGCCACAGATATGCTCATTAGAATCAGCAGAGCCTTCTCCAATTTCAGTCAGCGAGTTCCCAAGGGGATTCTCATATTCCATGTCACCAGGCATCATCCTTAAAAAGTGTGCATCATCATGTGCAGCTAATGGATTTTGTGCGATATTCTGAATGTTGCCATCATGGAGATCAATCAGATTTTCCTGGATCATCCTCTCTATTTCTCTTTTCAAATACCGACAACTTTCAACATTGTGCCCCCGGGCATTGGAATGGTATTCACACCTTTTAGAAGGGTCAAAGCATCTTGCACGTGGGTCCACATGATTTGGAGGAATGGGCGCAATTATGCCATAATGCTTTAATCTCTCAAATACACGTGCATATGACTCTCCTATTGGTGTAAAATTATATTTCAACTTTTGTTCCCTTCTATACCCCTAGCTTATATGTGGGTTATAGGGCACTTGAAAATTTTGTGGAGGCTGGTAGAGATTTTGTGATACTCGTGCTCGCCTTCTTGGGTGATTTGGTGGCTGGACAACATACTGAGGTGGATCAACAGAGTATGGTGGGTTCTGGGGTGGATAATATTGCTCAGGGGAGTCATGGAAAACCTGAGGAGGCTGATCATACATTTGAGATGTTCCGCTGGGAACTCTTCTCGACCTTGTTGTCATCATGATTTTTTCATTCTTCTCATTTATGTCACTAAAATTGTCAGATTCAACCTGGACAGCATGAGCTGCGGCTTTAAGAACTACTTGACTTAAAATTTTGCCCGTCTTAAGATCATTCTCTACCATTTTGATTGCTTCCGAAAAGGATTTTCCCACTGCAGACAGCATGTTCTGAAAGTGATTTGGCTCTTGCGCTTAAAAGAAGACAATGATTAGCTCGTGGTCATCCATGGGTGGCTTAACCCTAGCTGCTTGCTCACTCCATCTAATGGCATATTCCTTGAAACTTTCACTTGGTTTCTTCTTCAAGTTTGAAAGGGAATTGCAGTCTGGGGAAATGTCAATGTTGTATTGAACTTGTTTGACAAAGGCATGTGCCATGTCATCCCAGACGTACCAGTGAGAAGTGTCTTGATTTAAAAACAGATGTTACTCCCGTGAGGCTTTCCCCAGAATAAGTTATTAGCAGTTCTTCATTTCTTCCCACATCTCTCAGCTGATTGCAATACGTTTTCAGGTGGGCTATAGGGTCTCCATGTCCATCATACTTTTCAAATTTGGGAATCTTGAAACCAGGCGGCACGTGGACATCGGGGAATATACATAGATCTTTGAAGGCAACACTCTTTTGACCAGCCAACCCTTGCATGTTTTTTAACCATTGTTCTAAGCTTTTTACCATTTGGGTTATTTCTTCCGGTACATTTTTTGGGCGGGCTTCTCAATCTTTGCAGGAAGATCAAATAGAAACGAGTGGTATTCAGGAGAGTGGAATTGCTCTTGCTGTGTACCAAATTGTTACACATGACAAGGTTCCCTTTGGCCATTGGCTCATGCTTGACACATTTTGGTTATTTGTTGTTTTAGTATTTCATTTTTCTCACCCATAGTAGACTCTTGTTGGACCTTCTGACCCTCAGTCTCTTGAACACTTGTTACAGCTTCGATGTCAGTTATTTTTCCTTGAATCTTGTATTGTCTGCTTACCACAATCCGGCCACCTCAAGCTTTCTTCACAATTCAAAACAAAAGAATGGACTCAGTCAGTCCTTATTATTATCAACAATTTTTTTTCTTCACTTTTTTTTTCAATTTCTTTTTTTTTTCATTTTCATTTTCCATAGTTGATCGAACCTGATGTGGGTTGCCTACGTATGATGACGCCGCATGAATCAAATCTTGCGTAGTTCAGGAAGATTAGAAATAGAGGAAATAAACTAAATTTATGTTTTTTTGAATTTCGAATTTTCTCTGTTCTTTTACTTTTTTTCAAAATAAAGACATATAAAGAAGAAAGAGAATATTTTTGGATTTTTATTTTTCTTCAGTGTTTTTGCAAAGAAGGACTTCTAAAGAAGAAAGATTTTTTTTCTTTTTTTTTTTTGAATTTCGACCTTTTATTATTATTGTTTTTTGGAATTTGGAACGATAAAATATTTAAAGAAGAAAAAAAATATTTTTGCATTTATAAATTTTTATTCTATAGTTAGGATAAAAGTACTTCTAAAGAAAGTATTTTGAATCTTGAATTTTCTTTTCAATTTTCGGAAGAAGAATGAAAATATTTTGAAATTTTGTAAGAAGAACTTCTAAAGAAGAAAGAAAAATATTTTAAGATTTTGATTTTTTTTTAATTTTTGAAAGAAATACTTCTAAATAAAAGGGGAGATATTTTTGAGTCTTAAATTTTCATATGAATCTTTAAAAGAAGAATGAAAATGTTTTTTTTTTGGGATTTCAAGGAAAATTAGAAGAAAATTTTTTTTTTGATTTTTTTTAAAATGGTGTCTCAAAGAGAAACTTTTCTAAAGAATAATAATTTTTTTTTTGAATTTTTGAAAATTGGGGTCCTAAAAAAAACTTTTCTAAGGAAATAAAGGAAAATATTTTTGAATTTTTTTTGTTTTGGGTTTTTTTTTTGAAATGGAGTAAATATACAAACTCCTTTTTCTAAATTTTTGAAGAAAATGCTTTAGAAAAAGAAAGGAATTTTTTTTGTTTTTTATTTTGATTTTCATTTTATTTTTGAAAGAGAAGCTTCGAAAAAAATTTCTTTTGCTTTTGATTTGAATTTAGGAATATTTTGTTTGAATTTTCATTCGTTTCGTATTTTTCTAAATAAGAAAGAAACAATATTTTTTTTTTCTTGAATTTTGAAAGTCGTCCCTTAATTTTCGAAAAAGGGACTTTTAAAAAAATATCTTGGATTTCAAAAGAAAAAGACATATATATTTATTTTTTTCTTACATATTTACAAAAGTACTTCTAAAGTTTTTTTTTTGAAATTTATAAGGAAAGATTTCTAAAGAAAGAGCTAAAAGAAAATATTTTTGGATTTTTGAAAATTGGGGTCGGAATCGATGAGGTTTGCCTACGTATCTCACATCTTGTAAGAATCAGAGCCGCGTAGTTCGGGAAAACAATTTATCAAAACTGAAAAATTTGTTGAAAACCCCTTTTTTCTTTATTTATTCTTTGTTTTTCTCTTCTTCTTTTTCCATAAAAAATCCGGCAGCATTTCGGCGCTATTTGAGCATTGGTTTTACAAGTGATATCCCTAGCACTGCTATTTTTCTCAATGTATTCTCTTTGTTTACAGGCCGGTCAACATGAGAATCCAAGGCAAATAAATGCGCAAGTAGCACTTAAAAATGCATCAGGATGATCTTTTATTTCAGGGCATCTGTCCTAGACGGATCCAACCCCTGTGTTGAGTCCCCTAAGTCAAACGCATGATGCAAATAAATGTTCCTACTAGGGATTCAACAAGATCGTCCGGCTTTGTAACTTGTCCGAGCCTCTTTCTTATTTCAGGGTAAGACACCAACAGAATATGGATTCTAAACCAATAAGCACATCCCCGGAGGTGAGAAGTAAAGGGTATCATAGCAGTTCATATGTACAGTTCAGATAATATCAAAACGGTAAAACATGTGGCATTTAGCACAGAACATGTAAGCAAATATGAAGAAAATATAACAGTTATTGCAAGCTCGAATTCTTGAACCATGAACCAGAGATTCTGGGTCCTTCCATCCCCAGCAGAGTCGTCAGAGCTGTCACACCTCCTTTTTGACTTATACGTGGCTACCCCGGAGGATGACACGTGTATAGGAGTTTTTCCAATTAAAGTGATATTATTCGTGATGAGATTAATCACTTATTCAAGAGTCGCCACTTGGAATAAGTTTGACTTTTGGTGTCCCAAGTCACCGATTTATTTAAAATCCCAAATCGAGAAAATTTCGACTGTCCAAAGGAGCTTGAGAACCACAAATTCTATGTAAGGAATTCTGTTGACCCAAGTGAAGGTATTAGGCACCCTCGGATCCCGTGGTTCTAGCACGATCGCTGATACTCTATAATTGGCTAACAATTCTGATTTTGAACATGTTCCACCTATGGTGTAATTTTAAATTTTAAATCGTTTTTATTTAATTGATTAAAGAAAGATTGCAATACTATTAAAATATGTCTCGAATAGCGTCACATAAATACACCCGCGATCTTCGACATATTTTAACATTGTTGAGATTTTGGATTTAGATCACATATATGTACACCCGAATTTAGGATTACGTATCATAATTAGGTCATAGGGATCTTACAATAATCACAATAGTTTGATTTATTAGGCTCATGCTTAAAGCATTTTCATCGAATGCTTCAAGTGTTGATTGTTTCGTATGCGCTTGAATTTATTTGTGAAAATGTTAAAGTTTAGGAAATTTTGCGGAAGGAAAGAAGTGGATTGATTATGGAAAGAGGAGCTAGTTTTGTGAACTATCATAAAATAGGCTAACCCTAAAAATAGGCTAAACTCTAAAAATGGGCCTAGCATAATTTCTGTTTTTTGGCCCAAAATTCTTTTACTCCAAACTTAAACCCATAATCAATATGAAAGTCCAAACCTTTAACTTACTCCTTGCAACTTTCCCCAGATATTTATATTAGATTAAAATATTCTTGCAAAAAAGAAAAAAAACTAAAAATCTAATCAACGTTTAAACAAAGAAAAATCAAAAGAAACAGTGGCATGATTTCATGTAATTATTAAATAAGATATAATAACAGTAAAAGAAAGAAGCAACAGTGGGACTCGAACTGAACATCAATTCAAACAATAATAGGCCTTCTTAAATGCATAAAGCTCTATTTTTAACTTTAAACAAAGATTCAGTATAGAAATGACAAAATTAAGCAATAGGATATCATTTAAGCTCATTCAACTGCTAAACAGATTCAACAAAGAAATTAAACAAAAGCGACATATAACAAACCGGGAATACATAAACAGAAACCTGAATAGACTTGCGAGATAAAGAAACGAAACCAATTGGTGGAATCCGAAAATCCACAGGAACGGAGACCTCCAAACGGACCTCAGATCTACTGGGTTTGGGTGGTTCTTTCAAGCTACTTTTCGTGCTGGTTTGGGGTTTTAACGTTTGTTTTTAAGCTAGTTTCACACTAAAATTTGTGGAGAATTTTACTTATTTTACGGTGAAGAAGCAGTTGAGTTTTCTGCTGTTGTGAGGAATTTCTCAGCTCACTTCCATGGCTTAGGTAGCTTTGTTGAAAGAGAGAAAGAGCATCAATGGGCGTAGGAAATGGAGCCAAATTTTTTGAGAGTGAGAATGAAGAGAGACCCCCCTTTTGTGCTAGCTGCTCTCTTCTTTTTGTATTAGAGTGTATGTATTATTATATAGTGCAGGGATTAGGTTAGGGGTATGAGCCTACAGATTATGTGCTGAGGAATAGACTTGGGTTATATGAGTTTGGGTAGGAAAATTATGGTTTGGGCTAATTTGGTTAAAAAATGGGCCAATTGCTCTAATTAAAATCTCATTGCAATTAAATTCTTATTCTCTTTTCTTTCTTTTTTTTAACAATTATAGAAATTAAAAATTCTAAGTTAATCAATTTTTTTAGAAATTAAAGCTCCTTATTTATTTATTTATTTTAACATTAAAACAACTATTTAACTTAAACCTAAGATAAAATGCTAATCTAAAGACTAAGACAAATATGTAAAAATGACCCCTTTTTAGGATTTTTCTATGATTTAAAAATATAAAAAAAGCATGAAATGCAAAATAAACAAAGAAATATTCCTAAAATTAATCAAAATTATTTTTGGTCTATGTTTTAGGAGTTAGTCTCATTTAGGCAAATCACGTGCTCACTGGGAGTCGAGACCCTATATCTAAAATAAAATCAACTAGGGTGTGGAGATCCTATCCGATAAATGCTCTAACGCTAACATATTGGCTTTGTTTTGCTCCTCTTTGTTACTTTCATTGTTATTATAACAGAGTGTGGTTCGTTTGTGGCACTTTGGTGATTCATCCATACAACACCAGAAAGCAAAAGGCAGTTATGGCTAACAAAGAAACAGATGCTATGGTTGTACACCCGCTAAGGGAGATTGTAGAATCAGAATCAGAACTGAAAGAGAAAGTCCTAAGGTTGAAACACTAGATGGTAGAAATGTATCAATCTTGGATCAAGGGGAATCCTCCACCTTTATTCCCCACTAACTACACTAAAAACCTTATAACTATCCCACTACTATCACAATCCCAGGTTCCCACTACCGTTGACCTTTCTCCTCAAAATGCACCGAGCTTTACCCCTTAACAAAATTACCCTGGCATTTCCTCCCAAACTTTCCATGCTTCACCAGCCAAAACAACCGTATTCCCAGCTTCAGATACCCAATACTATGCCCCGGAACCCACTTTCAAAGTCCCAAATCCTTACTCCTACACTTCCCACTTTGAGCCTCATGTTGAATTTGAGAAAACAACCAAGAATGTAGAGCAAGAGGAGATATTTAGGAAGGTAAAGAGCCTAGAGCAATCATTGAGAAATATGCAAGGGTTAAGAAGCCAGGTGAGTGTGGCGTATAAGGATTTGTGTTTGTTCCTTAATGCCCAACTGCCTACCGGGTTCAAGATGCCCGTGTTTGACTTATATGATAGACATGGGGATCCTATAGCTCATCTGAGAGGTTATTGCAGTAAAATGAGAGGCGCCAGGGGAAAAGATAAATTACTGATGGCGTACTTCCGCCAAAAGCTGAATGGGGAAGCTCTAGAGTGGTACACCCACAAGGACACCAGAAGGTTGTACACATGGGACGATTTGGCTCAGGGCTTTGCTCGGTATTTTCAGTACAACATAAATATTGTCCCGGATTGCCTTTCCCTGACCATGGTAGAAAAAGCTTTAGAGAATATGGATTCCAATGGAGGGAGCAAGCTGTACGGGTCAATCCTCCAACGGAAGAAGATGAGATGGTTGAATACTTTCTTCAAGCCCTAGAGCCTACTTACTTCGGCCATTTGATCTCATCAATTGGTAAGTCTTTCAATGATATGGTAAAGATTGGAGAAACGGTGGAAGAGGTATTGACGTCAAACAAGATCATGAGCTATTTTGCCTTAAAAGCCAAAATACAGACAATTGAGCACGACACAGGAAGCTTGCTGGGTCAGAAGGAATATGATGATGTTTCCATGGTTGTCTTAGGATCACGACATGGCCCAACGGGTCCACCTCATCAATATGCTCAGCCTCGACCCTGACCCCTAACCTATCCTTGAGCTCCACATAATCCATCTCAGTAGTATCCTCTTAACAACGTCTAGTCATTTGTTCAACCACTGGGTCACTCCTTATGGTGAGTGCCAACACCGCATAATACTTTTTCACCTTCATAATATTTTCGAGCACCTAACAACACTAGAAAATAGGGTCATAGAGGGGAAAAAGAAATAATTTTTTACTCCAATCGGAGAATCCTACACAAGTTTATTTGAAAATTTTAAATAATTTGGCCTGATTGAGCCACTCCTCGACTATACTTCGGACCCATATGCAAAAGATTTTGATCCTATTGTACGGTGCATGTACCACTCAAATGTCCAAGGACATAGCATTGAAGATTGTCGTGCTTTGAAAAGGGAGATAGAAAGAATTATTCAAGAATGGATAATTGTGGTCCAAGACAGTAACACCCAGAATATTGCGTAGAATCCTTTACCCGTACATGATTATGCACACTTTATACGGAAGATGCTTGATGACAGGGAGTATGAGAATCGTCTTGAGAACTTGCTGACTGAAGTAAATGATATTAAAATTGGTGAAGGTCCCAGTAATTTTTATGTGCAACCCAGTAACTAAGATGCCAAGCTTGGTAATTAGAAAGACACTCCTTTCTTGGCTAGCCAGGGAGGACTTTTGGTGGTTTATTTTGTTGTCATTTTCTTTGTCCGGATTATTTTAGGGCTGTAATCCAGATATTGTCTTGTGGCTCAAACTCTTCTTCTTCTTCTTCTCATTTTGTCTAGTTCGTGTAGTTGTAGTAACTCGTCTTATGTTATTTAGGATTGTTCCAAGGTTTTAACCCATGTCTATTTTGCTTGTTTTGTACAAACCCTTTTCATCATCTGTCTAATGCATTCTCCTATTTTCTGTTAGTTCTAGTCAGTTTTTGTTTAGGTCATTTTTTTCTTTTATAGTTCTTTTCATAACGACTCTAGTGACATGACATGCACGCATAATTCTCATCCTAATCTTGAAAGTTAGTTTACTCATGAAGCAATGGCACATTTTTGAATATTATAAAAGGATGTGTTTGTGGAAACGATTAAAGATTCAAGCATTCTGAGATGACCTAAACTTTGAATTGAGTGAAACTGAGGCAATAAGCCTATGAAATTAAGAGGTTGATAAGAGTATACAACAAGGAAATGTCTCTCAAGTAGTTTGAGGTAAATAAATTAGCGCTGAAATGCATTCTTCCACATCAAGATAAAGTTGAGTGAAGTCTGCTTCGAACTGGCAAGGGTCATTCATTGGGACAAAGGTATTGTTCATTGGCACTTTTTGTTTGTATTGATGCCATCAATAGAGATTGTGTATGATTTCTTTGCTTATCTTCAAGTGCATGTTTGTACTTGACATTTTTAATGTTTGTAAGACGAAGGCATTTTATTCTATTGCCCAAACAATTTTATCTTTTGCTACCCTTTTTTGAGCCCTAATTTTCTGTTTCATACCCCTCTTTTGGAATCATAAATAGAGTTAAGAACTAGAAAAGGAAAAGAAAACGAGAAAAAAAAGAAAAAAAAAGAAAAAAGAGAAAGAGAAAAGTAAAAAACAACAACTGTGTTGTTTGAACTATATTTGACCTGATACTTGTCACCTTAGGATATTTAGGCTGCCTTATGGTTCGGTCACGCCAAATAAAATATTTCATAATACCCCCAAGTCAAGAATGGGTATTTTCTTAGAAATTCCATTAAAAATCCAAAAAACAAAAACAAAACATTCCCCAAACTCCAAGAAATTGGGGTAGAAGTTTTAATTTTGCCGAAAGATCTTATTCCAAAAGTTGTAATTTTAAACCCTTTCATATTAAATTATTTTGAGCATTCATGGCACTCTTTGTTTCTAACCTTGTCCAAAAGCCTACATTACGGTCCAAAGAAAGACCTTCCGACCAATCTTTGAGGATGCCTAATCAAATGTGTGGTGAAATTAGGATCTTCCTATATCTGGTTAACACCTTGTTCTCAACACAAAAAGAGAAAAAGCTAAAATAAGAGAGTCTTATCGGTGAAAACCCTCATGGGAAACGCAAGGCGACGGTGAGTTGAGAAAAAGAGCAAAATGAGAGAGACTTGATGGTGAAAACCATTCAGGGCACTACAAGTTGATAGCAGATTGTGGATTAGATAGGACAACTGAAGCGTTGAAGCCCAGTTTCACAATGAAGAGATACAGCAAGAGTTGAGTATTAGACTTGCTTGAGAGAGTAGGCCACTTCATCCAAAGGTACATGTCATGGTCATTAGAGTTGGTATCCATATCTGATAAGTTTTTACTTTGTAATTTTCTTGTTAGGTATCATCTTTTTCCATTGTCCCTTACTCTTTTCTTTTTATCTTTTTACTTCCTCTTCTTGAGTCTGTTTTGTTAGAAAAAGTAAAGAAATGACTTTAAAATCTGCTACCAGCTTTCCAATTGCACAAAGCGGATTTTGGCTAGCACATCAAAATGGCATAAGTCAGGAAAGAATAGTATGCGTACTGAGGTGATAACATAGCATGCTTTGGGATTCATTTGAAATGCAAAGGTTCGGTAAATGTCAATTCATGAGAAAAATGCAACAAATAGAGGATATTGGGATCAAACAGAGCAGAGGTGTTTTTTGGTGATAAGGGTTGAAAGAAATTGGGTAGTCGATAATAGGCAAGGTTTTCCAAATTGAAATCAAAGTTATCTTGGCAAGTGCAGAGACAGCCGTCTTCATGGTCAAGGCACAAACTAACTACCGTGTTTTAAACTCACAAGTTTTCTTTGTCTTAAACAGGGATGAAGGCTATGTTCATAACAAAGTTTGAATTTTTCAGGTGTAATGCCCTAATTCTGCTTGTGCAAAGGCTATTTAGAAGATCACACATCACCCCTAGGATAAGCACTTCCCAATATGCGCCTTTCAAGTTATATTTTCTTTTAGGAGGCACACTTCCTAAATTGGATTTTACCCCTTGGAGATGCACTTCCTAGTCTGGGTATTTCAAGTTATATTTTTTATTATAGAAGACGCACTTCCTAATGTTGGTCATTTAAATTCATCCCTTGGAGACACACGTCCTAGTTGGAGTCATTAAAGTTTTACCCATTAGGAGATGGACTTCCTAGTAGGGGTATTTTAGATTATACTTGTTAGGAGACACACTTCCTAGCTTTGGTCATTTAAATTCATTCCTAGGAGACTTGCTTCGTAGTTTGGGTCATTTAAGTTCATTCTTAGCAAACGCACTTCCTAGCTTTGGTCATTTAAATTCATTCCTAGGAGACACACTTTCTAGCCTGGGTCTTTTAGGTAATATTTTGTTTTTAGGATATGCATTTCCTAAATTGAGATTTTATCGTAGGAGACGCACTTCCTAGCTTTGGTCATTTAAGTTTATTCCTAGGAGGCGCACTTCCTAATTTGAGATATTGAAGTTTCACCCTTAGGAGACACACTTTCTAGTCTTGGTCTTTCAGGTTATATTTTTGTTTTAGGAGATGCACTTCCTAAATTGAGATTTTACCCCTAGGAGATGCACTTCCTAGTTTTTGGTTCATTAAAGTTTTACCCCTAGCGGACACACTTCCTAGTTTTGGGTTATTTTTTAAGTTTATTCCTAGGATACGCACTTCCTAGCTTGAGTCATTGAAATTTTACCCCCAGGGAGACACACGTCCTACTCTCGGTCCTTCAGGTTATATTTTGTTTTAGGAGATGCACTTCCTAAATTGAGATTTTATCCCTAGGAGACACACTTTCTAGTTTTGGTTCATTCAAGTTTCACCCATAGGATACGCACTTCCTAGTTTGAGTTATTCAATTTTTACCCCGAGGAGACGCACTTCCTAGTTTTGATTCATTCAAGTTTCACCCCTAGGAGACGCACTTCCTAGTTTTAGGTCATTTAAGTTCATTCTCAGGAAACCCACTTCCTAGTTTGAGTCATTGAAGTTTCCCCTAGGAGATGCACTTCCTAGTTTTGGGTCATTTAAGTTTATTCCAAGGAGACACACTTCCTAGTTTGAGTCCTTGAAGTTTCAACTGTAGGAGATGCACTTCCTAGTCTGGGTCTCTTTCAAGTTATATTTTTGTTTTAGGAGAAGCAATTCCTAAATTGAGATTTCATTCATAAGAGATGCACTTCCTAGTTTAGTTCATTCAAATTTTATCCATAGGAGATGCATTTCCTAGTTTGAGTCATTTGAGTTCATCCCTAGGAGACACACATCCTAGTCGAGTCTTTAGTTTCACTCTCATCATTGCAGCAATAGCATATGATATTTACAGTTTTACTAAGAACTCACAAATCTTCCTAGTGCAAACTGGGGCAGACAATTTCATTTGTTTTGTTGTTTTGGTTGTAGGCGCCCACCTGGAGAAAGAGGGAATCCATTTCAAGTTTCAAGTTAGTCACAGGCGCCCACCTGGAGAACAAGGGAAGTCATTTCAAGTTTCAAGTCAGCAGCAGGTGCCCGCCTGGAGAACGAGAAAAATCATTTCAGAATTCAATTCAAGTTAGAAGTAGTAGAAGCTCGCCTCAAGAATGTGAGTCAACAGTCTGAGATGACTTCTCAAGACATGGATGAGGTTACAAGCATTACATGTCCGATCTCGATTCGAAGAAGTCATGGCAGAATGAATCAGCACCTGCAGCTAGCAAGCATCAAGGTTCGTATCAAAGTCTGCATGAAGAAACATTCAAGATTCAAAATCAAGCTTCAGTAGACTTATAGATAGGATTCTTGTAACCCATAGCTGATAGGCTTGCTTAGTTCTTTTAGAGTTTGATTTGATGTAATAACAGGACATCGGACTGGAACCTCGACGGCACCTCTATTGGCTCCACCTCGATAAACTCCATCACTGCTCATACTTCTGAACTACGTATGACATGATTCCATTATTGCTAAGGATATGTAGGCAGCTCATATACTAGGGCTCAGTCACATTTTCTTCTGCTCTCTTAGTTTTTGGTCTCTTTAAATAAAGGTCGGCTCAAAAATCTGTCTAATCGTTCTTTGTCTGAAACTACTTCGTATTTCCAGTCACAGAGGGGCAGCTGTAGACATGTGATTTTTTACCCTCCCCGAGATTTCGCCCATTTTAGTTTAAAATTTTTAATTTAGTCCTCATATGGCTATTTTAACTAGTTTTAACTATTTTATTTTATTTAAGTACAAAAATTAAAAATTATCAAAACATTCCCTTTTATTTAGGTAATTGATATTTTATCTTGATACTTTTATTTTATCTACTTTCATTTAAAAGTACACAAATAGTTCCACTTTATATTCAGGAATATTAGCAGTTTGGTAGGAATATTATTTTAATTTTTCAATGATTTTAACCTTATTTCATTTTTGGTCTTGTTCAATGAAGAGGAATGAATTTTGGGCCAATTTTGTATTTTGATAAGTCTAATTTTAGACCCATTTTCGAAATTTTACCTTAGCCCATAACGTCCCCCCCCCCCACTTTCCAATAAATTACCTAATACTTAACCTATTCTTACACACATAGAAAAAACAAAAACAAAACCACCCTTGAAGCCCCCCCGTCGATCTTCTTCTTCAAAAACCAAAGAAGAACCCGAACTCCATGAACCCTAGATAAGAGAATAAGCCATCACTGCCTTCCTCCAAATAAACCAACCAACAAACTCTCACACAAAAAAGAACCAACCGCCGCCGGCTCTCACAGCAGCCACCAATAGACCCGTCACAAAACCCTAGCACTATCAACCAAGAGGAGCCGCCGCCATCCCATCGCCGGATTCCAGTTGTCACCATCATTTTCCTCCACCTTAACACACCCAAAACCAATGGAAGCACACTCCGCAACTCAGCAAAAAACACATCTCCTTAATGCCATCTCCATGCAAAAAGCCAATCGTCGCTGTTATCATCTCCGCCAGACCTCCTCATCTCTAAAGAACAGCTCACCACCGTCGTCCACAATACCAGCGGCTCCTTTCTCTGAAACTCTTCCCCCTTGCACCAAAAAACAAGTCGCTCCTCACCACTCACGAACACACAGTCGAGAACATGGAAAAAATCTGGTCAAAAGTTAAAAATGGAGTTAAGTTGAGGCTAATTCGAGGTTAGTCTATGGTTCGTCACATTTTTGAGTTCAACTTTGCCTCATGATTAATTTTCAAATTCGTTTGAGGTTGATTTATTGTTTCTTCTATTCTATTTTTCTTCATTAATAATTATATCCTTCCTTAGTCAATTTTTGCTTTGTTCCGTTGATGCTATGAGTTAGCATGTGATTGTTGTGCCTTGGTAATTTTCATGTTCTTGTTCTTTTGCGTTTGATTCCCTGCAAGTAACTCCATGTTGATCGGGAGAAGAATAGATAAGATTTAGCTTGTTTAATCTAATTCAACATCAGATGGGCCTTTAAATTGAAAGTAAAACTTAGATCTAAATCATTTTGAGAAATAAGAAAGCCGTAGGTATTGGGAAATGTTTGATAAACTTCAAGAGTTGTTAGAGGGATTCATGGTTAAATATGAATGGCAATTTAGATTTAAAATATTTTTATTATTACTTTTATTTATCGTTCTTCAATAAGAGCATGCTTAGGCCGTCAACACTTGGGTAGGCAAGCCTTAGGATTACCCAAATCTCTAGTGTAGACTTAATTTTGGAGTCTAAAGTGTTTTAAAGGAAACAATCATTTTTTTAAAAAAAACAGTGACTTGGCACACCAAAATCAAAGTTATGTGACGATTCTGAATAATTTCCTTCTGAACACAATTTTGTCACTTTCTTGAGCTTTACAAATCTTTTTTATTTATTTTAAGAGGGTTAGTAAGTTTTTAAAAGAGGGTGTGACAATTGTTTTGATCACTTAATCTCGGCCCAACTCTTTCGATGAAAATCTCTATTGCTCGTTGGCTTTTTGTAGATCAATCTCTCTTCTAAACCCATTGATCTTGACCTTCCAAAATGTCACATAATGGTTCACCCATGTGGGGCTTTGGCCTTTTCATCTTGTTTTTCCTTTTTGGGCACTTGGCTTTGGATTTTATTCCTTTTCAATAATTTTGACTTTGAAGCATCGGCCATCATGGACAGTCGAGATCAACTTGATGCACCTACTGAGGCTGGATGCTTTACCTTGAATTTGATTTTTGTTAAGCAAAATTCTGTAAAACTAATCTTGATATCTTTTCTTTGTATTAGTTTCGGATAAGGACTAAACCGAAATTGATTCAAATAAAGGTAAACCAAGGACCGGATAATGAATTTAATAAGAAGTGTCCCATTCGGGGGAAGAAAGAAGGACTTATCTAGAAGCATGCAGACTTCAATAGACATAAAATACTTTTTGGACTGGATATTTTATTTGTGAAACCATCTAATCTCTCATAAACCCAACATAACTCATGTCTTAAAAGAAGAAACCTTGCCAGGACTTTATTAGCGCCGATAGTTGTAGGAATTCCTTCTTTTCGATTAGTGGCGCCATTTGCGGGTTTTCGCCAATTGACCTCCCTTATTTCTCTTCTTACCGTTACCTTATGGTGCTCCTTGCGATTTTTCACTAACAAGACTCTCTCATTTTTTAGTTTCTCTGCTCACCATCACCTAACAGTGCCCGTGTGGGTTTTCACCAACAAGACTCTCTCATTTTATTTTTCTCATTTTGATTGCATCGGATCCAAGTAGTTGCGTTCTCTGATCTTTGAACATTCTCACCAATTGATCGAAAGGACTTTAATAGGGTTTGGGATAAAAATAATTAGGACCGAATTACAATTTTTGGAACCATTCAGGCGGGGTCATCGGTGAACCATTATAACATCTACCCTAGTTTCACTTTTGGGGAATTTGAATTTTTGTTTTGATGTGAATGAACCCCAGAGAGAGGCTGCCTACATATCCTTTTAGAATTAAGCCGAATGTAGTACAAGGAAACTTTTCTTTTATATTTGATTGTTGATTTCTTTTTACAAAATGTTTTTAGGTTCCAAATAGGGTAATCAAAGAAGGGTAACCGACTCAAAGGGTTAGGAAAGGTTGAAGTGTTTGGGGTAGCGATAATGAAAGGCTTCGTTATCCCAATCGGATAATATTGGTACCATAAAAGGGTTAAATGTAATACCTTTTTACTACGTCGGCATTTACAGCTATTTAAGGATCATTTCCTTCAATGTCTCCTAAGTATAATGCCCCTTTCGGCAATAATTTTGTTATAATATATGGGTCCGTCCAGTTAGGAGCGAACTTTCCTTTTGCTTCCTTATGATGAGGGAGAATACATCTCAAAATGGTTTGCATCAATTCAAAATTCCTAGGCCACACTTTCTTGTTGTAGGCACGGCCCATTCTTTTTTGATACAACTGCCCGTGGCAAACTGCGTCCATCCACTTTTCATCAATCAAGGTTAATTTTTCTATAGGGGTCTTGACTCACTCACTATCCTTAATTTCAGCCTCAATGATGATTCAGAGAGATGGAATTTCAACCTATACGCGTATTACGGCTTCAATACCATAAACCAATAGATATGGTGTTGCTCCGACTTATGTGCACACAGTTGTATATCCTAACAATGTTAACGGTAACTTTTCATGCCATTGTCTCGAACTTTGAATCATCTTTCTAAGAAACTTCTTGATGTTCGTATTTGCTGCTTCAACAACACTATTAGCTTTGGGCCGATAAGGGGTAGAATTCGATGCGTAATCTTAAATTATTCCCATATTTCCCTCATCAAATGAATGTTCAGATTCTTAGCATTGTCCATAATGATAGTTATAGGAATACCAAAATGGCAGATTATATTGGAGTGCACGAAATCCACCACAACTTTCTTAGTGACGGCTTTGAGAGTGACTGCTTCAACCCATTTTGTGAAGTAACCAATGGCAACCAATATGAATCTATGCCCATTTGAAGCCTTCGACTTGATTGGCCTAATGACATCCATACCCCAAGTAATGAATGCAATGGTGATGACATAGGATGCAATTCTAAAGGTGGTGCATGAATCAGGTCACCGTGCACTTGACATTGATGACATTTTCGGATAAAACTAAACCAATCATTTTCCATAGTCATCCAATAGTAACCTGCTCGAAGGATTTTCTTTGTCAGGACGTATCTATTCATATGGGTCCACACACTCTGGCGTGTACTTCATGGATGATTATTCCGGCCTCTTGGGCACTCACACATCGTAAATGATTGAGATCTGGAGTCCTTTTGCTAAGATCTTCCACATATTGCATGTATAGAATAAGCTTGAATCCCGAGTTTCCAATTCACCCTGATCTTGTCGGATAATCAAGTCCTAATCTCCTATAATTAACAATTCTTCAACATTTTGGTCGATTTCCATGTTCATACCCGTAGTGCAGGCTACATACTCAGCAGTGTTGTTGGTGCAAAAAAACTAAAGCTGGGTTGTGGCCGGATAGTGCTGACCACTGGGTGAGATCAAGATTTCCCCAATCCTGACACCTTTTGTGTTCACAGCTCCATCGAAGAATATTTTCCAAGCATTAGTGTCTACTGTGGTTACCTCAACATAATTTATTTCCTTGTCCATAAAGTGAGTACTCAAAGGCTGATATTTATCATCAACATGATTTTCAGCCAGGTGATCTGCTAAAGCTTGGGCTTTTATTGCCGTGCGGGGTACATAGACTATGTCAAACTCGGTGAGAAAGATTTCCCATTTCTCTAACCTCCCTATGGTCATCGGCTCTTGGAATATGTACTTCAATGATCCAACATAGTGATGAGATAGGTGGTGTAGACTAACAAGTAATGCCTAAGGTTCTTAGCGACCCAAGTTAGGGCATATCAAGTCCTTCCCAACAAAGTGTATTTGGATTCATAGCTAGTGAACTTCTTGCTCAAATAGTATATTGCCTACTCTTTCTTCCCCTTCATATCATGTTGCCTGAGGAAACATCCGAAGGAAATCTCCAAGACTGTCAAATACAAAAACAAACGCCTCCTAGGTTCGGAAGGGACCAAGATTGGTGGATTCGACAGATATTCTTTGATTTTGTCGAAGGCTTCTTGACACTCATCTATCCATTGAATCGTCGCATATTTCTTCAACATCATAAATATGGGCTCATATGTGAATGCCAATTGAGCAATGAACTAGCTAATTTCATTCAACCTTCCCAACATGCTCATAACCTCTTTCTTGGTTCTCGGAGAATGCAAATCCCGAATAGACTTTAATTCTTTATTGGATCTACCTTGATGCTCCTCCGACTGACTATAAATCCCAAAAGTTTACCAGACAAAACCCCATATGTACATTTATCTGGATTTATCTTCAAGGCATACTTATGCAGACGCGCAAAGAACTTTCTCAGGCCGCTAACATGGTCATCCTGTGTTCTAGATTTAATGATCACGTCATCCACATACACCTCGACTTCTTGGTGCATCATGTCGTGAAAGATGTCAGTCATATCCCTCATATAAGTTTCTCCAACATTCTTCAAACCAGAAGGCATGACCCTTGTATATTAAAGATAATAAACTAATAAAAGCATTCGAGTTACACCTTGGAATAACTCGGAATGCAGAAAAGGTGGCAAGACTAGACTCTCGGGATTCTCACCTGACAGGGAATGAAGTAGCCTTCCAATTTTGCAGCTTGGCATCGGGCCCCACAAATTTCACCTTAGTAATGCTCGCGCCTTCACCTGGCTGGACAATATAAGCTTCATTTAACATTTGCCTCGTGGCTCCACATATGTCCTCAATTCCTCGGCCATGAAGGCCTCATCTTCTTCTTCTTCTGTGTACTTTAGCTTGATGAATATTTTGGAGAGACGCATGACCGGCTGAGGTAGAACCCACTCGTCATTCTTACGCTCGTTAGCCCATTTCACATCAACTTTTGTAGCTTGGAAACCGACACCAAAAACGTTCTTACTAGTGGACAAAGTGATAGGTTCCGTGATACCTTGTAAAGATACCACGAGCCCCTTCCCGGGCTTATACCCGTGCTTGATTAGTAGGGACCATGATTTATGCATTTGACATAAAGGGTTGAGGACATAAGATTCCTTCCTTGCATTGATCTGCGACCACAACCTCAAAATATTGATAGGCTATGTGCTCACTAACTTCCCTAGCTTCGAGACATGGGACTGGCGGGTCCAGGTAAATTGATTGCTGGTCTTCTCTATGAACCACAATTTCCTGATCTTCGTGTTCAAACTTCACCATTTGGCGGAGGGTAGAAGGTACGACCCCCGCAACATGGATCGAAGTCCTTCCTAAAAGAAAATTATATGAGATTTCCATGTCCAAGACTTGAAACATCACTTGGAAATCTGCAGGACCGATAAGCAAGATCAAATCAATTTCCTCAATTATGTCCCTGTTAATGCCATTGAAAACGTGCACACAAACATTATTAGGCCTGATCCTCTCAATCCCAGTTTCTATTCTTTGCAAAGTTCAGAGAGGGCGTATGTCGACCTCTGATCCGCCATCCACCATGACTCTTTTTACATAGTACCCTTCACACTTAACTGTCTGATAAAGATCTTTGTTGGGGGCATCCCCTTCCGGGTGAAAGTCATTCTTGCTAAATGAAATCTGGTTTACTGGGAAGAATCTTTCTACCATCCTTTCTAGTTTCTCCACGGTGGTTTCAATTGGAAAATAGGCTTTATTGAGGGTGTTTATCAGCACTTTCTGATGTTCATTCGAGCATATCAGTAGAGACAAGAGTGAGACTTGGGAGGGATACTTTCGGAGTTAGTCAATTACCTCGTAGTCTACAATTTTCATTTTTCGAAAGAATTTATCTACTTCTTTAGCACTAACTGGCTTTTTGAGCGGTAAATGCTTCTGCTGGCATTGTTCACTTCTTCTAGATGTAGGTACTTCCCGGATAGGTTGGTTTAATTTACTTCGCCTGTAATTTCTTTCCCCTTGTAGGTCACAATTGCTCCGTTGTATTCCAGGGCACTGCAGTGGGGTCCTTCATGGGCTTCTGTGGTGCGCGACTGATAACCACGGGCTCATTCAGCCTTGGTGAAATTACCGACCCCTATGCCACATAAGTCCGTCTTGGTACGTACATCTTAGGTCCCTTATTTAGCTCAAACCTCTTGGGGGGACTTAACAACAATTGTTCTTTCCTGAAAGCTCAGGGAACATAAAGAATGGCATCGTCTGGTTTGGTTTCCACCATCTTTTTTAAAATTTGAGGGGCGGAGTTACTATTCTTCTCCCCCTTATCATGCTTTGCAACTACCTTTGGCTTCTTTTCAACATCAGCGATGGCAATGATGGCTTTTAGATCTGGGTCAAACATTTTATCTTTAAAAATCATCCCAATAACTAGCCTGTTGTTGTGAGCCGGCACTGGGTTATTAGTCATATCGGGGATCTCTTCATCTTTCAGCACAACCCTCTTTTGCTTTATTAAGTTTTCAATTGCCTTATTAAGAGTCTAATAGTGTTCAGTGTCATGCCCTTCCGCTCCTAAATGGTAGGAACATCGAGTACCGCATTGGTTGGAGGGCGACTCTGGGATTTGCCTGGTTTGGGGTACGGGTTGCAACAAACCCATTTGGACTAGTTTAGGAAAAAGGCTAGAGTGTGATTCACCAATATATGTGAAGTTTGTTCTTCTAGGTGGCTCCCGAGTACGGGCAATGTATGGAAAAAAAATTTGAGGGGGACGGGGATTATATAGAGCTTGGTGTGGAGGGTTATTTCTAGGAAGTGGATCTCGATTTTGATTAAACTATTGTTGTGGCCGAGCATAGGGCTGGTGAGGATAATAATGTTGCTGGGTGTTTGGAGGGAAGTATCCTCTGGGTTGACGGGGGTTTCTCAAACTTGAAGTAGCCATCGCCACTTTTTTTTCTTCTTTCTATTTGCTACGCCTACTAACTCGCTTTGAATTGCTTGGGACGTATCTCTTATAGCAGATTGGCTCGATATACGACCTATTTTCAGAACATTTTTTACCATCCCCCTAATTTTGATAGCCTCAGCAAACGGATTTCCCATTGCAGACATCATATTCTGAAAGTAGTCCGCCTCTTAGTCTTGTAGAAAAACACTAACCATCTCATCTCGTCCATCGGGGATTTCACCATGGCCGCTTGTTCGCACCACTTAACAACATATCCTCAAAAACTTTCCAAGGACTTCTTTTTGAGATTAGATAGGGAATTTTTGTCTGGAGCTATGTCTATGTTGTACTGGAATTGTCTGACGAATCTCGACCTAGATCATCCTATATCTACCATGCTAATCTATCTTGGATTTTGTCTTCGAAAGCTTGAATCATGAGGTCTTTTGGTGGGTCTTTCATGTTCGGGGTCCGGCTCAATGTTCACACAGGACCTCTTCTCAAACCAAGAAGCATAGTGTGGATCCACTTCTCCCTTTGCAGCATTTGGTACTTGGGTGCCATTTTTAATATACCGACAGCTATTCCAATCCCGTTGAACTAAAGTTTCGGGCAATGCGGCATCCGGATGCAACTTTATAACTTGAGTACTTAGATCTTCATCTTCGGGTACAATTTGATACTGCCCCAATTGTCTCAAGACCCTTTGTGGTGCATATGGTTGAATACTTTTCACACCCATTATCCTCAAGTAGACCTTAGCAGCAGTCATGTATATGGCTTCTGTCTTCGAGATCCATCCGATGAACCACTCAATTTGACTTGCTTTGAGAGTTTTCAAATGAGACACCCATGCCTCAAACCCCTCTGGCACGCTATAATCTTTTACCCTTTCTTCATAATTGATGATGAAATTATTTGGGCTCGAACCCTAACTCATGAATCTGGGATGGTGGCGAAGATGCTCGACCATCCACATTTGTAGGAGGATATTACAACCTTCGAAGAACTGAGCTCCATCTTTGCATAAAGTCAACGCGCGGTAGATATCCGCTAGTACCAACGGAGCAAGTGTAAGATTTTTTATGGTGGTGAGGAATTGTGCAATTCTAGCCATGTGAATATCCACTGTCCCTTTCTTATTTGAAAAAACCATTATCCCCAAGAATGCCACAGCAAATGCGGACTGGCAATGAAGTTTCCAAAGACCCTTATCTTGTTTGTTGCTCAACCCATTTTCATGTGACTCAAAACTAGAAGAATGCCCAAACATAAAGTATAAGAAATAGAAATCACAACACTCATTGCTTACGCAGTTTTTACTTGTCTATTTGCTGACATTCAGGAGGTCAAAAAACTTGTGCACCGATGAGGTCCTTGGAAATATAAGTTGTTGATTCCTCAGATCTCTTCCAAACTCAAGGTACCCGGCTATCTCCTCCAAAGTAGGGGTAATCTCTAAGTTCGAAAAGCGAAAAACATTACGGCGGGGTCCCAAAAAGTTATCATAACCTTGATCAAATCATCCTATAGTTTGATCTCCCAAATGTCTATAAGAGTGCCCAACTGTTGCCTTACCCATTCCCGACCATCTTGGTCCAAATCATTCCACCACATGTGCAAATGTACTCGAGCCTGGTTCCTGATCACTTCTGGTGTATCATGGATGACATTCATTTGTTCCTATAGAAAGGTAGGGTTAGGATTGACTCTAATGACCGCTTTTTGCAAAAAAAGTTTCTAATTTTAAAACAAAAGACCATGGTTTACTCCTTGATATGCCAATTTTAGCCAAATGGCTATCTTTGCAAATATGGCCCTTTCCCAATTCCATATGGATTTTGAGACCGGAGAGGGTTTATTTTGTGACACTTCTGAACTTTGTCCGTTCTTTGATGAAAATATCCTTTCGATAACAGGGGATATTCTAAGGCTTCTCAGTAAGAACGGTTTAAAGCACTACCAACATCGAATCGGCTTATTTGTCTCTTTTTTTCTTTTTTTAAAAATAAGGTTGTACCTTATGTAGGTTGCCTACGTATCCCGTAGCTGATGGGAATCAGACCTGCGTAATTCGGCAAATCGAACTACTTTTGAGATAGGACTTTTCTTTCTCTTTTTTTATTCAATTCGTAGGCAAATAAACAAACTCATTTTGAACACAAGACTCTTTGAAAACAAAACTTTTTTTCAAACTATTTAAAAAAAAAAAACTCTTTAAGCTATTTTTTAAGAACAAAACTCTTTATTGGTTGGTTTTGAAAACAAAACTTGTGTTCCTTTTTATTGGCGAATAAACTCTTTTCCCTTTTTTTCTCTTTTTTCTATTTTTTTAATAAAAAAATGGGCAAAGTTTTGAGGTATTTTCAAGCATTGAGTTTTCTTTAGAATCGGGTTTACTTCTTTCCTACATCACTGTTGGTCTTTTTCTCTCTCTTTTTCCCCATTTTTTTCTTGATTTTCTTTGATTTTTCCTCACTCTTTTTCTTATTTAGCCAGTCAGCATGCAAGCCGAAACAAATGAATGTTCACATAGCACATTGGATGCATTATGATGGTAGTTTATTTTGGGCACACCTGTCCTAGACGGACCCAACCGCTGTGTTGAGTCCTCTAAGTAAAAATGCACGTGATGCAAACAAGCGCTCCTACTAGGTATCCGGTATGAGGCTGTGTTTTTCTAAGTTTAAATCCTAGGGTTTTGATCTAGACTTGGGGTACCCGAGCGAACAACTGGGCCCGAGGAGGGGGCAACATACCGGGAGCTCTAAAGTCTGCTCGGCCTTGTCGATTGCCCAACCTCACTCTATTTGGTGTAATTTCTACATAAAAAGCGGGCTACGCGAACATAAGGACAATTTCAAAAGACTCAGAGGGGTGGCATAAGGAGACAATTATATACAATTCAACAAAATTAAAGCGGTAAATAGATGGCATTTAGCACAAAAGTTCGCAAAATACAAAAATATAAGCAATAAATGGGCCAAATAAAAATCATAGAACAAGCTCTAATTCTTGAAACCTGAACCAGATATTCTGGGTTCGATCCCAGCAGAGTCGCCATAGCTGTCACACCTTTTTTTGGACACTACACCCCGGAAGGGCATAACAAAGGGAGTTTTCTCCAATTTAACTGACAAACGAAACGGGATTAATTATTAAAAATCAGAGTCGCCACATAGGATAATTTATGGTGTCCCAATTCACCGATTTAAATCCGGAATCGAGGAAAGAATGACTCTGTTATTATAGTCTACGAATCAGAAATCCGGGTAAGGAATTCTGTTAACCCGGAGAAGGTGTTAGGCACTCACGAGTTCCATGGTTCTACCACGGTAGCTTTGATAATACTTGTCTAATAAAATTATTTAATTACTGATTTGAGAACCTATGTGCTTTTGCTTCTTTCACCGCTTTTAATTAGAAAATTATCTTGAAACGGGTTACGCGTACATATACCCGCTTGTTTGGCGCATCAAAAATCATGTCACTCCAACATGTCCATAATTAATAATGCTTTATTATTATTAATAAAAGTTCGGGCCGAAGTTGCGCGAAAGCATACTCCAGTTTTGTTTTTATAAGTGTAATTGTATTATGCGGACGTATACGCAATCACACTAGTAATTTAAAACGGCCCTAAAGATATTCTACGAAATATGATTATTATACCTAACCTACGAAATTACTAAAATGCCATATGTGATTTAATGAACTTGAGCAAACTAAAAAATTATTAAAACTTGTAACCTACTTTATTATTACGAGAAGGTTGAGTGAAGTTGCGCGAATGCATACTCCAAATTAGTTTTAGAATTGTTGTCGTGTTACGCGAACGTATACGCAACCACAATCATATTTTAAACGGCTCTAAAGGCTTGATACAAAGATCTGTTGCATATCGTATCTATATTATGAATTAACCGGAGGACCGCGCAATTGTCATTTGGTCCGGCACGGCGCACCTCCAATTTATTTTGATTCAAGCATCTCTACACTAATCAATAATTTCTGCAATTTTAATGGCGAGCCCTTGACTATCATGGCTTATATCATGAAAGGGCGTGTACAAATAGAATGAAGGCCCAAATGAAAAACACTTATCCTACCGTTGACCAGTTGGGGAAGCCAAATTTATGAACAACCTCATAGTATAGTGAGGAGTAAACCAATACTGTATATCATACATTAAAAGGATAGATTCGAACTTTTATTTAAGCATTCAAATATTGGTGGTTAGATAATTAGATCTTGAAAAACCATTTTAGAGGTCAAAGAATAAAAACAAACGATGAGCTTTTAATCAAACAAAGCAGGCTACAAATCTGAGTTTGTTAAAAAATCAGGCCAAATATCAACCACACCTGCTCAAAAATCAACTTGAAACCATTTA
Organism: Nicotiana benthamiana; assembly: GCA_034376525.1. Taxonomy (NCBI): domain Eukaryota; kingdom Viridiplantae; phylum Streptophyta; class Magnoliopsida; order Solanales; family Solanaceae; genus Nicotiana; species Nicotiana benthamiana. Next base: position 68,145,140 of record CM067332.1, read on the forward strand.
GAATCTGCAAGTCAATACATCTTTCTTCTGTAGCTATTCTCGAACCCAAACTATGTCATGACTTTAAGTTTTAATACATGATTAATATCTAAGTTATTCAAATGCTCAGATATCGAATCAACAAAGAATCTTTGCCAAACCCAAAAAAAACTAACTCGCATCGACCAATAACACATACACCTGATTGGTTAACTCATACAGGCGTGAACTCGGAGGCACCCTTGAAGCTACAGCATACCAGACAATCATTTAAACACTAATTTACAAATACAAGAACAATATGAAACTATCACAATCTAGTCTAAAACGAAAAGACAAATAGAATCTACATAAGCAATCACATTTATTTCATGTTCTTCAATTTCTGCTTCAAACTACACCTCAACTACATCCATATAGTTGAATGATACATGAAAATTGAAAGTAATATGAAGACAAGACCAGCAGTACGAAACAACAACCAAAACAGCACTAGTAGTACAACTCAAGCCAAAGAAAAATTGATATGAAACCAACGGAATAAAAATTCCAATGAAACTAAGAATGGGACAATTTCAGACCATGCTTTTGAGAAACCAGATTTAACCAATCCCAAGCATTCAAAGAACCAAATTGTGCTTCAATAAGTTGGAAATTCAGAAGTCCAAAGGCCAATCAATCGAACAATGTCCTTTTCAATATTTTCGACTTTCGTAACTTATATAGTACCCGATAAATATCTATTTTGTCCTGTATTTTCTAGCTTAAAACTATTTGTGTGTGTCCTGTGCCCCAAAACCTTGGTATATATTTTCTGAATATCCCAAAATATGCTTTTTCATGGCCAGAAAACATGCCTTTATAGGCAACGCAAGTATGGCAACCCTCCAATTTTAAGTTTGCCTTTTAGTCCTATTTTATTTCTTGTTTTTAGCTTGCTAGTCCTTTCTTTTTTGGCTTGTTTCCCAAGTTAGTAACTTAAAGGTCCAGAAACCACTTAAAATCCCCTACTAGAAGCTTCTCAGTTTATTATGAAAGATTCTCTACCCTTAAACTACCTAAATTGTCCCTGGATCAAACCTAAATTACTACCTTGCTCAAATCAGTCCCTACCCTTGTTAGCTTAGTCACAGTTGACCTTAGTTAGTCAAACCATGGGTTGGTAATGACTAGTTACACCAAAACGATTTTACTTACACTAAAAGAAGACCTAAGATTGAACTAATAAGCTGATTATCCTATTTTAAGTATCACAGTCAAAACTAAAATTAAAACAAGAATCAAAGAACATGAAGTGCACTCACTGGTTCATCTGACTAATGCAAATCAGAGACTAAAAGCCTACTGAATGGATGAATAACTTAATGATGAAACTGTATGCAAGAGTGACTAAAACAAATTAATAGAAAATAGGGAAATGCAATCGAAATTAGTCATGTAAATCAAATTACCCTAAGGCAAAAACTTAAAACTATGCGGCTGCCAAATGCGAAAGTGAAAGACCCTCATTGAAACACTCTAATTCACCCAGAGATGGAAGAAACACTGAAGGTGGAAGAAACATGCAGAGCACACAATCACATAGAAAGAAAGAAAAGAAAAACAAAATTGAAAACTCACTACTTTTGAGGCTTTGAATTTAGATGACCTCCGATTTGATTTTTGAGATACTTGAGTGGAATTCGAAGGGGAAGGACGATTGATTTAGGATGAGGGAGGTCTGGTGGTTAAGGGGTGTCGATTTGGAAGGGTTTTGAGGTAGCGCTGTCATGGGCGGCAGAGGCGGCGACCATTATTTCACTTATTCGACGAGTTTGAGGGATGCTCGAATGAAATGGATGGTGGAGTTGGAAAGGGGAGGTGGAGAAGGTGGTGTGGTGTAAAATTGAGGGCGTTTTGCGGTTGGCCGCCGCTGTGAGGCGATTTCCGGCGGCGGTATGGGGCGGTGAACGGTGGGATTAGGGTTGGTGGATTTTGGACAAGGTATGATGTTTAGGCTTGGGGTGGGGGGTTTAAAACGTATATATATATATATATATATATATATATATATATATATATATATATATATATATATATATATATATATATATATATATATATATATATATATATATATATATATATGTGTGTGTGTGTGTGTGTGTGTGTGTGTGTGTGTGTGTGTGTGTGTGTGTGTGTGTGTGTGTGTGTGTGCTGATGTCGTATTGAGGGCGATGGATGGCTAGGATTAAACAACGTCAAACAGCATCGTTTGGGCACTGGGCTGGACCGGATCTGGGCGTGGTTTTGGGCCTGGTCTGCTGGCCGTTTGGACTAGTTACTTAATACAAAAATGGCCCAATCGATTTCCACTTCTTTCTCCTATTCTAATTCTTTTCAATTCCTCTAAACTAAAAACCCTAATTAATTATAAAATTAAATTAACCTTCCAACTACTACTAGTTGACTCTAATAATTTTCCCGAACTAATCAAACGCCAAATTAAAAAGAAAAACTACCAAAATTCCAAAAGTTAAATGAAAACAAAAGTCAGCTAATTTTGTGATTTTGTATTTTGAAGAAAATTAAACCCTAAGATGTAATGCATGTATTTTTTTTATTTTTATATGAATTGAAAATGCATACACAAATGCAGGCAAATAACATAAACATTCCACAATAATTAAAAATAATAAAAAGAAATTATTTTATTTCAATTTATGAGAGTAATTCATATAAGGCAAAAATCATGTGCTCACAACGGGCACTTACACAGATCAGCATAGGATATACTCTTTCGGCCGTCTACGCCTTATATATTCTCGAGGCTCTGTTCAATGCTCATCATTTTTGAGTCATTTCCCCTTGCTCGAGGTTCTTTATAGCCTTCTTTTGTCTCGCGGTAAACTCGACCGGCGTTGTTGAGGGTAAGAATTGGTAGTGAAATGGGTAGGGTCTGGTGGAAAAGATGGTACATGGAAAGTGAAGGATGATGGATCAAAGCTTGACCAGGGAAAAGCTTGTCATGCCGTAGCCGAGGTTGGTAGTGGGGTGAATATGTTAGAGGCCATTCCCGAAATCATCTGGGGGCGAACCTTAGAAGGTATTAATGCAAAGTGAGCGGAGATAATGGGGTATCTAAGTGGGGTATTCCTGTAACTTATTGGGACATTGAGATTTCCACTTGCTCTGGAAAGTAGCTCAAGGAAACCAAGTATGGCACTTGGAATCTCTCTATGTTGGACCAAGCGTCCCACATTTCCAACGGAGGCGCATTGCGCTATTCTCTTTAGTAGTCGTTGACTCTGAGGTTGGGACAACCGATAATAGGCTATCCTCTGGGATGGGAATTGTTGGTAGATGACCTTCTAATGACATTTCTACACTGCCCTTGGATCTTGTAAAGTAAAGGTGCAAAGCCAGGTTACCACAAAACAAATCACCTTAGAACAGAACCTACACTCAACAGTGGACACAACAAACCGATTAGTTTGAATAAATTAACACATAGGGAATCACACATTGGCGTGTGATGCACCTATATAGTTAAATGTATTTCTACATGTTTTGCAACGATTGCATGCCTCATCCCGGCTTTTATTTTATCCCTCCGCTCTTTTCTCTCGCTTTATTTTCTACTCTCTCGCTATTTTCTTTCTTGTTTTCATTTTCTTGAGTTCTCTCTTTTTTCTTATTTCGTCTCTTTTGGTTTTCAGTTTTCGTCATTTTCTCTTTTATTTGAGTTATTTAAAACCATGATTGGATCCGATGGGGATAGCCTACGTATCACGATACCGCGTGAATCAGATCATCACATAGTTCAAGAAATAAATTCATTAAATAAATAAACATAATTTTTGTTTTTTATTCAAATTTCATCAAAAATAAAAACTCCTAATATTTTCTATTATAAATGACTCTATCATACTATTATAAAATTAAGAACAAACTCGAAACAGACTCTAGAATACAGACTCAAAACAAAAATAAAAAATACATAAGTGCTTGTACTTCAGGGGCTCGTAGGACATCAGTCGGTCTCTCCACGGGCCTATGCGCAAGATCCCCTTGGAGATGATCCAGGTCACTCATTATTTGGCGAATAACGGTCATCACTGCAGTGAAGAAGGTGGTTCTAGTCATGTCTTTACATTCATGGCATTTCATGATGATGTAGTCAGCAATTGCTCCAACCCTTTCCCTAATGATTCCCTTCTCTTGGAGAAAACATCTGATTTGTTGAGACCTAGCTTCTAGCACTTGGGTGTCGTGATGGCTTTGGCCCTGCGACTGTTGCATATCTTCCTCTAACTGTGACATTAAGGCATAACAATGTTCTCTCTACTTTAAAGCTCTTTGTTTGTTTGGCCATCTCATTCTCGAGGATGGTTAGCTTTTTTTTCAAGTTTGTGACTTCTCCATCATATTTCCTTTTCAATTGCCTGACAAACTCTGCTCGTCCCTCTGCTTTTTTTTTTTGCCAAATGTGCTTGGGCTCTTGCCACACTACTCTCGAATTTTTCCAAATCATCCTCGTGCTCAGATATTTTACTCCTAAGACCATTTATGAGTCTTTCGTCCATTCGGCTTCTTTCCTAATTATCAGCAGCTATCTTCATTTTTTGAATCTCGGCTCAAAGTGTTCTATTTTCTTAGGCCAACTTCTTCTTTTCCCTTTCATCAGCAGCAGCCTGTATACTACTATCAAATTTGAGATCCCTGATTTGTCCCTCCAATTTGTTTATCTTGGCCCTGTAGCTTGCCTCTTTTTCCAATACATCTCATTGCTCTTGCGCTCCATTTGTGAATTGTTGGACATGGGGCCTCTTGGCAGGCCATTTAGGATCCTGATGGACTTGAAACCTTTTACGGTACCAAGCCGTGTTACTAGGCTCTAATTTTCCATTGGATAAATCCCACACGCGAGTTTGTGGCTTCAAGAACCGATACTGATGCCAAGTCTGATGAACCCTTTCTTCCGGGAATGCCGCTTTTGGGCCTAGTTCGATGACTTGTTAACTCAAATCTTCATCATTGGGGGATAGTTTGGTGCCGGCCTAACTGGCGTAGAACCCTGTGTAGAGCATATGGTTGAATACTCCGAAGACCCATTAATAGAAGAAAACACACCTCAGTTAACATGTAAATGACTTCAGTGAGCAGGAGCCAACGAATGTCCACTTGATTTTTCTTGAAATCAGGGAACTCAAATGGGGGAACCATGCCTCCGTACCTTCCGGAATCACATGACTCGTCACCCATTTCATGTTCTTCAATGCAGATAAGACCGGTCATACATAGTTCATGTATCCGGAATGATGGCAAATGTGTTCTTACATCCAAAGTTGTAGAAGCATGTTACAACCCTTTAAGAATTTTCCACCCGCTCGACAAACGGTTAGAGCACGATAAATCTCCGTTAGGATCATTGGTACAATGGTGCCAATAGCTTTTTAAGTCATGAAGTCGGTTATTCCCACGATCCCCAACTCTATATTTCTATCCTTTCTTCGCAGATTAAGATACCCAGGAATGCCACTAAAAAAGCTAGTCCTCAACGTGCTTCGCATTTACCTTTGTTCCCTGAATGCGTTTAGCCCGCATCTGGGGTCTCAAAACCATAGGGATTCCCATAACGTCTGTACAAGAAATAGAATATGTAATATCCCTCAGTCAAATATTCGTCTTTAACTTCCCGGCTAATAATCATAAGGTCCAGGAACTTATTAGGAGTCGCCACTCAATTCCATTGGGTATCGATTTCTGAGATTCCCACTAAGACCAGCATAGCCCGCTATTTCCTCAAGCATAGGGGTTAGCTCAAAATCAGAAAATGGAACACATTATGCACCGGGTACCAAAAAGGTATCAAAGACTTAATTATATCTAGCCTCGGCTTAATCTTCAAAAGACCAATGAGACCGCCCAAAGCTTTTATCACGGTCTCTCTACTGACTTTTCTTAAATTATTCTACCACATATGGAGTTCTAACGGGAGTTCCTCAAGGACTGTAAAGGGTTCATTTTCAATAGTGCTCATCCTGGACATTTATTTAAATTGATTGGTTAAAAGTTCATGATTTATTTTGACTCAAGATAAAATTATTGATTTTCTAAATTTCAATTCAAAACAAAACACCTTTTGTAAATACGGCCCATCAGCACCTCGGGAACGAAGATTTTAGGGTTGTGTTTGCTAATCGGCCAAAATTTTGAAAAAGGACCATAGGTGGCTATTTTTGTAAAAATAGCCTTCCGACGCCCTTTTGGGGAAATTTTGGCTACTTAACCAAGAATGGCATCACCTAATTTTATTTATGACAGAATAACAACATTTCAAATTTTTAGGGTTAGTTTTTGCAAAAATTGAGTTGGACCGGATGAGGGTTGCATACGTATCCCACATGTGGTGAGAATCAAACATTGCATAGTTCAGGAACTTTTGACACAACAAAGAAAAACATCAACTATTTTTTTAAAACAATTTTCCTTTAAAATTTCTCTTTTTCTTTCTTCTTTTTTTTTCAAAATTTCAACAGAGTTTCGGTGTTTTTGGACACCAGATTTTCTAAAGACAAGTATTTTTTCTCTCATACCTCATTTTGATGTTTAAAATTTTTCTTCCTTATTCTAGAAGCCGGTCAACATGCAATCTGAAGCAAATAAATGTACAAGTAGCAAGTAAAATGCATCAGGATGGTCTATTGATTTCGAGTACACCTGTCCTAGACGGACCCAACAAATTTGTTGAGTCCCCAAAGTCAAATGCACGTGATGAAAACAGGTGTTCCTACTAGGAATCCGGCATGAGGTTATGTTATTCTAGATTTAAAAATTTAGGTGTAATGTTCTATACCTGGCTTACCCGAGCGGACAACTCGAGCCGAGGGGAAGGGGGTGGGGCAGCGTACCGGGAATACAGAAGTTTTATTGGCTTTGCAAATTGTCTGAGCGTTCAAAAATTGGGAGATTACTCTAACAGAAAAGAAGTTACACGAAGTGCACACCTCCCAGATAATTTAGAAGACTCAGAGACAAAAGGGTTTCATAGCAATTTATATACAATCCAAACAATATCAAAAAGGTAAAAAGCGGCAATTAGCAAATTAGGCTTAAACATGTAAAAATCAGATAATGAATAAAGCCAAATATAACAGTTATTCTTAGCTCGAATGCTTAAGTCCTGAACCAGAGATTCTGGGTTACTATCCCCAGCAGAGTCGTCAGAACTGTCATACCTCCTTTGTTTACACCCTGAGGGTATATTGGAGTTTTTTCAATTAAACTGATGTTAATCGAAATGAGATTAATTAATTTATCAGAGTCGCCACTTGGAATAGTTTAATTGGTGTTCCATATCGCCAGTTTATTTTAAAATCCCTAATCGAGGAAATTTTTTATTTTTTAAAGTCCGCGAACTAGAAATTCTAGATAAGGAATTCTGTTAATATGGGAAAAGGTGTTAGGCATTCTCGGATTTCGTGGTTCTAAAACATCGCTTAAACTGTTAATATTGGCCTATTATCTGATTAACTATATTTTTAAACATATGTGTATTTTTACAACTTTAAACCGCTTTTAACTGTTTTAGGAAAATTCAACATTATTTAAAACACCTTTTAAATCATGCTACATGAAATGCACCCGTGATTCGTGAAATATTTTAATTAACATTGTTGAAAATTAAAGTCGGATCACATGAAATGTACACCCGAATTTAGTTGTTAAGCGTCACAACTATGTCCCGGGAACCGTACCCGAAGCTATAACAATTAAAGTAACGCTTAAAGCAACTACAAAGATTAAATTTTTAATAGCAATATTTGTGAGGGGATGATTTAATTTATTTATGGCACATCTCAAACCTTTTTCTTTTTAAGTAAAATGTATTTAACTATAGCTACAACAATTATTAGCTCTTAATCTAATTTATGAGGGCCATGAGTTATATAGGTTTTGCTTGATATGTCATACCTATCTTATTGCCTCATTTAGAGCAAAGTTACACCTAGTTATAAAGTTCAAGTCTGATTAATCTTTTGGGAAGGGATCTCGGCTTGGGGCCTTATTAATTAATTAAATAGGAAAGGGTTCAGCCTTACAAAGAGCTGCATCCGAGCTTAAGACTTGGCCCACAGAGAAGGAGCGCGAAAACTCTTTCCTTTGTTGAGATTTTAATCAAGTTCTTGTCCACATTGGGCCAATATCAGGCAGGCCCAGTTACTACATTTTTCTGGCTTGGCCTATTTTTGAATTAACCAAAATTTGCCTATTCATCAAGATTATACCAATTGTTTGTTTAGTAAAAATCAATAGAGATCAAACAGCAACACCAATTAACGATTAAACACATATTTAAGCAGGAAATAATAACATGTTATCTATCATAATTTTTAAAAGAACATTCACAATTTGAAGTCAATCTGCAGGGTTCAATGCCCAGGCCTGTTTTCTTGGGCATACTTGCTTAAATAAGTCATAATGTTGGACCTCACTGCAAGTCTGGCCCAATTCATGCTAAACCGTAAAATAATAATGTTCATTATGAAAACGTTCAACTGCCACAACACTATACATGAGCTAAACAAAAACTGAATTTAAGAATCAACATAACAATTTATTTCTTCTACTTAAAGTCCATAAATTTACATAACTTTCCTAAATACAATTATATATCTAGAAAAAATATTAAGGCAAAAACTAACTTCCTTCCTAATTTGGAGTCCAACTATTACAAGATCTTTCAAAGAAAAGACAACTTCAACATGCAAGAACAATAGTGTTGTTTTCTTGCAGGCTAGCATTTGAATTTCATCTCTGAAACTTCTCACTGTTCATCAGACTTTGTTCTAGCCTAGACTTTCATAGATATGACCATGTGAAAAGGTCTGACTCACAAAAATGTCTTTAGATACACAACCCTACTACATCATCAGACCAAAATTCAGACAAATAATGCAGAAACAGTTGTGATTCATGGGTTTAACTATGTTAAGGGCCAAACTCATGAACTGACAAGGACTTGAAATCCAAAGACATGGTATGCTTCCTTAGAGCAATAACAAAATGGACTAAAAGGGAAGGAAATGGGATAGTTTATTCCGTAAATCTGACCATGTAAGGGTCAGACTAAATGAACAAACCAAGTTTCAATTATGGGGATCTAAACATACTACCTGACCAATGCAACAAGAGAAATGCATACTAGTTGAAATAATCAAATGACCAATATTAAAGTCATATAAGGAAAAAAATTCTCATGATATAAAACCAAATGGACAGACTCACAGAAAAAGCTTCAATACTATTGCAACTTCAACATTAAAATCATATAAAAAAGACAAAGATATACACCATTGACAGGAAAGAACCATTTGTATTTATCTTTAAACTTCATCTACAATCATTTAAATATGGAAGAAATATGTACCTTGGATAGCAACAGAAAAATAACAAGTAGAGGATGAAAGGAAAATGGCTGAGAAACTTCAGAAGCCGGAAAACAACAGCAGTAAACTAACACACGACAACAGTCCCCAGATAAACCAGAATTTCGGACCCAAAACCAAACAACTTGAAATCAAAAATATCAGCTAAATAACCCAAGAAAGATTCTCTACTTCAAATCATGTTTTTCAGCTTGTAAAAGTCAAGAATGAGAAGTTTTGAATGTTGTTCTAAAGTTTTCTGAAATCTGTACTTTTTTAGTGACAAAGGAAAATTTTATAATGCTCAAAATCTATGTTTCAGAACTTTTTAGCAGAGAATAAGACTGAATGTTGTGTGTGCTAGTAAGGAAATATTTTTCTTTTATAGAGTGTACCAAAAAGCATCAAAAAGGCATATTCTAACCTATTTTTTCTAAAAAAAAATCAAAATAGTACAGCATCTTTGACGGTTGTCTATCCCTTTCCTTATCCAATATCAGCATTTAAGCTAAGGACAATGAAAGTTGTGAAAAGTCTAGAAGGTTCTGATTTTAGCCTATGTGAATATCCATTTTTTACCCCTTCAATTACTGCCTAACTCAGTTTTGCCCTATGTTCTAATAATTCAACTAATTAGAAACCTTCAACTAAATGATTAAGTTGCTTAATGACATTGCAATTCATTAACCTAAATTTAAATAGCTGTTCAGAGGCTCAATCTTAAGCTTAACATCAATTAAACCTAGGTAATCCAATCATGTAGGCAATCAAATCTTAACTCAAAGGTTATTGAAATCTAGCATACTTAGGCCAAGGGAACCACAAATTAAATTTAAGCTATGTTCAGAAAAATGAAAATGGATCCGGCTACAACTAAGAAAAGTATGAATTGGCTCAAATAGACTATTGATTAACATTTTAACACCATCCTTAACAGAACTTGCAAGAACAACCAAATAGACAAGACAAACAACAAGAATTAAAAGTAAAAGGGGAAATAGGGATAGGTGAATTATAGGAAAACTAAACCTTATCCTTTAATCCAACGATCTGGACCCATGCAAAATTGAAATCCTAGAACAAACAAATAAAGACGCTAATAGATAGAAAAGGAGACCTAAATTAGGCAAATGAAATCAAGCAATTAACGGAAAATGGGAAAATAATCAAAACCAAAAGGAAATCAAAGAACAAAAGAGGAAATTAAAGAATCAAGAACAAAAACGTTACAAGAAGGTACCTAATGCTTAATCTTCTAATCACGGGATCAACCTCGGACTTTGACCCAAGTTATGGGGGGTACGAATGAACTTTAGAGAACTATAAATTAATTGGTCTTATCAAGGGCAATGAATTCATGGGAGTCTTGGGTTCAAAAACTCCAAAAATTGCTGGAAAATTGGAGGATTATGGTTCAAGAAACATAAATTTAAGATTCGAGCAAAAGGAGAACGATTTGGAAATGGGCTAATGGTGGTTTAAGGTTCGGGGGGTAGGGGTCAAGGATTATAGGGTATTAATTTGGGGCGATTTGGATGCTTAGGTTTTTTTTATCATGAATCTCGGTTTTGAAATTCGAGATTCTTGTGATGATTTGAAAGAAACAAATTGGAGATTTGGAACGAGGAGGTGATGGGGGTTCTTTGGTGTTAAATTTGTGGTGTTGGGACACCGAAACCGCCATAAGGCGATTTTCGGTGGTTGTTTGATGGCAGAGGCGCAGAGAATATGAAGGTGGCTAGAGTTTCTTACTTGAGGGTGTGAGGGAGATGAAATGGTCTGATGTTAGGGGTTTGGAAGGGTTGACCGATTTTGGGACAGTAATATAGTTAGTGGGAGGTGAGTTTCCATCCGTTCGATCAAACGAGATCAACAGATGGGATTTACTGAACATTGAACAACGTCGTTTGGTTTCAAATGGGGTGGACCGGGTATAGATGGTTTGGGCTTGGGTTTGAAATGGATGTTTTGGCTTAAAAATCAACCTAATTTTACAATTAAGCCCTTTTAAATTTACCTCTTTATTTTCCTTTTCTTTTCTTTTTCCTTTTTTAAATTAAAAATCCTAAATTAACCTATAATGTGAAATTAAACTAATTACCTAAATACAAAAATTATAAAAATAACTTAATCCTAAATTAAAAATAAAAAAATCAATAATTTAAAAATAAAAGGAAAAAATGTAAAATGGGCCTTTTGTGATTTTTATTTTTAATAAGACAAATAATTAATGACTATATCTTGAAAATGTATAGACAAACTCAAATGCAATGCATGATTTTTTTAGCATTTTTCATGATTTTAATAAAAATGAAACGTACACAAAAATGCAAACAATTAAGAAGAATTCTACAAAAACTCATATAAAATGGTAAATAATTGAAATTTTTTATTTGGATTTTATAGGAGTAATTCGTGTAGGGCAAAAATCACATGCTTACATTCGGTACTCGCATTGGAGATCCGACTATATCCGAATTCGTGCGGGGTAGGGCACCATTCGGCGGGATTCGCTCCCTACCAAGAATTTTTCCATATTTAAAGTTCGATCTCAAAACCTCTAATTAAGAGAAAAGCAATCCATCCACTGCCACATCCTTATCGGTTAAAGAGAGAATTTAAGATTATTCACTTAGTTATGTATTCAAGATTATGCGTCAAGACTCTTCCACACCATGTGTGTGTTTGATTCCCATTACCCCTTTTCCCTTCTCTTTCATTCTCCAATCGTCCCGTTAAAAAGAAAAAAGGATGAAGAAAGAATCTTTAAAGGAATCCTATCTTTATTTTTTTTTTAAAATTGATATTTTCTTCTTTCTCCTGAGCAAAAAATTGAGTTCGAGAGAACTTTTAATCATCATATAAACATTTCAACAAAATAAACCAAGAATCTTAGCTTGAGCATTCTCTTTTGCCCCTACTTGGCGATATTACAATGATGTGTATATAGTACCAATCAAATAATCTTTTTTATCACAACTAAAAATGATTTGAACAGGACTTGGGAATTAGTTTGCAAATACTACTTCTTCCACATAAAACATTAACTCAAGAAAATGTAACTAGATCAGGACACGTAGATTTTGATGTCACCCTCATGTTGAGTTAATGTTTTATCGCTTCGTTCAAGTGACAAATATAACAAAAGCGGAAATACAATATCAAGCGCAAAGTATGTGACATGAAACGTTAATAAAAATAAATATGATTTAAAAGACGAACATGCAATGATTTACCATCAAAATAGCTTGATTTCAGGAAAATTGGTACGAGCCGTGTAGCTTGTTCCATATTCTTTACAGATATTTGTAGAATAGAAATTTAGAATAGTTGCTTATGTGAGAAAGAAACTACATACTTTATATTTTCCTTTGTAAACTAGTTATGACAATTTAAAATATTGATACTTATAAATTTGTTGCCAACCTCATGTTGAATGTCGAGTTTATCTTTCCTCTTTGTTTTAGTGACAAATTTCAAGCAATCTGAATCCAATTTGAAAATTTTATTATTTTTTATCTGGTGACATGTGAGGCGAGTGCAATGCACGTGACAATGAATTTCTATAAACTGAAGATGTCGTCAACCTTCATGTTGAGTTAGTTTTTTTTTCTTTTTTGGCTTTATTCTCGTGACAAATATAAAATAAGTCCAAATTCAGTTTTCAAAAGCGTATTATTTTTATTCAAATTTGATAATAATTTGATATATGCGAGGGAAGTGGAATGCAGGTAAGAAAATTTTATATGTGCTTACGAGAAGTATAATTTATTCAATACTAAACTCTGGTATATAAAGATTTGTATGGAAATTACTAGTTCTTTTTCCTTTTGAAGCACATAGAATTGGATTAAAAATAGTTAAACTGACATCAGTAGAATTGGGAATCCATGTCTTTTCATTACAAGCTTAGTTGTACAATGAATTTGAATAAAACTTCAACATTAGTTTGCAACTACTACTTTTTTCGACATATTTTAGTTCTTATTATTTATATAATAAGTATAAAAACAATGATAAGATCATGAGCAAAATAACTTGTTCAATATTTGTGGTTATCACTTGTTTTCATATTGAATTCTGTGCTCCGAAACCATAAAAACCTCTTTTAGCTTCGCCTAGATTTGCATGTGCAGTCCGCACGCGTAGCCGAAAAGCTTGAATGAGAAAATATGTGAATAATAATAAATTTTTACAATAAAATGAATTAATTTGACTTCGGTCAATGTTTTGGGTGAACTGACCCGAACCCATGATGTGACGGTCCCGGAGGGTCTGTAAGAAAATATGAGATTTGGGCGTATGTCCTAAATCGAATTCCGAGGTCCCACACTCGAGAAATGAATTTTTAAAGAAATTCTTTTCTGAGATTGTTTAAAGGAATTTGAAATGAAATTTGATTAGAACATACCGATATCGGGCCCGAATTTTGATTTCGGCGCCTGCTACAGGTCTTGTACATGATTTAAGACAATCCTGTGAAATTTGGTGAAAAACGGGTGTCATTTGACGTGATTCGGACCTGAATTATAAAAATTAATGTTTTAAGAAGTGGGAGAAAATTCTTTGATTTTGAGGTTTAATTCGTTGTTATTGTGATTATTTTGGCGATTTATCATACGAATAAGTTTGTACGATGTTATTTAGTTAGTACGTATGTTTAGTTAGGAACCCTGAGGGCTCGGGTGTGTTTTGGATATGTTTCGGAAGATTCCGTACTTAAGAAAAATTGCAGGTTTTTAGCTGTTGGGTTTCTGATGTTTCCTTCTACGTGTTCACGGGAGGACCCACGCGAACGCGATGTGTTAAATTTTGATGAAGGAAATTCCTTCTATGCGAACGCATAGCATAGGTCGTGAAAACGAGGCTTCGTGGGGTTATCCTTTCGCGAATGCAGTCCTGGCCACGCGAACACGAAGGCTAAATGAGCTTGGGAAAGGGGTGGGACAATTGTTCTACGCAAACACGACCCATTGGACGCGAACATGATGAGTCGTGGAGTTTCCTCTTCGTGAATGCGAGCCCGCTGACGCGAACGCGAAGGTCTACAAGCTTGACTCACCACGACCTGGCCACGCGAACGCGAAGGCTAAATGAGCCTGGGCAGGGGATGGGGCATTTGTTCTACGTAAATGCGGCCCATTGGAAGCGAACGCGAGGGCTCGAGTAGTTTCCTCTTCGCGAACGTGATCCCGCTTACGCGAACGTGAACGTCTACAGGCTTGACTCATCGCTAACGCGTTGAGTCAGTCACGAAGCATAGAGTAATTTCACCTAGTTATTTTTAAGACTCAAAAACATAACACTTACGAGATTTTCATAAATTTTCACAAACCTCTTCTTCTCCAAATCTCTTAAGAGATTTTTAAGCGTTTAGTCAACTTAATCTCTTGGGTAAGTAATCTTTAAATTGTTTTCTTCCTTTTTTTATCAACAACTACTAGACTTCTAGGCCTAAAACATGAGAGTAAGGGTAGAAATTAGGCATTTGGGTAGAGTTAGGTCTTTTTTATTAATTGTCATTTAGACATTGTTTTGGGGTCAAATTCTGGAACAAATTATATATTTGGGCTCGTGGGTGAATGGGTGATTTGAATTTGGTCCGAACCTCGTGTTTCGACAAAGACGGTCTGGGGTCCATTTTTTATGTTTTGGGAAGAATAATTAAAAAGCAATAACTAAGCATTGGAATTGGATTGTTTAGCATTTATTGATGTTATTAAGTCGATTATGTATTGATACGATTGTGTTGGAGTCAAATTTGAAAGGAAAGGTTGTTTTGAGGATTAAGTTGGTCGTGGAAGTTCGAAGTAAATGTTCTGTCTAACCTTAGCTTGAGGGATTCGGAGTTGTTGTACTGTTTGCTATATGCTTATTGTTGAGTACGACCTATAGGCATGGTGATGAGTGTCTATGCGTTGTTGTCAAGCATGGCCGTGAGTCTTAATTTTTGAGTTGTTATGTTTCTAAATGATAATACGAATGCATTAACTGATGATTCTCGATATTGATCAATGATTGAATTATTTTTCATGAAAAGTACTTATGATTGGGTATCAGTGTTATCTCAGATGAGTAGAAGTTGAGTTAAGTTTGGATATAACTGATTCTCCATTGCCGGGACGTGTTTATTTTTACTATTGAATCACTTCCAGGGATATAGTAGTTATTAATGATCCCTTGTTGGGATACTTGGTATAGTTGTTATACTTGGTATATATGTATATATATGGATCGAGTTGCCCGCCGCAACGATGCTACATATGGATCAGATATCGCGCCACGACAATATTAAATATGGATCGGGTTGCACACCGCAACAATGTTATATTGGATCGTGTTGTACGCTGCAATAATACTATATATATTGGATCGGGTTGCACGCCTCAACAAATGTTATAATGGATCGGGTTGTACGCTACAATAGTGTTAAATGCTATGTTGGATCGGGTTGCACGCCGCAACATTATTATTGTTGTCTGGGTTGTAGATTCTAAATTGTTCTTTCATGTCTCTCTTTAGGTCTAGCTGGATTTGACATTTTCCCCGTAGCATGTACCCCCTTCCATTTAAACTGTTATTTTTGTTTTTTTCTGCTGCATATTATGTAACTGAACAGGTTTTATCTAGAGTCTAGTCCTAACCTCGTCACTACCTCGCCGGGGTTAGGCCAGACACGTACCAACACATGGGATCGGTTGTGCTGATGCTACACTCTACACTCTGTGCAGATACCGGAGCAGCACTGGGACAGTAGCACATGGGGAGCCAGCCTTCAGTTCACTGAGATCCCGAGGTAGTCATGCAGGCGTCCGCAGGCTCGGAGTCTTTTCTATCTATTATTATGTTCTGTTATCACTTGTATCCGAGACAGACTGTGTTTTATTCTTTCAGGAATTTGTATGTAGTGATCATAGAAAGTCCGTGATTTTTGTGACACCAGTTTCAAGGTAGAGATATATGTTGGATCTTTCTATTTATTTTTCTATTATGTTCGTCTAAATTTTCAGCTTAATTTCATCTTCGGCTATTATTTAATATTGATCACCTATTATCACCAGTATTTAAAAAGGATTAAAATAAAAGAGTTAAATTTATAAGTTTTGGTGGCTTGCCTAGCTTCTACGAGTAGGCGCCATTATGACTCTCGAGAGTGGGATGTTCGGGTTGTAACAAGTTGGTATCAGAGCACTAGGTTACATAGGTCTCACAATTTACAGGCAAACTTAGTAGAGTTTGAGGGATCGGTACAGAGACATATGTATTTATCCCCTAGAGGCTTCAAAGTTAGGAAAACTTCTTATTTATTCTTTCTTGTCGTGCGGTTTGGTTTCTCAATGCCGATTGAATTTCTATTCCGTTCTTTTGCAGATGCCGAAAACGTGCGCTTCCTCATCCACTTACTAGCAACCCGAGCCCCCAGCAGCAGCTCCCACGAGGGTCAAACGGCGAGGCCGTGCTAGGGGTCGAGACAGGGGCAGAGCTCAGCCCAGCGTAGCAGCACATGCAGTGGAGCCTTAGGTTGATTTTGATGATGAGGTTCCAGCCCCAGCAGTTTTGGTGGGCCCGGCTCAGGTCCAAGAGGGGTTTATTGCTACCCTAGTTCTTCAGGATGCTCTGATCCGTCTAGTGGGTCTAATGGAGAATGTCACCCGGGCAGGTTTTCTTTCAGTAGCACCAGCCGTCTCTCAGGCTGGAGGAAGAGCCCAGACTCCTACTACTCGCACTCCAGAGCAGGCAGCTCCCCAATTTCAGACTCCAGTGGCTTAGCCATTTAGAGCAGTTCAGCCGGGTGTTGTAGCTCAGACCGGCGATGGTGCATCCATGTGTGCCGATGCTTTGTGGAGATTCCACAGGTTCACCAAGCTCTTCATTACTACTTTTAGCTGTGCATCTATGAGGATCCCGAGATTATCTAGACATCTGTCACGATTTTCTTCGGAACATAGGGATAGTCGAGACCAATGGGGTTGATTTTGCCATATTTTGCTTGTTTGGATCCGCCAAGACTTGGTGGGGAGATTATTTCTTGGATAGTCCAGCCAGATCGCCAGCCTTGACCTAGGAGCAGCTCACGCAGCTATTTCTAGAGAAAGGTCTATCGAAGGCAGTTTGAGTGTCTCTAGTAAGGTTCTATGAGTGTCACCCACTACCAGACCAGATTCATCGATTTGGCTCGCATGCTCTTATCATACTGCACACCTAGGTAAAGGCGGTGAGGAGGTTTATATATGGATTCATTCAACCGATTCGTCTTCAGATGGCTAGAGATATTGGGAATGAGATATCCTTCTAGGAGGCGGCAAATATGGCTCGGACAGTTGAGATGGTACTATCATAGGGAGGTGGTCATGGGTCGGATAAGAGACACCGTCATTCAGGCAGGTTCAGTGGTACCTCGTCTGGAGGTAGATATTCGTATAGTAGAGGCCATCATCCTAGGCCTTTTCAGTCAGCACTCCAGGTTTCTCATGGTGCTTCAGGTTGCCGTGGTTCTCACATGCAGTATTTTGATCACCAATCCTACAATGCACCACCAGCTCCTATCAGTGCACCGCCACTCCATAGTTTTCGGGGTGGTCATTCAGGTCACCAGGGTCAATCTCATTTTCCTCAGTCGTAGCACTCAGGTGGGTTCTATGAGCGTGGTGAGTATGGTCATATCAGGAGGGCTTGTCCTAGGATGGTGGGTACTCAGTCGTAGCAGGAAGGTTCCCATGCTATGGTTCGGGCACCAGGCATTCCACAGGCCGCCCAGCCAGCTAGAGATGGGGTTATAGGTGCTAGAGGTAGAGGTATAGGTCCTAGAGTTGGAGCTCAGATAGCTAGAGGTGGAGGCCAGCTAGTGGCAGGCCGTCCTAGAGATGTAGTTCGGGTTGATGGGGCCCAGCCCTGATGTTATGCTCTTCCAGCCAGGCTCAAGGCTGAGGCTTCAGATGCAGTTATTACAGATATTGTTGTAGTTTGTGGCAGAGATGCTTCATTTTTATTTGATCCAGGGTCTACCAACCCATATGTGTCATCTTTTTTTGCACCGTATCTGCTCATGCCTAGTGATTCATTGAGTATTCCAGTTTATGTGTCTACACCGATGGGTGATTTTACTGTTGTAGATCGAGTCCCTTGTGTAGTTGTGGCTGGTGGTCTTGAGACTCAAGTAGATTTGTTGCTTTTGGACATGGTCGATTTTGATGTTATATTGGGGATAGACTGGTTATTACCTTACCACGCTATCTCGGACTATCATGCCAAGACGGTGACCTTAGATTTACTAGGTTTTCCTTGTTTAGAGTGGAGAGGGACTCATTTTCATTCTATCCATAGTGTTATCTCTTATATAAAGGCTCGGCATATGGTCGAGAAAGGGTGTTTGGCCTATTTGGCTTATGTTCGTGATTCTAGTGCTGAGGTACCTTCTATTGATTTTGTGCCCGTTGTTCAGGAGCTTCTTGAGGTATTTCCTTCGGACCTTCCAGGTATGCCACCCGACAAGGATATTGACTTTTGCATTGATTTGGCTTCGGGCACTCAGCCCATTTCTATCCCACTGTATCGTATGGCCCCGCCTGAGTTGAATGAGTTGAAGGAACGGTTGCAAGACTTGCTTGATAAAGGTTTCATTAGACCCAGTGTTTCGCCTTGGGGTGCACCAGTGTTGTTTGTTAGAAAGAAGGATGGGTCAATGATAATGTGTATTGATTACCGACAATTGAACAAGGTTACAATCAAGAATAAGTATTTGTCGTCGAGGATTGATGATTTGTTTGAGCATCTTCAGAGTGCCAAGGTATTTTCAAAGATTGACTTGAGATCTAACTACCATCAGTTAAGGATTAGGGCATCTGATATACCAAAGACAGCTTTCCGCACTCGGTGCAGACATTACGAGTTCTTGGTGATGTCATTCGGGTTGACAAATGCCCCAGCAGCTTTTATGGATTTTATTAACCGAGTGTTCAGGCCTTATTTGGATTCGTTCATGATGGTCTTCATTGACGATATATTGATATATTCTTGTAGCCAGGGGAACCGAGCAGCACCTTAGAGTGGTTCTTCAGATTCTGAGGGATAGTCAGTTGTATACTAAGTTCTCGAAGTGTGAGTTCTGGTTGAGTTCAGATGCATTTCTGGGTCATGTTGTATCAGCAGAGGGTATTTAGGTTGATCCGAAGAAGATTAAGGCAGTCAAGAACTGGATTAGACTAGCATCAGCTACAGAGATTCGGAGTTTCTTGGGATTGGCAGGCTACTATCGTCGGTTTGTGGAGGGGTTTTCATCAATTGCAGCCCCAATGACCTGGTTAAACCAGAAGGGTGCCCAGTTCATATGGTCGGATGAGTATGAGACGAGCTTTCAGAAGCTCAAGAGAGCTTTGACTACGGCACCGGTGTTGGTTTTGCCTACAGGTTCAGTGCCTTATACAGTTTATTGTGATGCATCTCATATTGGACTTGGTACACTGTTGATGCAAGATGGAAAGTTTATTGCCTATGCTTCATGGCATTTGAAGATTTATGAAAAGAACTATTCGGCCCATCATTTGGAGTTGGAAGCCATTGTTCACGCATTGAAGATTTGGAGGCACTATCTGTATGGCGTGGCATATAAGGTATTCACAGATCACAAGAGTCTTTTATATTTGTTCAAGCAAAAGGATTTGAATTTGAGGCAGAGGAGGTAGTTAGAGTTGTTGAAAGACTATGATATCACCATTTTATATCATTCGGGAAAGGCCAATGTGGTGGCCGATGCTTTGAGTAGGAAGTCAGCAAGTATGGGAAGTCTTGCTTATATTTCGGTCGGTGAAGGGCCACTTTCCTTGGATGTTTAGGCCTTGGCCAATCAGTTCGTCAGACTGGATGTTTCTGAGCACGGTGTGTGTTAGCTAGCACGATCGCCCGTTCTTTTTTATTGTAGCTTATCCGTGATCGATAGTATGATGATCCCCATTTATGTGTACTTAGAGACACGGTGCTGCACGAAAGTGCCAAGCAGGTTACCTTAGGTGATGATGGAGTCTTGAGATTACAGGTTCGAGTTTGTGTGCCTAATATGGATGGACTTTGAGAGTTGTTTTAGAAGAGGCCTATAGCTCCCAGTACTCTATTCATCCGGGCGCCACGAAGATATATCAAGATTTGCAGCAACATTATTGGTGGCATAGAATGAAGAAGGATATTGCATATGTGGCTCAGTGTTTGAAATATCAGTAGGTTAAGTACTAGAATCAGAGGCCTGGTGGTTCATTTCAGAGGATTGAGCTTCCCGAGTGGAAGTGAGAGCGGATCACTATAGATTTCATTGTTGGACTTCCGCATACTCAGAAGAAGTTTGACGCAGTATAGTTCATTGTTGATAGGCTGACCAAGTCAGTACATTTCATTCCTGTGGCAGTCTCCTATTCTCCTGAGAGATTAGCTGATATCTATATCCGAAAGATTGTTCACCTTCATGGTGTACCCGTGTCCATCATTCGGGACCGAGGCATGCATTTCACATCGCGCTTCTGGAGAGCAGTTCAACGAGAGTTGGGAACACGGGTTGAGTTGAGCACAAAATTTCATCCCCAAATGGACGGGCAGCCCGAGCGGACTACTCGGATTTTGGAGGATATTCTCCAGGCTTGTGTCATTGACTTTAGAGGCTCGCGGGATCAGTTTTTGCCATTAGCGGAGTTTGCCTACAATAACATCTACCAGTCAAGTATCTAGATGACTCCTTATGAGGATTTATATGGTAGGCGATGTCGGTCTTCGATTGGATGGTTTGAGACGCGAGAGGCTCGCTTGTTGGGTATGGATCTGGTTCAGGATGCCTTGGACAAGGTCAGGATCATTCAAGATAGGTTTTGTATAGCTTAGTCCAGGCCAAAGAGTTATGCTGACCGCAAGGTTCGAGATATAGTTTTCACGGTCGGTGAGCGAGTATTTCTTCGAGTGTCGCCTACGAAGGGCGTGATGAGATTTGGGAAAGCTTAGCCCTAGGTTTATTGGTCCATTTGAGATTCTTGATCGAGTGGGAGATGTGGCTTATAGACTTGCATTTCCGCCGAGCTTATCAGTCGTACATCCAGTGTTTGATGTGTACATGCTTTGAAAGCATCACGACAATCCATTCCATGTGTTAGATTGTAGCACTGTCCAGTTGGACAAGGACTTGTCTTATGAGGAGGAGCCGGTAGCTATCCTAGACCGGCAGGTTCGTCAGTTGAGGTCAAAGATTTTTGCTTCTATTCGTGTTTAGTGGAGAGGTCATCCTCTTGAGGCATCGACCTAGGAGTCCGAGTCCGGTATGCAGAGTCGTTATCTCCATCTTTTTCCCGACTTAGGTACTTCCTTCTTATATGCGTTCAAGGACGAATGTTTATTTTAGAGGTGGAGAATGTGATGACCCAAAAGGTCATCACTTGTTTTAGAATTGAGTTTTGTGCTCCAAGGCCTTAAAACCCTCTTTTAGCATCGCCTCAATTTGCGTGCACAGTCCGGCGCGTAGCCGAAAAGCTTGGGTGAGAAAATTTGTGAAAAATAATAAATTTTGACTAATTAATTTCACTTCAGTCAATATTTAGGGTAAACAAACCCGTACTTGTGATGTGACGGTCTAGGGTTCATGGAAAATATAGGACTTGGGCGTACGCCCGGAATCGAATTCCGAGGTCCCAGGCTGGAGAAATGAATTTTTAAAGAAAATCATTTTCTAAAATAGTTTAAAGGAATTTAAAATGAAGTTTGATTAGAACATGATGGTATTGGGCCCATATTTTGGTTCTGGCTCCCGGTACAATTCTTATATATGATTTAAGACGATCCTGTGAAATTTTGTGAAAAATGGATGTCATTTGACATGATTCGGACCTAAGTTGCAAAAATTGATGTTTTAAGAAGTTTGAGAAAATTCTTTGATTTTGAGGTTTAACTCGTTGTTATTGAAGTTATTTTGGCGATTTGATCACATGGATAAGTTCGTATGATGTTGAGTTAGTACATATCTATGGTAAGGAGCCCCGAGGGCTCGACTGTGTTTCGGAAGGTTTCGGACTTAAGAAAAATTTGCAGGTTTTCAGCTGTTGGGTTTCTGATGTTTCCTTCTTCGCGCTCGTGGGAGGACCCACACGAACGCGATGTGTTAAATTTTGGTGAAGGAAATTCCTTCTACTCGAATACGTAACAAAGGTCGCGAATGCAAGGCTTTGGGGGGTTATCCCTTCGCGAACGTGGTCCTGGCCACGCAAACGCACGCTAAATGAGCCTGTCCGAGGGGTGGGACATTTATTCTACGGGAACGCGACCCATTGGATGCGAATGCGAAGGCTCGAGGAGTTTCCTCTTCGCAAACGTGAGCTCCCATACGCGAATGCGAAGTTCTACTGGCTTGACTCATCATGAACGCATTTAGTCTATCGCAAACGCGTAGAGTAATTTTGCCCAGTTATTTTTAAGTCTCAGCAACCGAACACTTATGGGATTTTCATAAATTTTCATAAACCTATTTTTCTCCAAACCTCTTAGACAATTTTTGAAGCATTTCCTAATCATAATCCCTTGGGTAAGTAATCTCCAACTTGTCTTCTTCATTATTTATCAACAACCACTAGATTTCAAGGCCTAAAAATGAGATTAAGGGTAGAAATTAGGGATTTGGGTAGACTTAGGGCGTTTTGATCAATTGTAATCTAGACCTCGTTTTTGGGTAAAATTCTGGAACAAATTATACATTTGGGCTCGTGGGTGAATGAGTGAATTGATTTTGGTTTGAACCTCATATTTTGACCAAGCGAGCCTGGGCTCAATTTTTGATTTTTTAGGAAGGATGATTAAAAAGCTATAATTAAGAATTGGAATTGGATTTTTTAGAATTTATGGATGTTATTAAGTCGATTATGTATAGATACGATTGTGTTGGAGCCAAAGTCTAAAGGAAAGGCAACTTTTGACGATTGAGTTGGCCATGAAAGATCGAGGTAAGTGTTCAGCATAGCCTTAACTTGAGGGATTAGAAGTTGTGTCCTATTTGCTATTTGCTTCTTGCTGAGTACGATGTATAGACATGATGACGAGTATCTATGCGTCGTATTCGAGCATGACCGTGAGTCTTAATTTGTGAATTGGTATGTTCTTAAATGATAATACGCATGTATTAATTGATGATTCTCGATATTGAGCGAGAATTGAGTTGTTCTTCATGGAAAGCACTTATGATTGGGTATCGGTGTTATATGAGATGAGTAGAAGTTGAGTTAAGTTTGGATATAGTTGATTCTCCCTTGCCGGGACGTGTTTATTTTTACTTTTGAATCCCTTGTCGGGACAGAGTAGTTATTGATGATCCTTTGCGGGGATACTTGGTATAGTTGTTGTTTATATATGTATATATATATATTTATATATATATATATATATCGGGTTTCATGCCGCAACAATGCTATATATGGATTGGTTCGCGTGCCGCAACAATATTAATAGATTGGATTGCACGCCGTAACAATGCTACATTGGATCGAGTTACACACCGTAAGAAATTTTATAATAGATTGGGTTGCTCCCCACAATATTGTTTAATGTTATGTTGGATTGGGTTGCGCGCCGCAATATTATTATCGTTGTTTGGGTTATAGATTCTGAGTTGTTCTTTCATGACTCTCTTTTGTTCTAGCTGGATTTGACATTGTTCCCGTAGCATCTACCCCCCTTCCATTTAAACTGTTATTTTCCGCTGCATATTATATAACTGCATAGGTATTATCTCGAGCCCGGTCCTAGCCTCGTCACTACCTCGTCGGGGTTAGGCGAGACACTTACCAGCACATGGTGTCGGTTGTGCTGATGCTGTGCTCTACACTCTATGTAAATACCGGAGCAGCACTGTGACAGTAGCACTTGGGAGCCAGCCTTTAGTCCACAGATATCCCGATGTAGTCCTACAGGCGTCCGCAGGCCCGACATCTCTTCTATCTGTTATTATGTTCTGTTATCACTTGTATCTGAGACAGACTGTGTTTCTTTCTTTTAGGCATTTGTATGTAGTGATCATAGACAGTCTATGAATATTGTGAAACCGGTTTCTGGGTAGAGACATATGTTGGCTTTTTCGTATTTATTTTGGTATTATATTCGTCTAAGTCTTCTGCTTAATTTCATCTCCCGCAATTATTTAATATCGATCACCTATTATCACCAGTTGTTAAAAAAAATTAAAATGAAAGAGTTAAATTTCTAAATTTGGTGGCTTGCGTAGCTTCTATGAGTAGTCGCCATCACGATTCTCGGATCGTGACAATATTGCCTCTAGATATGCCATGTGGGTATTCATAGAGTAAAATTATAGTTGTTAAGCAAGGAAGAAAGTATATCATTATTTTTTTAGGTACACATAACTAGATCAAAGATTAAGCACCCATTTAGTCATAAATTTTGCTAAAATAAATTTGAGTTTTATTTGGTAAACACAAGTTTGGCCATATATTTTACCTACATTTTGGCAAAATCCCAAATTCCAAATCCTAAAACCACCTCAATAGCTGATTTTGGGCCAAAATATCAGTATTATATTTTTTTTAAAAGTGTCCTAAGCTTTTATAACTATTTATTATTTTGTAACAATGTTGATTCGTCTTCTTGGTCATCCGATAGTGTATCATGTAGTTTGTTATAAAACTAATAATTTTGTACCAAATTTATTTATGTTCAGGATTATGATTTGCGATAATATAATGAATGTTATTGATAATGGTACTGTTGGATATTTGTGATAGTTTTTAGAACTTCTGGGTATAACTCACGTTTCCTGCTTTTTCAAAATAAGTTTGAAAAATATATTTTGAAAACTGATGTCCAAACACTTTTCATCTTTAAACCAAACTTCACTCAGATCAGATTTTTCAAAACAAGCCAAGACACTTTGAAAAATTGACATTCGTAGATTTGGTGTCACCTTCACATTGAGTTAATCTTTTTCGCTTCATTCAAGTGAAAAATATAAAACAAGTTCAAATCTAAGACCAAAACTTCTAGAAAATTAATGAAAAAAAGAAATTGATAAATTCTTCCGTAGATTTGTTGTCAATCTTATGTTGAATTAATTTTTCGATTCATTCTATATTGGAATAAATTATATTCATATATATGACAATGTTTCAGGACACGTGAGATGATCAATAATTTATATTTAGCTACGGTTCGAGAATTACAAAAACAGGTACGAGTAAGGAGATAGGAAGAGGCACGGGGCGATTGTATTGGCAACAGTCCCTATTACAGCTTATTCACATCTGAGCAATGGAAAGAATGAATCTGATTAAAGAAAAGGGTGCAAATACGGCATTAAAGAGTATTAAATGTTGAATCTGTTAAGGAATATATGCATTCAACGTAATGATCATGCAACGTGAATTTAATGTCATTAATTACTCATAGTAGTCTCATTATGACTTTGGCATAACGTACATTCCCAAAAGGGCCTATAAAAGGAGAGATATATAATCGATTGAGACAAAAGTCACTATTGGAATATACTTTAATTTACTTGCTTTTTGATAATATCATTCTCAAGTTTCTTTCTTTATATACTTTTTTCGATTATCAGTAACCCGATTCTTCTAAATTCTAGAATTGATCAAAAATCTATTTTTCGGTTAAACAAATTGGTTCCGTTGCCGGGAATCTGATAATAAATTGTGTCTTAACTTGATTTTCTGTGTTGAATCAACTATGTCGAACAACAACGACAACGCTCAAAGAAATCAAATCAATCAGCAAAATCAAGAAGTTCTGCAAAATAATGACAATCAAGTTCTAATTCCACAACACTCTCCGTGACAATCTCGTGAAGGAACTTCTTAAGGATCTCACACAGACAGTCAAGTTCAATTTGAGAATGTTGAAACTATGGATGAAGCTTTGCAAAAACATATCGCTAATCAGGTCAACTAGGCTTTATAGGCTTTTATTATTCAATTACCTGCCGCAACACCTACACCTGCTCCAAATCGATACTTCAAAGAATTCTCGTTCGGGGCTAGTTAATTCAGGCAGTGGTGGAACCTCCAGTGAAACAAATGAGGGAGACCCTGTTAATCCAATTAATTCTAATTTACAAAATTTAGTACTAATATTTTAGAAACAGCTCAAGGAGCAAAGTGACCGCATTGAGCAAATACCCGGGGTTTTATGGGCATATCGCACAGCAACAAAAACAAGCAAAGGTGAAACGCCTTTCTCTTTGGTTTATGGAGCTGAAGCACTAATCCCGGTTGAAATAGGATAACCAAGCACAAGATTCTCACAAGAAGCCCAAGAGTCTAATAATGAAGAGATGCGGCTCAATTTGGATTTATTGGAAGGCATGAGAGAAGCTGCATTAATAAGAATGGCAGTACAAAAATAAGTGATCGAACGATATTACAACAGGAAAGCTCGTCTGAGATGCTTCAAAATTGGGAACTTCGTGCTTAAAAACGCTTTTCAATCGAAAAAGGCAGTCAACGCAGGTAAACTAAGTCCAACATGGGAAGGACCATACAGGGTTCGTGATGTTCCAGGAAAAGAAGCATATGAATTGGAAACAATGTACGGAAAGATACTTCCTTCACATTGGAATGCTGGTCATTTGAAGAGATACTACTTCTAAGGGAAAACCAACGGTCAGGTATCACCATGTTAAACTTTATTTTTTGATTTGTTAAAATTTTACTAACGATTTTAGATGACAAGTAAAACGCTCACCCTTACTAAATGATAAGTCACGGCATGTATGGAAAAATGGAATAAACTAAAACTCTTTGCCTAGGGTTACAATTAATCTAATAGACATATAAATGGATTAAGAAGTCTTCATCTATAATCGCACCCCCCTCCGTCCCGTATGTATTTCCCTTCCAAGAAAAAGACCAGGTGAAAGAAACTATCAAGTGCTCGAAGATTCATACTTCAACACTCAAAAACTTGGGGGACTACATAGAATATACAGTCACGTGTATATAGAAGGCAAGAAGATTGAGTAAAACCAAGCCTAAGAAGAGTCAAGTACGGAGTGAAAGTCATGAAGTCACGGCATCCGTCATAGTATTCTTTCCCATGAGAACAATGTAGCCATCTCTCAAACCCTTCCTAAGGGACCCAGTGTACCTCAAAACAGTTAGGGTAAAGACCATGTACTAAAACAGGTTATAAGGAAAAACCACGTATCTATTGTTCTTCTTTTGTATAAATCTGTTACAAGAAAAATAGTTACGAGAAAGTTACAGATGTAATTCAAATACATGTAAAGCATTATCCAAAACTTGTCAAGGTTCAGAAATAAAAACTTGTCCAAGTTATTGCAAAGAAACATGTGTGTTTCTATTTTTTAATCGTATAATAAATACCATTATGAAGTTGACACGTCTTCTTCATCAAGTGCCAAAATATAAAAGGGACCTCTTTTATAAAACTCGTGATATTTAGTCATGAGGTTAATCGAAGCATTTTTAAAGAACAAAAATGCAGACTATTCTCTAAGTCCTTGAAAATAAAAGGTACGAATAGAACAGAGAGAAGTTTAATGATAACTTCTTAATATTAAAAAAAACTAAAGACTACGTATGAACTTAGTCATCGAATTATTCATACAAAAATGCCCCATAATGAGACTTAGGGACTTGTATTTCTAAAGTCAAACCTTAACTGACAACCAAGGGTCTGATTATAAAAAAAGAAAATTATCTCAAGAAGCCAAAAACCTTAAACATAGTTTTCCAGATAGATACCTACAAAAAAGGAATTTGAAAAAAATGTGAAATTCTTTCATTAAGAAGAAGGAACAGAAGAAGGATCATCAGCAAGCTCAATTGGAACAACATCGTCAACAGTTGAAGGTTGATTTTCAATTATAGCAGTAGGAGCATCAACAGGCAAAGTCTCAGCTTGACTGGCAGCAAGAGGCACGGATGGACTTGAGGAAGGTGTGACACTCTTGGCAATTTCAACAGTCATAGGAACTTCAACCTCAGGAGGTGAAAATTCTTATGGTTGTTGTGCTCGCTAAATGGCCTCATTCACCTTGACTAATTCTGATTCCAAGCTAAAATTTTCTTGGCCCATTTCCACCAAGGTGTCACGACGAGACTTTAAGAAGGTCCAGCTTACCTCAACATTGGTTAACTCTTCGAGAAGTTCATAATCTCTCTCCCAGGCAGCAACTTCATTCTTAAGTTCTTCGTTTTTAGCGAAGACCGAATTATAAGATGAATGAAGGAGGTATGAGAACTCTCTGAGGCATATACCTTGTCTATAGAAACTCTTAGTTCTTCTTGTGCCCATGAAAGGTTTTGTGCTAGCTCCCTAGCATGTATCTCCTTCTAAGCCAGCAAAGTCTTTGTAGCCCTATTTTCCTCGTTGGCCTTGGATAGCTATTCTGAAAGAGAAGATTCAAGGCACTCTTTTTCCTTCTCAGTTTGGTTTGAGGTAACTTTAATCATCGCCAGCTTAGAGGTTAATGTTTGAACTTCCCGCTCTAAGATATTTTTCCTCTCCTCTAAGTTCTGCATGTCAATTTGTGCACTTTCAAATTGATTCTTCCAGTTGTTTGCCTCTAATTGAGAACCACGGGCAGCCTCTTCTGCATCATAAGCAGTCTTCTCCAAGTCATGAGCCAAATTCTCCAAAAGGGAGACTTGGGTCATTGTTCAATACCAATGAGGTTAGCCTACATAAACAAAAACAAATATGTAAGGTCAGGATTTCAAAAACAACAATGTTTTAATAAGGTAAAGGACAAGAAAATACCTTTAGAGTGCCATGTATTGTATAGTTCATGAGGGTCATATTACTATGGCTTGCAATTTTAGCCTTCTTTATAAGGCCAATCAAAGGTTCAAGCCAAGTGTCGGCTTGTCTAGATTTTCTTAAAAGACTGTTGTTGGCAGGAACCTCAATGGTTACGCTCCTCATAGCGGAACCCCTACTCGAAGAGCCCACCTCCGTACAGTGGACAATGGGGGAAAGGATAGACGTAGTAGCTGATGAAGGTAAATGAGCAATCACAGGTATGGAAGAAGTAAAAGAAGACAAACGAGGTTCGCTTAGAACATGTCAAAAAGTTCCACTACTGAATCCTCTGATAAAGAGTTGATCTATTGACTCATTAATATCAGAAGGAGAAAGATCATCATCAGGGATTATCACCAGAATAATAACAGGCTCTGAAAGAGATAGGAGATTGGAGACATCAACCTCGTTTTCAGAGATGATACGTCTACT
The DNA here is from genome assembly GCA_034376525.1 of Nicotiana benthamiana. Classification (NCBI taxonomy): domain Eukaryota; kingdom Viridiplantae; phylum Streptophyta; class Magnoliopsida; order Solanales; family Solanaceae; genus Nicotiana; species Nicotiana benthamiana. The sequence continues at coordinate 68,174,764 of CM067332.1, forward strand.
GGCTCGTGGTCTTGACATCAAAGAACCCTCATCTTTTTCCTCTGAACCATCTTCTTCAACGGATTTTCTCTTTACAGAGCCCAAGAATATATCTTGGGCTGACGAAATGCGAGTACTCAAGGAGTCACGGGATGCCAAGACAGCCTCTAGAGTAACTTCTCGAATAGCAAATCCTAATAAAAAGAAGGATGAAAGTTAGAACAACAAAAAATGTTTAAATATAGACAAGGTGGAAATGGAAGTCCTTACCATGAGTCTTTACTTTCCAACCATAATAGTTGGAAAGGGTTTTCCATGATCTACCCTCCATTCGGACATTTTTCAACAACTTTTATACCGAACCACGGAAGTTGGGCACAGACTCTACAACACCCATGGTTGCTGAAAAGAAAAAGAAGTGAAATTAAAAATAAGCGAGCCTAGAAATATAAAGGCACGAGAAGTGTTTAACACTTACGTGCAAAGTTCCACTTCTCCGGGAAGGGAACGTTATTTTCACCAACTAAACTATCAGTGTGGAGAAGCAACAAACCGAGCATACCAGCCACGGTCTTAATCATCCTCGGGACTTACTAAAACCCATTTACTTATTGCTGCTAAACCAAATACGCCGTTTCAAAAAAGCCTAGGGGAGTAAAGGTGAATTAGGTGGGGAAAAGTGAAATCAATATCCGCCATGTTAGCAAGAAGCCTCAAACAGGCGACAGCCCTCCAAATAGTCCGACCAATTTGACCCAAAGACACGTCGAAAAAATGACATAAGTCTAGAATGACCAGGTCAATGGCTGGTTTAAACCCTACAGTAAATGGGTATGTGTAAATAGAAGAGAATCTTATTAAGTAAGATGTGATCCTCTAATTTGAATTAGGAACGATGATTGGGAAATCATCACTCCAATAACAATCCCTACGGACTATGGGAGCTAAAATATCTGTGATTTGAGTAGGGAAATGATCATTACAGTCTAAAGAAGCAACTTGGGTGCTAAGAGATTCTCTATCATGATGAAAGGAAATTTCAGAAGGGATTATTTCCTCAACCAGAGGCTCACGAAGTGGCTTTAGAAAATTCTTTGTTCCCGTAGGAACTCCTCTGAGAATGTGAACCTTTAGTCCCATAAGAGGGACCCGATCTTGAGGAAGGAGTTAACGTACTACTACCACGAGCAGACCCAAGGTTACGGAGTCTACCCCCTCTTCTATGTCTAATCGAAGCATTAGGAAAGCTATCCAGAATAGGAGTTCTCTTAGGGTTAGGATTTGGTAAATCCATGGCAAAGAAAGTTGAAGTGAAGCACAAAATAGCAAAGAAGTCTCGAAGGATTAGAGTGTATGATACGTTTTATGCGAAACAAGACACGAAAAGAAGATATATTTATACTTATGGGTAACCGGCAAAAAGGAAAGGTACGGTAATGGAAGAACCATAATAATGATACTTACACTTCGCGAACAGTAAAGCCGAAAAGAAAGCCTAAGAAAGTTTTGCGAAATTATACAACCAATGAAAGAATGACATGTGTCTAGAGCATTAAAAGGAAGTCACAATTGAAGCGTCAACTCTGTCAAAGCATTAATAACGACAAAAATTCTCCTTTAATGAATTCCACTTCCCAAATATTTAAACTGATGAATAAATGGAAAGCGGAGGGGCTATCTGTATCGGAAAAATTTGTATTCATATTTATGACGACGTATCAAGACACGTGGGATGATCAATAAATTGTATTTAGCTACGGTTCGAGAATTAAAAATTAAGTACGAGTAAGGAGATAGGAAGAGGCACAGGGCAAGAGTATTGGAAACCGTCCATGTTAGAGCTTATTCACATTCGAGCAATAGAAAGAATGAATTTGGTTAAAGAAAAAGGGTGAAAATACGGCATTAAAGAGAATTAAATGTGGAATCTGTTAAGAAAGATATGCATTCAACGTAATGACCATGTAACGTGATATTTAATGTCATTGATTACTCATAATAGCCTATATTGACTTAGTCATAACGTACATTTCCAAAGGGGCCTATAAACGGAGAGATATGACATCGATTGAGACACAAGTCACCATTGGAATATACTTTAATTTACTTGCTTTCTGATAATATCATTCTCAAATTTCTTTCTTTATATACCTTTTCGATTATAAGTAACCCAATTCTTCTAAATTCTAGCTTTGACCAAAAGTGTATTTTTCCGTTAAACACATTCTAGTGACAAAAATAAATCAAGCAAAAAACTCATTTTTTTCATTCAAATTTTTGTTAATATCATTAACGTGTGAGGACGTGCAATGCACGTGGTAAGCAAAGGAATTTCTTTAAGTGGTAGATTTGTTATCAATCTCCTGTTGAGTCAACTTTCTTTGGCTTTGTTCAAGTGAGACATGTAATACATGTCCAAACACATTTTTGAGCCTTGGTAAAATCAATGAATTAGGAATCCATCGTCAAATATTTTCATCACAAGCTAAGCAATTCAATGGATATGGGTAAAACTTCAGCAATAATTTGTAGTAATTATTACTTTTCGGTATACTCTAATTCTTATCATTTATATAATACGTATTTATAAATGGTAAGCTGATCATGAGAAAAGTAAATTGTTCAACGTTGACTGTAGATATGTTATGTAGATATTTATAAAGTAAAATTATAGTTCAGTAAGGAAGCAACTATATCTTTATTTTTCTTTTTAAGAACACATAACTAGATTAAAGGTTAAGACGTTTTCAAAAAGTATTATCGATCAACTATTTCTTTGATATATTGTGGAGGGTACTATGTATAGGTTTAAATTACTTTGGATGGAGTCTCACTTTGATCTTGGGAGATAGACCGAATCATAATTTAAAGTTTATAGATTTATAATATAATATTTATAATTATTTAATCAATTTCTTAGTACTTATAAACAAAAGTTACTGAATTCCAGTGAATCCAGTCTTTGTGCTCTAGATCCGCCCTGTGTTGGGAGGTGTCGTTATCAAATGAGGTCAAACGTGTCCGTATTTACCAACCAGGCATTAATAATGTGAAAATAGTATGTGATAACCAGTTTTTTGGACTGGTAATTAAAAATAGCAGCGTCCACAAAGTCATTGAAAAATAACTATTATTTTGTTGGTAACACGAAAAATTCTAGCATAATATACGAGAGATTAGAGCACATGTATATGAACTTCCAGTATATTATGCTTGAAATTCAGCATACGAAAAATTCCAGCATAATATACAGAAGATTGAAGCACGTATATTTGAACTTTCAGCATATTATGTTGGAACTCCAGTATATCATGATGGAATATTTTCGAATTTCGAATAGTGTTTTTCTATATTTATCTTTATATTAAATGTGACTAAATTTTGATTACTTTTAATAGGCGAAATACTTTAGTTTACTCATCCACCTTGCACCCAAATCTCTGTTATACACATATTGATCACGGGTATAATAACTTTACACACTAAACCTTTCAAATGTGTGTCAATTATCCACTACTTTTGACCAGCCTAGTTAATATTCAATGCGGTGTATACACACGCTTATTTAAATTAAAAAACAAATGATTCTTTAATTAAAATGGACAGATTCTTTAATTAAAATGGACAACCCGGCCCTTTTTTTAATCCTGATCCAAGAAAGATCCAACTTGGTCGATTGAAAACAACTCCTCGGCCAGATTAACAAACATAATTTCATTTTCACCAAAATGTTCTTCAGCCCTAACCATTGAAGGCGACTCCGACGAGAACATATTTGGTGTTTATTGCTGTTACTTTCGTCATTTTCAAGTTAGTATTCTCATTTTACGTTTTTCAATCGTTTTGATTTAGATGGGTGGGTCGAAATGGTTAGGATTTATTTGAACCCGAATTCTCCATTCAATATGAACCCTAATATGAGAATTGACAGAAGAATAATTATGTATTGCACTTTAATTGAACAAATATAATGAGCTTAAAAATTTTAGATGTTGAAGGTGAAAATGGGGGTTTGGTTTTTCTGAAATTAGTTCCTTTTACATGAAGAAGGTTGCTTTTAATAAGAAGAAGATGAAAAAGTGGTCGTTAGGGTTAGAAAAATGGGCCCAATTCCAGTAATTAGCCGTTGTAATTTGTCAGGTGAGGCAAAAAATAATTTTTCACACACCGCATAGGTTGTGTTTCACACGTCCTAGAGGCTAGCCAAAAAATGTGTGATTGACACATATTTAAAATGTTTGGTATGGTGAGGCAGAGAGGTGATGATCCAGGGGACGCTGGCCCTTTCAGCTTTACCCAGTTATGATTGTCTGCACATGGAACATTAGGGGCCTAAATAAGGCCCATAAACAGAAGGAGTTGAGACTTTTTATGAATAAACATAAGGTAGATTGTATTGGTTGCATCGAAACAAAAGTAAAGGAAGCTAGGGTAAATCAGATTGTAACAAAACTAGGCAATGAATGGAGACATACTGGCAATTACAGTGAGCATACCAATGGCAGAATCTTGATATTATGGAAGTCAAATGTGGAGTTGCAGGTTTTGAAGGTTGATGAGCAATTTATTCACTGTGAGGTTAAAGAGAGGGGTGCTACTTTCAGAACAATGCTAACAGTGGTATATGCCAATAATGAATTGAGTAAGAGGCAGCAATTTTGGGCAAAACTGGTGGCACTAGGAGCTAATATTTAGGGCAGCTGGCTTATAAGTGGTGACTTCAATAATGTACTTCACTCAGATGACAGAATTGGACCTCCAGTTATACAACAGGAGATACGGTGGTTCCAGGACACTCTCAATACTCTTCAACTCTCGCAGTTGAAGACCAAGGGCTGTTTCTATACTTGGTGTAATAAGCAGAAGTCTGAAACAAGAGTTTATAGTAGAATTGATTGGACCTTTGGAAATGTACAATGGATGCAGGAGTACAGTCACATTGAAGCAGATGTATTGAACCCGGGAGTGTCTGATCACTCCCCTATCCTAATGCAATGTAACAGTGTGCAGCAGAGAAGGAACAATCACCCAAAACCTTTCAAACTTTATGCTTTTGTTATGGACCATGCTGATTTCTCTGACATTGTGGAAAGTGCTTGGAATAAATACCAACAGGGAGGGCCAATGCACAGAATATGGAGTAAACTGAAGGCCCTAAAACTGGACTTAAAGGAGCTGAATTCATATATGGCTAAGTATAGAGTACATCTCAATGAGGCAAGGCAAAAGCTAGAAACCATTCAATTCCAACTGCAATCAAATTGCCTAGTCAAATGGTTGATTGATCAGGAGAAGTTGTTGCTTATGGAGGTGGAGAGGTGGAGCAATATTGAGGAGCAGATACTGCATCAGAAATCCAGAGCTCAATGGATAACCTGTGGTGATGCCAACACCAAATACTTTCATGCCCAACTAAAGATGAGGACCAGTTTTAATACAATCACTTCCATATATACTGAAGAGGGGATTAAACTAACAGATCCCAGGATGGTGGAAGCAGAGTTTGTTGAGTGTTTCAAGTCACTACTGGGGGGGAACAACAGCATCATCCCATGTCCTAACACTGAAACCATACAGCAGGGGCACTGTCTCACCCTACAGTAGAAGGATTATCTTGTCCAACCAGTAACAAGGGAGAAAATAATGCAGGTAATAAAGGACATGCCACATGACAAGGCACCTGGGGTGGATGGTTTCCTAGTGGAGTTCTTCATCAGGCAGTGGCACATTGTAGGGGATGATATTTATGAAGTTGTGACAGATTTCTTTACAATTGGGAAATTACGTGCTGGAGTTAGTAGCACTGCACTGACTCTCATTCCAAAGGTACAGAATCCAACCAAAGTCAAGGATTACAGGCCAATTGCGTGCTGCACAACAGTATACAAGATCCTCACAAAAATCATTACAGCCAGGTTGAAAAGGGTTATTGATTCTCTAGTGGGCAGGTCACAATCGGCTTTCATTGAGGGTCGCAGCATCATTGATAACATATTGTTCACACAAGAATTGTTTAAAGGCTATTCTAGGAAGGGCCTCTCCCCTAGGTGTGTGCTAAAAGTGGACCTAAAGAAGAAGTACGACTCTGTTGAATGGGCTTTTCTGAGTAGATTGATGCAGGGGCTGGGATCTCCTTCTAAATTTGTTGGTTGGATAATGGAATGCATTTCAACTGTATCTTATTCTCTCAACTTTAATGGGGGTCTCACTGCTCCATTCAAAGGGAAAAGAGGGCTGCGACAAGGCGACCCGATGTCACCATACCTTTTTGTCCTGGAAATGGAGTATTTACATAGACAGCTCTTGCAAGTGATGCTGAGAAAAGACTTCAAGTTCCACCCTAAATGCAAAAAGCTGGGTGTAGCACATGTTTGCTTTGCGGATGACCTCCTCTTATTCTGTGCGGCTGATTTTCAATCAGTAAGCTTGCTTAAACAGATTCTGCAGGAGTTCTCAAAGGTTTCTGGTCTTCAGTCAAATGTGGACAAGAGTGCAGTGTATTTGGCTGGGGTGAATAATTGGCAGAAACAACAGATACTTCAGTTATTGGGTTTTCCAGCAGGTACCCTCCCTTTCAAGTATTTAGGGATGCCACTGGACTCCAAGAAGCTGTCTGTTGCACAATGCTGGCCATTGGTGGAGAGAATTACACAGAAAGTTAACTGTTGGTCATCAAGGCTCCTATTTTATGCTGGTCGGCTTCAATTGATAAAAGCTGTCTTATTTGGTATTCAAGCATACTGGTCCCAGATCTTCTTGCTGCCCAAAAAGATTTTGAAGATGACAGAGACTATATGTAGATCCTATTTGTGGACTGGTGCTGCCACAGTATCAAGAAAGGCCTTGATTGCTTGGGACACTATGTGCTTACCTTATAGTGCAGGGGGTCTGAATGTTTTAGACCTTGTTAAATGGAATAAAGCAACTGTGGTTAAGCATTTGTGGGCTTTAACAAAGAAGAAGGATAGTCTATGGATCAAGTGGGTCCATATTTTCTATATCAAGAACAATGTGTTGATGACATGATGGTACCAAGGAATGCTGCCTGGGTAATCAGAAAAATTTTTGAATCAAGAACTCTAATTAATAGGTTAGCAACACTAACTGGGAATATAGAGGAAAGGCTGAGGCAGGTGCAACAGGGTGAGGTATTCAGCATCAACAAGCTCTACAGACAGCTTCTTCCTCAATGCAGCAAAGTTCAATGGAAATCAATCATATTACAACCTCAACTTCATCCCAGGTATAAGTTCATACTATGGTTGGCTTTACATAAACGATAGTGAAGCGACTCCAAATGTTCAATATTGTGGTTCCACAAGAATGCATTTTCTGTGGTGTAGATCAGGAGACTTTTGAGCACTTGTATTTTGAATGTTCGAAAACCAAAGAGCTCTGGTATCGCCTCCTTAACTGATTGGGCCATAAGCGTATCATTGCTGACTGGAAGGAGGAGTGTGCGTGGATTAGTAAGTTGGCGAAGAGGAGAAATAGCTTATCAGAAATTACAGCATGCCTGTTTGGGATTATAGTGCCGACGATATGGAAAGAGCGGAATAAATTGCGATTCCAAGGTGGCAGGCTGATGAGAGATACCGCATGTAAGGAAATTGTGGTCCATCTTCATTGCAGAGGAGCTTCTAGACACAAATGGAGGGCGATTCTACATAGCTTAGATCTTTTTCCCTAGTCAAATGAGATGGCTTTCAATCACGAAATTGTATCACACGTATTATCTTTGTATGTTCTACTTACTTTCTAAATAGATAATAGGGTAGTGTTTATGTACAGCATACGACAATAGATGGTCAGCATCTATGCTTTGTAAGTATTTTTTGATGAAATGAAAGGGAAACCAAAAAAAAAATTTGTTTGGTATGTAAAGTTACACTCGTGATTAATAGATATATAACAGGGATTTGAATACAAGGTGGATGAGTAAACTATGTATTTCGCTCTTTTATGATTATGATTATTTTTTGTTTACCACTTATAAATCTGATTATACCTGAATTTCACTCATTAATAATTAGTCCTAATAAAATACAAATTTTATTCAAAAAGCTTAAAGGTTCTATATTCGAATTCACGATTAAAACTAAAAATTTGACGAAATCCAAGCTACCGCATTAATTAGGATACAGGGAGTAGCTGAAAATGACGAAAAGGATATGAGGGAGAGATCAAGAATGGAAAAATCACACAACGAAAAAAAAAAGGAAACAAATTAAAGAAATACTTAACGTTCTCTTTTTTTCTCAGTTTACAGCCAAAAAACTACATCATCATTAAATTCTTCACAAAAAAGGAATTAAAAATGCTACCCTTTCATTTGGTGCTTGATTTTTGAACCATAGGATAAATTTTCTTCTTCTTCTTCTCATTATTATTGCCTTTGTTTTCTTTTGTTTTTTCGTTCTCCATCTTTTTCTGATTCTCCTTTAAACGCTTTTGCTGCACATAAAGATGGCCATAGCTTAGCCCCATTGAAGACATAGTTACAATAAAATGTACTCTCAATTGGTTTAATCTTCAAATCTGTAAAACCCAAGTTCAGAATTTATATCCAAATAATTGAATATCCTATTCTTCTTTTTTCTTTTATTTTTTCCTAATTTAAAAATGGATCTATTGAACTACATAAACCATAGGCTGTATAGCAAATAGATAAGATTTTTTTCCTTTTTGTAGATGTGGGGTCCAGGGGCCGAGCTAGCCTTACCGTTGCGAATTTAACAGAATACATTAGCTTTGGTCCAAACTTTATGTTTATTTTAAAAAATACATTGCATACATATAAATTATTAATTTAGAATATAATAATTTAAAAAATTAAAATTTTAAACTCACAAATTTCAAATCGTTGCTCCACTTATATAGAGTTCAGAGTAGGTTAAGTGTATATATATATATATATATATATATATATATATATATATATATATATATATATATATATATATTGAACCTGAAATGTATAATTTAAACACAACTATATTAGGTGTCTGCATTCTATTAAAGCTGTGAGTTCCATGAGTTTGACATATTTGGATTTGTGGGTCAGAAGATCAAAGAAATCTAGAGGAAGAAATCCACAGAATCAACAGATTGATTAAGAATTTATTATAATCCTCTTGACTATAAAGGAATGCAGTGGATTGGTTTTTAAAGTTGATAGTTTGAACATAATCAAGAAAGCTCTGGACAACTATTTGCTGGCACTAGATACGTGTATCAAAATAATAAGTGTATGCCGAGGCGAGTTTGAAATTTAAATTATATAGGTATAATTTTAATATTTTTAATATTAAACTTATTATATTTTTAAAATTATGAATTTATATATTATTTTTGTAATTTAATAAAATTTTATATATAAATTTTTACTCCATATCAAAAGTTAGGATTTTAACTGAACCGATAAGCATATCATGTATGACATGTGTTTTTTATATGAGTTTAAGTATACTATCATTGTAGTTTAACTTGTGATAACTTAGTAGGCGATGTATTTATTTTATTAGGTTATTAATTACTATTTTCTCTGTTTAATTTAGCTAGCAAGTTTTCTAATAATAAATTTTTATTTTTAGGTGTCATTTTTCGCATATAAAAAAATTTATTTAATTTTTCTATTTTACCTTAGCATTAATTACTCATTCTAAATCATTTCTATATACCAATTAATATAAGTATCATGATAAACTATATATTTTATTTATTATTTTTTAAGAGATGAACAAAATTAATAGTGGAAAAATAAAACTAAAGAGAGAAAGTAATATTATTATCAAGATCTATTAACTTATAAATATTTTTATTATATAAATATATATTTTGATGTGAGTACATAAAAGTTAAACTCTTATTCCATCAAATTTATTACGTAGTGCTACTTGAGTTATGGTTGATTAATATGTACCCTAACCCTGGTTTTTTGTCCATACACTAATTCGAGTAAATTTTTCCGTGACAATACCATCAAAATCTTATCATTATTTTGGAGCCAAGCCATTTTAGGTAGAAGTCACGAGAATGATTAACTACTTGTAGTTTAATATCATTATTTTGAATAACAACCAAAAAAACAAAAAAAAAAAAGAAAGTGCTTGAAACTATGCGAGAATAAGTGTTTGAACTCTGTATTATATATATATATATATATATTCAAACCTTTGTATAACAATAATTTTATATAACAATCATTTACTATAAAGATCAAGTTATTTTCGGAATCGATTTTTTATATTATATGGCTACTATAAAAGTATTTTATTATAGCAATCAAAAAACTGTTATAAAAAAATTGATTGTATTCGTATATTTGACAATTCGACACTATATTGAAAAAAGTTTTGTTACAAACAAAGCCGTGAATTTATTTCTTTTAGAAGAAAAGTGCTTTGACACACTCTTTAAGAAACTTGATAGATCAACAACAACAATAATTACTACCCAGTATAGTCTTATAAAGTGGGGTCTGGGAAGGATAATATATAGACGAGTCTTACCCCTATCCGAACGGCAGAGAGGCTGTTTCCAATCGACCCTCAGCTCAGTGAAGAAAAGGGAAAATCAAAAACAAAAACAAAAGAGCATTAGTAAATCCAGCAAAAATAGCGTAAATAATTATCTAAACTTGATAGATCAATCATAAAAATTTATTACAAACAATAAATGACAAAATACTTTTTTTTAAGAAACTTTTTGAAATTTTCGGATGCAAACTTTTAAAAGTTGTCCAAACAAGTTTCGGTGTTGCATTTGTTTGTGTTTTTGCAAGAAAGTGTTTGTTTAGTGAATTTCTTTTTTTCCGAGAAAAAAAATCAACAAACAAACATAGTTAAACAAAATTGGTAGAAAGTACAAGGTGAACACCAACGACAATTACGTTGCGAGAGATATTATTTATAATGGATTGGACATCTAACTATGGGTCTTTTTGGTAAAATGAACATTTTTATCTATAATAGGAATTAGAACCATCAATATAGGCTTGCTCTGCTGAATCGGTCCAATACGACATGTAAGTTAATAAGATTGGGCTAAGATTTTTGAAGCATATTTAAAAATGAGGTTTTAAAACCCGGCTTATGTGGTCCATGAATCTTGACCGAGGTTGGCTGGACCGGCTCGCAAGCTTAATAATATATTTTATGAAAAAAATATATAGGGAACTAAATATAACAAGAAGAGTAATTAGGCTAATCATTTTAAGGCCTATTGAAATATTGGGTCGGTCCAACCCAACCCGTCAATTACTAAATTCCCCCATGAGCTGGGTTAGGCCTGTCTGGTTAGCTCGTATTGAGAGCTTTAAAAAGGATGAGTAAAAATAAGAGAAACTTTCAGAACCCACTATGTTTTAATGGTTATTAGCTAGTTATAGTTACCATTTACTATACTATTTCCTATAGCTCTGTTTTCAGATTTTTTAGAGCATTTTCGATATATTGAAGTTATTGTATTCATGAATACGGTAGTATTTCTAGGCGTGAAACAGGGGACAGCTAGACAGATTTTTGTATTCGAGTGTGTTAGAATATATTCATAGCGTGAAACATGAGATTATAGCTGGACGAATTATTTTATTCAATTGTCCTCGACTGTATTCACGGTGTGAAACATGGCATTACACTATTTTTAAATGAAAAGTGAATCAATTAATAAAATAAACTTCTAATATAACTCAACAAACTCAATATAACGTACAAATTTTGTATTTTCGGTTATAAAAAATTTTTCAACTGAAAAACCCCAAAAACATAGCAGTCTTCAAAGAAATTATGTAATACATCTAAATATATTAATTATATTAACTAAAAAAATATATGAATACATTCATAGAATACAATGAGATAGTGAATACAATGAAATAAATGGAATATAATGAGATATATCGAAATATAATAAAAAAAGGACAATGAATACAATGAAATAGATGGAAATACGAGATACATTAATATACATTAAAATATATTAACATAAAATTCAAGTTGCTCAGCCCCAAACTCCGTCGTCTTTGTTCCTCTTCTTTTGCAGCTGTTGTTTGGTCCCTTTTTTTGGGGTGGCGACTGGAGGTTGTTAATGGAGTGGGCTGCTATCAGCTTTCTTTTTGAAATTCAAGGATGATGATCCTCTCTTAGGAAGGTGGGTGGATGATCAGGTTTGTGAAGGATGGAGCGTTGGTCGTTCTTGGAGAAGGGGAATGGGAAGGACGAGTGCTTCTCTCTCGAGAAGGAGGAGATCTATCCTCCGTTGAACAGAATGAGAACGAGATGGGACTGCTGGTGGGTGAGAGACTGGGGGTGGGCAGCTTTTCTAAGGGCCCTCGACTGAAGCTTTAGGTTAGAGATAGGAGAATTTGAGTGGAAAAAGAAAAATAATGCAAAGTTTATTTATGGCTTAAGGGTAAGAGGGAATCATAAATAAATATTTGACTATAAAAAAAATCAAAAGGTAGCTACGAATATAATTTTTTAAAAATATTTATTTAAAATAAATAAGAGATCAACATTTACTATAAAAGATAACTAATCCAATAACCAAACTTTAGTCCTGCTAAAAACAAATTTATATAATAAAAACTAATATTCTAAACGAGGGAAAGTATGAAAAGTAGAATATTCCAAGCGATCACGCTCAACGTGAAGTATTGCTCCAAATAATTGCAAATGAGGCATAAACTACAAGTAAAGAAGACAAAGGAAAGGAAGTTAATGAGTTATATGGGCCATAAAATGACATGGATTTGTATTTTCCATGGCCCAGGATTCTAAACTATTTATCATTTAATACTCACGTTCAAACTATTTACTGCTTTTACCCATGGTCCCCAAACTATTTACCCGTCTTTACTATGTTTCTCTTCTTCCTTATTTTACCTTCTTTTAATCTCCGTCTCTTTTATATTTCTTCTTATTTATTCTTACTGTAATCGTCACTAGCTAATCACATCAGTAACACATAATATTCGTTCTTATTCGACCTTTATTTAGTTTTAGTTTCAATGGAATCTTAACAATTGTTTTCTCTCGCTCTGTTTTCTAATGGAGTACTTGATCGAAGCCAACCATGTACTACTATAAAGTAGCAAGAGTGGTCGAAGTAACTTTTACCCGAGAAGGTCGGGATCGATTTCCACAGGGAGCTAGAGATTGGAATTGAGTGTCTATCTAAAATGGCATTACGTATCCTAATTGCACTTCTATTCATAATTGGTTTTGATTTTACTTGTAGTTTTATACTACTAAGATGCTAAGTTAGGCTAAATGAAGCTAAGAGTAAATTATTGAAGGTTGTCTAAATAGTTAAAAGATGCTAGGGAAACAAATATCTCCTAGGAGGATAATTGACGGATTCTCGAGTCTAAGACTAAATTATCATATTTGGAGATTACGATATAACCATTGCACGATTCTACTCACTCTACACCTCCCGTTAGTTCGAGTGATTTTTCCCTAATTGACTCTCTCAAGACCAATTGGGTATGATAATTTGTGTAAGCAATAGAGGTTCAAGTCGGGTATTACTATCTCTAGGTTTAACCCTTTAATTGGGGCTATCAATCTCTTGAGTACACCCTATTTCCTTGTTGGAACAATTTCATAGACTCAGGCTCTCTTTCTCAAGAAGAGCCAAAGTCAACTAGGCATAAACTAATGGTTGCAACCATTAATTCAACTTTAAATTCCTAAATTAGTCCAAATATCAAATACTCATCGACATTCAATCCTTAAAACACAAGACCCATTAATTACCCACACTAGGATTGAGCCACAACCCTAGTTAATGGGTCTAGTTACTCATGATTATAGAAGAAAATAAATAAATACATTAAGACAAATCCATAATATTTAATTACTAGATGAAACTTGAAGATTCAATGATGAAACTAAGCTAAAATTACTCAAATAAGAAAAGAAGTATTGTTCACGAGCATAACTGATCGCTAAATTACAATGGATGACGTAAAAATGGGAAAAGAAACTATTTATACTAGGGTAAAAATTCAGGATAAAAATACCCCTGCAGGGCTAGTGCGGACCGCACAAAATCGAGTGCAGCCGCATTAAGGCTCTTAGTTGTAACAATCTGCTCTCTTAACATAGCCACTGCAGGCAGCACAAAATGCACTGCAACAGTGGTGGCTTCTATTACGGTCCGTCCAAAATGGACCGCGGACCGCATTGGACATATTCCTCCAACTTGAAAACCCTCTGAACTTGGGCTTTGCGGACCGCACAAAGTCTAGTGCAGCCGCGGTGAAGTTAATGCGTTATGTAGGAAATGCTTTGCGGACGCATTGCATGGCTGCCTGAAATGAGCATTCTCTGAACCTCCTTTTTGCAGACCGCACAGAATGATATACGGCCGCACTAGTCGTGTTATACTGAGCTTGGCCTTGTTCTTGGTACTTGTGCACGTTTCACTCCTTTTTGAGCTAGTTTTGATGAATTGTCACTTTGTTTACCAAACCCTGCAATCAAGTACAACATGTGAGCCTTTGGGGCTATCTTGTATACATTTCTAAAATAAAGCTAAGCAAGAAGGAGTATAAAATGCATCATAATCACTTGTTATCAACTCTCCCAAGCTTAAGCTTTTGATTGTCCTCAAGCAAACAAAATAAGACCCACCCCTTAAGAGTAAATCCAAGAAAATTCAGCTGACCTAAAGTGACCTCATCCAGCATCAATTGGGACTAACAATTGCGCTCAATTCAAATGAATCATTAACAAGATTCACTCTGTTAAACACCATGAATTTATTGCGACACATGAGCATCAAGAGTTGACTCAACACATCAAAGAAACTCTTTATATTGCTTTGGTTGTTGTGGAACCCAAAATCACACATCCCCAACTCTCCCTAAGCAAACCTCACATTTAGTACTGTAGCACTCAAAACGAGTTTAATAAAAATACGCTCATCTCTCTCGAAGTAAAGTAACAAGTCCGACTCTAAATACCATATGCTTTCCCCTTATATGAGTCACCACTAATATAAGCTTCATTTAACTCAGATCATATAGGGCTTTTCTGAAATATAGTGAAGGCTTTTGATTCAGGTTATGAAATGCTTGGTCTAGGTAGGTTCCATCTTCCTTTTGGCACTTCTTTTGCTTTATTTTGGCACACATTCACTCGACTTTTTAAGTCATTTCAATTCTTTCTAAGGGGTTAGAGAGACACGCTGTCATTCTTTCCTGATCATTTCAACTCCTTTCTCCTTTTTCAACTTTCCACACCTTTCATTCTTTGCTTTTATTGAATCCCTTCATTCTTTTCTACATTGAACATTCTTTTTATTTTATTTTTCTTTATTTTTTATTATCTTTCGTTTTCTTCATTTTGTACCCTTTTCCACTTTATTGAAATCCTCGTCTCTCCCTCCAAACTTACACTTTTTCCATTTGATAAGAAAATATCGGGTGTCAAGAGAGGGTATCTTTGAAATGGGTAAAGGCTTGTATCATGGTTGTTGAAGGGATGAGGTCTAAGGCTCAAAATGGCTGACTAGGGATTTTGTCATTGGTAGGCTATGGAAGTGTTCAAGATATCATTCTAATCAAAGAGAGTCAATAATCATGTCTCAAGTCAAAATACACTTAGTATTTTGCCCCAGACAAAAATTCAGGGTAAGTTCTAGACCAATGGCTCGAGACTTGGACTTGCAATTCAAATTCTTACCTCACAAGCTATGGGATTGTTAAAGACACAGAGTCAGGGGCCCACAACAATCTTAGATAAGATTTGAGGACACAATGGTCCCAAAAAACCACTTGATGATTATTGGCCAACACCAAGAATCTCAAGGTCGCAACTTTCGCCATCCTGCACACAACAATTTACTTTTGACCATGGGATCAAGGACAAATATGTTAGGACCAAGTGAAGCTTTTCTTGAGGCACTGTTACCAACTTACTACTAAAAAGCAAAACGAAAACATACTCAAACCTTTAAGAAGGTTGTCATGCCATCCATCATCGGGAAGAGCCACCCGGTTCACACAAATTTCACCTTTGTAAAGAACTGTGTCATTAATAAAATTAAAGGCTTATTGCAAAAACTCAAAACAAGAAGCTACGAAAAAAAATCTAAGAAAGGAAAAATGTGGAAAGTACAATGAATATGTACAAGTGGGGGTTTATATACAATAGGGAGAGTGAATATGTACATAAGAACGCAACGTTATATACAGACCCAAAGTAAGAAGTACGAAACGTGTAATGAAATAATAAAATTGTATACATACTAAAGATAAAAAGAATGGAAGTATAAAATACTGTCATATATACAATCATCTAAATATCTAAATGGCTACCCCCTCAAATGAAAGCTGGCATTGTCCTCAATGCCAACTGACCAAAATAAGCACAAAAATAGAGAATAGAGGAAAAAGAAACTCCCTATGGATCCTCCATCTGCATGGGATCCTGAGTCTGGGTCCCTGGGTCCTCTGTCTGCTCGGGAACCTGTGATTGGCTCCCTATGATCTGTGGCTCTACTGGGACCTGTGCCTGGACTAAGTCCTAGGCTGAATTTTAGGATGGCTGGAAGAACCTCCCTGCGGGTCCTCCAACTGAATAACTGCATCGTTAGACCAGGGATCACCCTCCTCCTCTTGGGAAGCCTCTCAAACTCCTTCTCTGGCTGAGGCTGGGCTGCAGGCGCCTGTTCATGCAAAAATAGATATATAGGCAGGTGATCCGCCTTTAACCTTTCTACCTCGACCTTGCGGGTTGTACCAGGAGAATGGTGCCTTCGGCTTTATTTTCATATCAAACTTTTGTTTCTCCACAGATAAGTCCTCCACATGGTCAGGAAGTTGGGGAATGGATAATTTTGGTCACCTTCGTTCACCACCCGTGGGATAACCCGGGACATCACATTCACAGTGTTAAGCGGGTACCTCACCATGATTGATGCTACCAATATAGCCCGGTAGTTGTCGTGGGTGGTAGGGTCTAGCCTACAGCACACAAATGTATCCCATCCCTTAACTTCAAAGTTCAAAGTCCTCCTCAAGATTTTCACTCCCGCAGTCAACCAATTAAGCTGGTACCTGGACTCTACCAACCCAGGACGATCTACATCACCCAATGCCATCTTCTCCAAGTACAAGGACCTATCCTCCTTCGTGAAGCCCAGGTAGTCATTTATGGTCTTGCCATAATATTTCACCTTTAAGTTCTACACTTTGGTAACTGCGGTGCCCAGGTAGAACTCCTTCACCAAGTATTCATTGGCCTCCTCCACATTCCCTATGAAATACTCACATCCAGCTCTCTCACTGAACTTTCTCAACACATTGGGATTGTGAGGCTAGAGGTCATTTATAATGAATTTACGCTCGGGTATTAGCTTTCTCTCAGGCCACTACCTTCTGAACTTGTGGTACGCAACCTCACTTATAAACTGGTCCTCCCATGCCTCCGGTTTTCTAGTCCTATCTACCCCACCCATATGAGGCTCAACCCCTTCTACTGCTTCCCCTTCTTCTGCTATGGAACCCTTTCCGGATAGTGAAGCTGTAGGAGAGGTGAAGTATTCATTTCCACTGCCTTCAACCAAGCCCTCAAATAAATGCCTCATACATCAAAAATATCAACCTTAAGAATGGTATTGAGAGGCATCTCATCTTTCTTTGAAATTATCCCCGCTCTTTGACATTCGTCACACCTCTTCACAAGTTCACTTGCATCTTTGTACAAAGTTGGACAATAAAACCCATAACTAAGAAAATTGGAAGTTGTTCTCGCCCCGCCATGATGGACACCATAGGGAGAGGAATGACGAGCCTCCAAGATACTCAATTGCTTTTCCTCTAGGACACACCTTCGGATCACACCATCAGTGCAAATCTTGAACAAGTACAGATCATCCCAACAGAAATCCAAACTATCCCGTTTGAGTTTCTTCCTTTGGTTAGAAGAGAGCTCATATGGGATTATACTAGCCACAAGGAAATTAGCAACGTCCGCAAACCATGGCATACCATTCACTGACACCGAAAGTAGCTGTTAGTCGGGAAATGAATCATTGATCTCTAGGCCATCACGAGGCCTCCCCTCCTACTCTAAATGTGACAAGTGGTCCGCCACTTGGTTTTTACTACCCTTCCAGTCCATAATATCCAAACCAAACTCTTGAAGTAATAAGACCCATCGCATTAGTCTAAATTTGGAATCCTTTTTCGTCATCGAGTACTAGAGTGCGGCATGATCAGTATGGACTATGACCTTTGCACCTATAAGATACTGCTGAAATTTCTCTATTGCGAACACAATAGCCAAAATTTCTTTCTCAGTCACCGTGTAGTTCAGTTGAGCATCATTCGGTGTCTTGCTCACATAGTACACCGGATCAAACATATTGTTCACTCTCTGCGCCAAAACTGCCTCAACTGCAACATCGCTCGCATCACGCATAAGCACAAAGGGTAAGCTCCAATTAGGTATGATAATGATAGGAGTGGTGGTCAACTTGTGCTTGAGAAGTTCAAAGGGTTGCATACATCTCTCATCGAACACAAACTTGGAATCGTTTTCCAGTAACCTGCATAAGGGGTTTATTACCTTCGAAAAGTCTTTGATAAATCTCTGGTAGAACCCCGCATGCCCAAGAAAACTTCGAACTCCCTTGACAAAGGTAGGGGAGGGAACCTTGACATCACATAAATATTTTCTTTGTCCACCTCTATACCATGATTAGAAATTTTATGCCCAAGAACTATGCCCTCTTCCACCATGAAGTGGCACTTCTCCCAATTAAGAACAAGATTGGTTTCTTCACGACGGGCCAACACTCTATCAAGATTTTTCAAACACTCCTCAAATGAATCACCCACAATACTAAAGTCTTCATGAACACCTCCAAAATATCTTCCACCATATCAGTGAAAATGGCCATCATACACTGCTGAATGTAGCCGGTGTATTACACAACCCAAAAGGCATCTTAGAAAATGCAAATGTGCCATATAGACAAGTGAATGTGCTCTACTCCTGATCTTTCAGAGCAATCAAGACTTGGTTGTATCGAGAATACTTATCCAAGAAATAGTAGAAGGCACGCCCAGCAAGTCGGTCTGATATTTGATCAATAAAAGGCAATGGAAAGTGATCCTTGCAGGTCACTATATTCAACTTGCGGTAGTCCATGCATATCCTCCAACCGGTGACTGTACTTGTAGGAATCAACTCATTTTGCGAATTTGCAACCACGTTTATGCCACCCTTCTTCGGTATACATTGCACCGGTGAAGTCCAAGAGCTATCAAAGATGGGGTACACAACCCCGTCATCCAACCACTAGATCACCTTCGATTTGACAACTTCTTGCATTGCCTCGTTCAACCTCCTTTGATGTTCTAAGGATGGCTTTGCATCATCTTCCAGAATAATCTTGTGCATATAAAACGCGGGGATTATTCTCCGAATATCAACTAAGGTCAATCCAATTGCCTTTTCTTCTTTAGAAGCACCACCAATGTGGTATCAACGTGCATGTTAGTAAGACAAGAGGAAAGAATAACTAGCAAAGTAGCACTTGTTAGAAACACGTTCTCAATGCAATATACTAAACGTGTACTCTTTTGTAGGTTTTGATGAATGACAAACGAAGCAAAAATTGATATATGACGAAATTCAAGTACAAGCGCACAATGGTTGCGAATAAGATTGAAGTTCAAGATATAGCTTTTAATTGTTATTGAGTTGTTCTAAATTGTAATCTCGATCCTATAACTTGACTCATAGTATGGCCTCTCTCATAAAACTATTTTCCAAAATCATGCATATTTAATTCTGTGTCAAAAAGATTTTAAATCATGCATATTTACATTAGACAAAATGTTTTCTAAACATGCCTCAAAAATCTGGGCTAAAATAATCGATTATGTACTTATGATAATCGATTGTTTCTGAGCCAAGACTGCATGACAATCGATTATGAATTAATGGTAATCGATTGTGAGTAAGACAGTGAACATCAGGTTTTTCCAAATCTGCATGATAATCGATTGTGAACAAATGACAATCGATTGTTGTTGAGGTAAAGTTTTTCGATACTCAAAATAATCGATTATGAACTAATGGTGATCGATTGTGTTGAGTTGATGTCTTCCAGTGATTTTAAATTTAATTAAGTAATCGATTATGTCTTTAGATAATCGATTATCACTGAGACAGTAAGTTTTATGATTTTCAGAAAATAACAAGTAATCGATTGTTGCAAAGGACAATCGATTGTTGAAGCTGGCCGTTGTCAAATGATTTTCAAATACCATAAGGTAATCGATTATAGATTTTATATAATCGATGTTTTGCTTAAAATCTGGAAATGATTTTTAGAACGTTGCTAAAGTAATCGATTATAGATTTTACATAATCGATGATTTGCTTAAAATCCGGAAATAATTTTTAGAACGTTGCTAAAGTAATCGATTATGAACTTAGTGTAATCGATTATCTGATTTTGAATATTGCCAGTAATCGATTATAGATTGTATATAATCGATTGTGAAGCGTTAAATCTGGGATTGATTTTTAAACTGACTGGCAGATAATCGATTGTTTGGTCTTAATAATCGATTATCACTGAGTAATTTCAGCAACTCTTAATTGGCAATTAGGCAACGGTAATGCCAAGTTTTTCAACTATAAATACAGCTTCATTTCAGTGTTTTAAAAACAACAACATACACAAACTGATCATTACATTGCTATAAGCTTTCATTCAATTGTTCTTCATTTTCTACTCATTTCATAAAGCTTTTGAGAGCCATATTATTGCTTAAAGTTGTTGTGATCTTGAACATATTCTTTTACTCATATCTACTCAATAAGGAGTACTTTAGTTAAGTGAGTGTCCAAGTATTTGATATACTTGTAAGAGAATTGCGATTCTCTTGTTTCAAGGAACTTGCGTTTCCTTGGGTGAAGTCTTTGAGATTGCGATCTCCGAGCAACTGTTTGAGGCTTGTGTCCTCAAGTGTGTAACGGTTTGTTGAGCACCCGTAAGCTTAACAAGATAGTGAAAAATCTCGAGAGAGTCTCTCGGGGACTGGACTAACCACGTTGGTGGCCAACCAGTATACATCTTTGTGTAAGTTTATTTTTCTGCATTTATTTTACTTCCTGCAAAGTTTAAATTCCGCAAGAAAACGCTAAATTCTATTAATACGCTATTCACCCCCCCTCTAGCGTAAAGCGTAGTTTCTAACAATTGGTATCAGAGCCCAACTCTCTGAAAACTTAACCGTTTGAGAGAACCATCCATGGCTTCTACACTTGACTCTTTTGCAGGAATTGAAGAAGGACAATGCTCTACACGACCTCCTCTATTCAACGGCACAAACTACTCATACTGGAAGGAGAGGATGCAAATCTTTGTGCAATCAAATAGCTTTCATTTGTGGAAAGTATTCACCAATGGAAACCAAATTCCAACCAAGAAGGTGGAAGACGAATGGGTTCCGAAGACCGAAGAGGAATATACCGCGGAGGATATTCGTAAGGTTCAAAATAATGCCAAAGCTATAAATTTATTATATTGTGCTGTTAATGCTAACGACTACAGGAAGATATCGTGTTGCAAAACAGCAAAAGAAATGTGGGATAAGCTTGAAGTGACATACGAAGGAACCGACCAGGTACGAGAAGCTAAAATTGATTTCTTAACTCACTCTTATGAACTATTCCACATGAAGGAAGGAGAGAAAGTAGACGAAATGTTTGAGCGATTCTCAATGATCGTGAATGATCTACACGCCCTCAAAAAGACGTTTACGGATAGAGAACTTGTCCGGAAGATCCTCAGAAGTCTCACTCCGGCATGGCGATCAAAGGCCGATGCAATCCAAGAATCCATTGGCATCACAAATGTCACAATTGACGCATTAAGAGGTAATCTCAAAACCTATGAATCAACTATACTTAACCCGTTTGTTGATGATCAAAGAAGGCAAAGGATTGCTCTAAAGGCTAGCCAACCACAAATTGATGAGGAAGGTGACAACGAGGACTCGTTATCAAAAGGTTTCAAAAATTCATGCGCAAAGAGTATGAACGCAAGAACAAAAAGCAAGGCGATCAACTAAAATGCTATGAATGCGGAGAAACCGGGCACATAAAATCAAATTGCCCTAACATCAAAAAGGAGAAGAAACCCTTCAAAAAGCAACGTGCATACATCTCTTGGGGAGGAGATTCCGGAGATGAAGCAAGCGAAGAAGAAGACGATGAAGCAGCAAATTTATGTCTCATGGCTCAAGAAGACGGCAAAGACGAGGTAAGTCAAATCTCTTCTCAAAATTTCTTTACTCTTGATGAAATGAGAAATGCTTTTGATGAACTATATGCTGAATTTATCAAAGCTTCAAAAACTGTCAAAAGTGTTAAAGAAAGCGCTTCTCTAAAAGAAAAAGATTTTCAAACACAGCTTTCATTAAAAGAAAAAGAATTAGAAAAACTGGTTTTCGAAAATGAGAAGCTAAAAGAGGAAAACAAGTTTTATGGAAAAAGAAGTGCTGATAAACCTGAAAGTTCTACTAGAAACTGTTCTTCTTGTGCGCTTCTTAAGAATGAAGTAGCTAGACTTAAAGGCACATTAGATAAGTTTAATTCTTCGCATAAAAACTTGAATGATGTGCTTGTTAATCTAAAATCAACTAAACATGGAATAGGATTCAAGAATGAAGAAAAGGTTGGTGCTAAACCACAACAACCTAGAGCTCAACCTAGGACTAATTACCAAAATGCTTATCCTAGAAGTAGAAATCCTAGAAATAACTTGCATGTTAGACCAAATAGTGAAAATGCTAGAAGACCTAGAAATGATGCATATCTTAGGCCAAACCTTGAACAATTTAGAAGACCAAGAAATGACCCTCCACCTAGAAATAGATATTCTAGAAATGATGCATATTTTAGACATACTTGTGAACCTCCTAGAGCTCATAATAGGAGAAACAATGGTGTTCAAAGTAGAGTAAGCAACCTTCATTCATCTAGTTACTATGTACCTAGAAAAATGCATAATCCCAACGTGACTTGTCATTATTGTAGACGTATTGGTCATATTGCTCCCGCTTGCTTTACTCGTCATAGACATATAAATCAATTGCATCATTATAACATGCCTAACCCTCAAGGACCCAAGATGGCATGGGTACCTAAAGAACATTAGTTTGTTTTGTAGGTGTGCTTGAAGGGATCAAGTGTACTATGGTACCTTGATAGTGGATGCTCCAAACACACGACGGGAGATGAATCCAAATTCCTTCAACTAGAGCACAAAGAAGGAGGAAGTGTCACATTTGGTGATAACAATAAAGGAAAAATCATCGGCATTGGTTCGGTCGGTAAGGACGAAAACTCCTCTATTAAACATATACTACTTGTGAAAGGTTTGAAGCATAATCTCTTGAGCATAAGCCAATTACGTGACAAGGGAAATCTTGCTCTATTTGATTCGGATGAATGTCTTGTATTTAGACGTAGTGATTTCAAGATCATACTTCGTGGTTTTAGAATTGATAATATCTATATGGTTGATCTTGCAAACTCCTCACCCGAATATGTTGATTGTTTAATAAGCAAAGAGGATAACTCTTGGCTATGGCATCGTAGAGTAGCACACATGAACATGCATCTTTTGAACAAGCTCCTTTCTCAAAACTTAGTAGTTGGTCTTCCCAGTTTAAAGTTTGAAAATGATTCTATTTGCGATTCTTGTCAAAAAGGGAAGCAAACCAAAGCATCTTTTAAATCCAAGAATACTGTTTCAACGTCTAGACCTTTGCAATTACTTCACATGGATTTATTTGGTCCCTCTCGTATTGAAAGTCTTGGTAAAAATAAATATGTTTTGTAATTGTTGATGACTTTTCTAGATTTACTTGGACTCTATTTCTTGCAAATAAAAGTGATGCTTTTCAAAATTTCAAGCATTTCCTTAAGCGTGTTCAAAACGAAAAGGAATCGACCGTCACTTCGATTAGAAGTGACCATGGGGGAGAGTTTGATCACAATCTCTTTGCGGATTTTTGTGACGAACTCGGAATCGAACACACCTTTTCCGCTCCATGGACACCACAACAAAATGGGGTGGTGGAAAGGAAAAATAGGTGTCTCGAAGAGATGGCAAGAACCATGCTCGACGAAGCTAAGATTCCCAAATATTTTTGGGCGGACGCCGTGAGTACCGCTTGCTATGTTTTAAATAGAGTAGCAATTCGGCCGATACTCATGAAAACCCCATATGAACTTTATAAGGGTAGAAAACCCAACATTTCTCATTTACGTGTTTTTGGTTGTAAATGTTTTGTTCATAATAATGGCAAGGACCAATTGGGTAAGTTTGATGCTAAATCGGATGAAGGTATTTTCATTGGTTACTCCTCACGTAGCAAAGCATATAGGATCTTTAACAAAAGAACCCAAATTGTGGAGGAATCCCCTCATGTTGTGTTTTCCGAAGATAATACTCGCTTGGCGAGAAAGGAATCCGGTTTTGATCTTGCAGGTATCTTGGATAGCTTGAAAGATAAAATCCAAGAAGAACCTTCAAAGGAAAACAAAAATGAAATTGGGGAACAACCAACGGAAGAAGCGCCACAATTAGAAAAAGGAATAAATACGCCTAACGAGTGGAGAACGATCAAGGATCATCCTCTCGAACAGGTAATCGGCGATGTTGGAGAAAAGGTAAGTACCCGAAACTCCCTCAAAAACACTTTAGAACTTACTGCTTTTGTTTCTCAAATTGAACCTAAAACCATCTCCGAAGCAATTGGGGATGAATTTTGGACCTTGGCAATGCAAGAGGAGCTTAACCAATTCGAACGCAATAACGTTTGGGATTTGGTGCCAAGACCCGAAGGTCATTCTATAATTGGTACGAAATGGGTTTTTCGCAATAAACTAGATGAAAATGGTATAATCACTAGAAACAAAGCTAGGCTTGTGGCAAAAGGCTATAGTCAAGAAGAAGGTATTGATTATGAGGAAACCTATGCTCCCGTAGCTAGATTAGAAGCTATTCGTCTATTACTTGCTTTCGCCTCTTCAATGAATTTTATTCTATATCAAATGGATGTGAAAAGTGCTTTTCTAAATGGTTTTATTGAAGAAGAAGTTTATGTCAAACAACCCCCCGGCTTTGAAGATTTTAAATATCCCGATCATGTTTTCAAACTCAAAAAGGCTCTTTATGGTTTAAAACAAGCTCCTCGAGCTTGGTATGAAAGGTTGAGTAAATTTCTTTTGGAAAATGATTTCATTAGGAGAAAAGTTGACACAACCCTCTTTGTCAAGCATAAAAACAATGATATTTTATTAGTTCAAATATATGTAGACGATATTATATTTGGTGCTACTAACAATGTTTTATGCAAGGAATTTTCCGATCTAATGACTAGCGAATTTGAAATGTCTATGATGGGCGAGTTAACATTCTTTTTGGGGTTACAAGTGAAACAAATGAAAGAAGGTACATTCATATGCCAAGCCAAATATTGCAAAGAACTACTAAAACGCTTTGAGATGAACAATGCAAAAGAAATGGCTACTCCCATGAGCACATCCGATCATCTAGACAAAGATGAAAAAGGTAAGGAAGTCGACACTAAAAAGTATCGAGGTATGATTGGCTCTCTTCTTTATCTTACCGCTAGTCGTCCGGACATCATGTTTAGCGTGTGCTTATGTGCTCGCTATCAGTCATGTCCGAAGGAGTCTCACCTTACTGCGGTGAAACGGATATTAAGGTATCTCATTGGTACTACAAATGTGGGTCTATGGTACCCCAAAGGCTCTTCATGCCAACTTATTGGATATTCCGATTCCGATTTTGCTGGATGCAAATTGGACCGCAAGAGCACAAGTGGCACTTGCCATTTGCTCGGTAGCTCTCTTGTCTCTTGGTTTAGTAAGAAACAAGTAAGTGTGGCGTTGTCTACCACCGAGGCTGAATATGTAGCCGCGGGGAGTTGCTGTGCTCAAATCCTATGGATGAAACAACAACTCTTGGACTATGGCCTAAGTCTTGATCACATTCCTCTTAGATGTGATAACACTAGCGCCATATGCTTGACGAAGAACCCCGTTCTTCATTCGCGAACAAAACACATCGAAATTAAACATCATTTTATTAGAGATCATGTACTCAAAGGCGATGTCGAAATTGAATTTGTTGAAACCAAAAGCCAATTGGCAGACATCTTTACCAAGCCTTTAGAGAAAGAGTCCTTCTTCCGAATTCGCAGTGAACTCAATATCCTTGACTCCACTTTGATCTAAGTCATGCATTGCATTTTCTTTCCTACATGATTTCTAACTTGAGCGTCGGAGGCGTCTAACTTCTTTTTGCAGGTATCACCCTAGAGCTAAGAGCAATTCTTAAGCAAACCGCGAATCTGCAGCAATGTCCCTATAAAAATCGATTATCCCGTATCAATAATCGACTACCCTCTCTTTTTTTTTCAATAAATAAACCTTGTTTATTTTATCTTTTTTGCGTCTTTCCTTACTAATTTTTTTGCTAATGGCAAAAGGGGGAAGAAAACGGGATATACCTCCTAATTTCATTGATTGCTTATAAGCTAAAATTGAGGGGGAACTCTTAAATTGAGGGGGAACAAGAACAAAATTGCATAATTGTTACTTGTCTTGAATTGTCAATATCTTTTGCCTAAATTGCATATCCCGCTTAATGTTTGCCATTATCAAAAAGGGGGAAATTGTTAGAAACACGTTCTCAATGCAATATACTAAACTTGTACTCTTTTGTAGGTTTTGATGAATGACAAACGAAGCAAAAATTGATATATGACGAAATTCAAGTACAAGCGCACAATGGTTGCGAATAAGATTGAAGTTCAAGATATAGCTTTTAGTTGTTATTGAGTTGTTCTAAATTGTAATCTCGATCCTGTAACTTGACTCATAGTATGGCCTCTCTCATAAAACTATTTTCCAAAATCATGCATATTTAATTCTGTGTCAAAAAGATTTTAAATCATGCATATTTACATTAGACAAAATATTTTCTAAACATGCCTCAAAAATCTAGGCTAAAATAATCGATTATGTACTTATGATAATCTATTGTTTCTTAGCCAAGACTGCATGACAATCGATTATGAATTAATGGTAATCGATTGTGAGTAAGACAGTGAACATCAGGTTTTTCCAAATCTGCATGATAATCGATTGTGAACAAATGACAATCGATTGTTGTTGAGGTAAAGTTTTTCAATACTCAAAATAATCGATTATGAACTAATGGTGATCGATTGTGTTGAGTTGATGTCTTCCAGTGATTTTAAATTTAATTAAGTAATCGATTATGTCTTTAGATAATCGATTATCACTGAGACAGTAAGTTTTATGATTTTCAGAAAATAACAAGTAATCGATTGTTGCAAAGGACAATCGATTGTTGAAGCTGGCCGTTGTCAAATGATTTTCAAATACCATAAGGTAATCGATTATAGATTTTATATAATCGATGTTTTGCTTAAAATCTGGAAATGATTTTTAGAACGTTGCTAAAGTAATCGATTATAGATTTTATATAATCGATGTTTTGCTTAAAATCCGGAAATGATTTTTAGAACGTTGCTAAAGTAATCGATTATGAATTTAGTGTAATCGATATCTGATTTTGAATATTGCCAGTAATCGATTATAGATTGTATATAATCGATTGTGAAGCGTTAAATCTGGGATTGATTTTTAAACTGACTGGCAGATAATCGATTGTTTGGTCTTAATAATTGATTATCACTGAGTAATTTCAGCAACTCTTAATTGGCAATTAGGCAACGGTAATGCCAAGTTTTTCAACTATAAATACAGCTTCATTTCAGTGTTTTAAAAACAACAACATACACAAACTGATCATTACATTGCTATAAGCTTTCATTCAATTGTTCTTCATTTTCTACTCATTTCATAAAGCTTTTGAGAGCCATATTATTGCTTAAAGTTGTTGTGATCTTGAACATATTCTTTTACTCATATCTACTCAATAAGGAGTACTTTAGTTAAGTGAGTGTCCAAGTATTTGATATACTTGTAAGAGAATTGCGATTCTCTTGTTTCAAGGAACTTGCGTTTCCTTGGGTGAAGTCTTTGAGATTGCGATCTCCGAGCAACTGTTTGAGGCTTGTGTCCTCAAGTGTGTAACGGTTTGTTGAGCACCCGTAAGCTTAACAAGATAGTGAAAAATCTCGAGAGAGTCTCTCGGGGACTGGACTAACCACGTTGGTGGCCAACCAGTATACATCTTTGTGTAAGTTTATTTTTCTGCATTTATTTTACTTCCTGCAAAGTTTAAATTCCGCAAGAAAACGCTAAATTCTATTAATACGCTATTCACCCCCCCTCTAGCGTAAAGCGTAGTTTCTAACAGCACTAGGGCCTAAGAGCTCATACCTGAGGTATGGAGGCAGCGGCTTCAACTCCAACACCAGAGGTTCCTCTATTGAAGGATTTGTTGGAGGAGTCTTTCTATTTTGAAGATCCAAAGAGAGTTTCCTAGGCTCATAAGAATAAGAGCTCATTCACTGTAAATCATTCGCACACTCCACTTGGCCCTCATCATCATTGTCATCAATTTAAAAATACGGCCTCTAGATGGTCCTCCACATTGATCACTGCACTAGTATCATCAACTATCATTGTCGTGACAAGGTCCAAAAAAGAGCATACCTCAGAACTGTTGGGCTGTTTTATTGACTTGCACACATGAAAGAACACTTTCTCATCACCCACTAGGAAGGTGAGTTCCCTGCTTCTATATCAACTAAGGCATTCCCTGTGGAAAGGAAAGGTCTACCTAATATGATTGAAATTTCATAATCTACCTCACAGTCCAACATCACTAAAACGGCTAGCAAGAAAAAAAATTCCTCTCGGACAAGAACATCATCAATAATACCCAAAGGTCATTTCATAGTTCTATCAGCCACTTGAAATCTCATGGAAGTCAATATATCAGTTGCCCAATACCCAAATTCTTGAAAATCGAGTAGGTCATCAAGTTAATACTTGCCCTTAAATCACATAGAGGTTTAACAAAGTCTGCACTCCTAATGGAGAAAGGAATGGTGAAAGCACTGGGATCTTCTAGCTTCGGCGACATTAAAGGCACTATTGCACTAACATGGTGGGTCATCTTTATAGTTTCACAATCCATGGATCTTTTCTTTGTCACCAAGTCCTTCATGAATTTAGCATAGCCTGCATTTATTCAAGAGCTTTCACCAAAGGCAGAGTAATGGATAAGCTCTTCATCATGTCAATGAACTTTTTAAAGTGATTCTCATTTTTCTGCTTCGCGAGCCTTTGAGGATAATATGGAGATTTCCTTGGCAAAGGAGCCTTGGCTTTAGGCACAACCGGCTCCGGCATGTCTACTACGTGTTCCCTAGATGGGTTCACGTCATTTTGAGTTTTCACCTCGTCATCGTGAATATCAATCCTCACTTCTTTATTCACATTCTCGTCAATCACATTTTCAACCACCAAAGGAACTTCATCTTCTTGCAACTCAACTTAATCACTCAAAATTTGCTTTTGTTTGGAGGCATTCACATTATCGCCTCGTCCGCTTCTTGTAGTTACCACCATCACATGATTGTTCCCTCCCTTTAAGTTAACGACTGTATCACATAGTAGAGCCCCATTTGGACGAGTACTCAAGGATTGTGAGATTTGGCCTAATTGAAGCTCCAAGTTTATGATTGAGGTATTATGAGAAGTAAACTGAGCGTCAGAGTCCGCATTCTTTTTCATCATCTGTTCAAACATCATTTCAATTATCCCCTTGTCATTGTTGGAAGAGCTGGCCTTTGGGATGGAAATGGGAGTGGATTGTTCAGTTAATGATACATTGGGGGCCTTTGGAAGCCTTTCCTGCAATTTCTTTGATTTTCATTATTCTAACATCCTTGATTATTAATACAACCCAAGTTGTTGTTGTTTCCAATTACTCTGATTGTTTTTATTATTGTTCTGCTTGCCCCAATTGAAATTTTGGTTATTGTTACCCCAATTACCATTGCCTTGTTGTTATTGATTGCCCCAATTGCCTTGGGGTCTCCATTGTTGTTGGTTGGAAGAATTTCCCATTTGTCCTTGATAATTATTCACATAGTACACCTCTTAATTTTGCCCATCATAACCATCATCTTGGAATCCACCACAATCATTGTCAAATTGATCCGAACTTTCTTGGTTCTGTTGACCTCTTTGTCTTCTTTTGTTCACTAGCATGTTGACACCCTCCATGGCATTCACTTGGCGAGGATTTTGAACTTGTTGCAACTATGTCTTTCCTAGTTGGTTCATTATAGTTGTCAGCTCAGCTATAGCTTTCCCATGATCATGTAACTCTTTGTGCAAATGAGTGACCGTGGGTCACCCTGGGGTACATTGGCTCTACTTTGCCAAGCAGATAAAGAGTAAGCCATCTTGTCATGAATGTCACAAGCCTCATCATAGGTCAGTTTCATAAAATTACCCCCAACAGGTTGATTCATTATGCATTGGTTTGTTGTGTTAATGCCCCGGTAGAAAGTCTGATGGATCATCACCTCAGTCATATCATTGTTGGGGCATTCCTTGACCATTGTTCTATATCGCTCCCAAATCTCATGTAATGGTATGGTGTGCTCCTGTTTGAAAGCTAAGATCTCATCCCTCAATGCTACCATGTGCCCGATGAGAAAAACTTTGCAATAAACTTATCTGCCAACTCATCCCAGGTAGTAATGGAATAGTTGGGAAGTTTCTCAAGTCAATCCAATGCCTTCCCTCTGAGTGAAAATAGAAAGAGTCTCAATCGAAATGCATCCTAGGACACATTAGTTTGCTTGCTCCCCCAACAGGTATCCACGAAACCCTTGAGATGTTTGTAAGCATTTTGATTGGCAGAGCCTGTGAAATACCCACGCTGCTCCAGCAATGTCAACATAACATTAGTGATTTGAAAATTGCCGGCCCGGATCCAGGGTAGGACAATTGCACTTTCATAGCCTTGGTTTGGAAGCACTCGTTAAGCCACTCTTGGAGGTGGCGAATAAGTGTCCTGGATATTTTTATTGGCAATGTCCTCTCATTCTCTCTATTGTCCTTGAGGTACAAGAGGTACCTCATCCTCTTTGTTATAATCTACCTCCTCCCTCGCAATCACATTTCCAAGAGGGTCATTGTTGTTTGCTGCCATTTTTATACCTGAAGTTGTGACACACACAAATTAGTAACATGGAAGGAAAGAAGAACAATACACAAAACAATTTAGATAGATAGTCAAAATCGTTAGCTCCCCGGCAATGGCACCAAAAAGTGATCAAAGCAAACCCTATACTACTATAAAGTAGCAAGAGTGGTCGAAGCAGCTTTTACTCGAGAAGGTCGGGATCGATTTTCATAGGGAGCTAGAGATTGGAATTGAGTGTCTATCTAAATTGGTGTTGCATAAATTGTTCCTAATTGCACTTCTATTCATGATTGGTTTTGATTTTTACTTCTATTTTTATACTACTAAGATGATAAATTAGGCTAAATGAAGCTAAGAGTAAGCTATTGAAGGTTGTCTAAATAGTTACAAGGTACTAGGGAAGTAAATATTTCCTAGGTGGATAATTGACGGATTCTCGAGTCTAAGGCTAGATTGTCATATTTGGGGATTACGATATAACCATTGCACGATTCTACTCACTCTACAGTTCTCGGTAGTTCGAGTGATTTTTCCTTAATTGACTTTCTCAAAACCAATTGGGTATGATAATTTGTGCAAGCAATAGAGGTTCAAGTCTGGTATTACTATTTTTAGGTTTAACCCTTTAATTGGGGATATCAATCCCTTGAGTACGCCCCAAATTCTTGTAGGACCATTTTCATAAGCTTAGGCTCTCTTTCTCAAGAAGAGCCAAAGTCAACTAGGCATAAACTAGTGTTTGCAACCACTAATTTAACATTAATACCCTAAAGTAGTCCAAATATCAAATACCCACAGATATTCAATCCTTAAAATACAAGACTCATCAATTACCCACACTAGGATTGACCCACAACCTTAGCTAATGGGTCTAGCTACTCATGATTATAGAAGAAAATAAAAAAATAGATGAAAAAACCCCATAATATTTAATTACTAGATAAAACTTGAAGATTCAATGATGAAACTAAGATAAAATTACTCAAAATAGAAAACGAGTACCGTTCACGAGCGCAACTAATCGCTAAATTACAACTGATGACCTAAAAAAGGGAAAATAAACTATTTATACTAGGTTAAAAATTTAGGACAAAAATACCCCTACGAGGCTAGTACAGACCGCACAAAATTGAGTGCGACTGCATTAAGGCTCTTAGCTGCAACAATCTGCTCTCTAAGCTTGGCCACTGCGGTCCGCACAAAATACACAACGGTCGCGATGGCTTCTGTTGTGGTCAACATAAAATGGACCGCGAACCGCATTGGACATATTCCTCCAACTTGGAAACTCTCTGAACTTGGGCTTTACAGACCGCACAAAGTCGAGTGTGGCCGGAGTGAAGTCAATGCGGTCCGCATGAAATGCTTTGCGGCCGCATTGCATGGCTACCAGAAATGAGCATTCTCTGAAACTCCTCTTTGCGAACCACACAGAATGGTGTGCGGCGCACTAGTCCTATTATACTAATCTTGGCCTTATTCTTGATACTTGTGCATGTTTCTCTCCTTTGTTAACTAGTTTTGACGAATTGTCACTTAGTTGATCAAACCATGCAATCAAATACAACATGTAAGCCTTTGAGACTATTTTGTACACATTTCTAAATAAAACTTAAGCAAGAAGGAGCATAAAGTGCATTGTAATCACTAATTATCAATACTCATGAAGATTTATTTTTTTATTTGATGTGGTGCTATGAAATATTGGTTATACTATCTTCGAGTAAGCTTCCCATATCCAAACTTTTATATGTATTTGAATATCCACTATTTTTGGGATTGAAGCTCAATTTTATTTTTGAAAATTTCTTTTTTTATTCAAAGTGCGTGCTGTTAAATATTACTTATAGTACCTTATGGAAGTCCATATTGAAATTTGATAGCGTTTGAAGCTGATTTGAGGTGATTGAGATCAAAATTTTCAGTTGAAAATCGAAGAACACAGCTACATATACTGTTGCAATATACAATATGTTGTAGGAATATATAGATATACTGCAATACTATACTATTATAGTTTACAAAATAGTATATTGTTACAGTATACTAATATACTATAGGAGTATACAGTTACACTGCAATAGTATACTATTATAGTATACAATATATTGCTATGGTATACTGTAATAATATACTATAATAGTATACAATATATTATAAGAGTCTACTTATTACCCGTAAAGTCACTTGTCGTTTCCCTTTTAATTTATTTTATGCTTTTACCCAATGTGAGGGGCAAATTAAAAATGCCAAAAAAAAATCATATGCTATATGATGTAACGGTATACTCTTACAATTAGATCCTTTTAGAATTTTTAATTTTTTTGACAACTGATATTATTTCAGTTTAATAATTGAATTAAAAAATTTAACTATTTGTGTACAATTGTATACCATGTTGGTATAGCTATATACTATATTGATATCATATGTTAGTTAATATTTTTTTGATTGTATTAACTACATTTAATTGGTACATAATTTAATTGTTTTTAGTAATAATATAAAAAAAGCATAATAAAAACAATAAATAAAATTAGATTATGAAGAGAAAACAATATACGAAATAGAATTTAAATGAAATTAGAAAAGAAAAAATGAAAAGAATAAGAAGAAAATGAGAAAAAAAGGAGAAAAAAAAGCATAGAAATAAAAGAAATCGGAGAATAAAGAAATAATTACCGAAAAATCTACTATGGGTAGAAAAATAAATGGGTAGACAAGGGGAAATAGTTTAATTTTTGTGGGTAACTGTGTCAAAATCTCATAGTTTCAATGCAATTCTAAGCGTGTTATTACACAAATAACAGACCAAATTTAATGTTGCTTTTTCTAGTTGATATACAAAGTTATACAGATATTATACATTTATAATTATTTTATTTGGGCGATTATGTATGTTAATTTTTCTTTATATATAATTAGAAACTATGATAATGTTGTTACTCATACCCATTTTCTAAAATAAATCAAGATAAAAAAAAAAGAAGTGAAATATTAATTAAACATGGTCACATAATGGAAACTTTAAAACTATTAGGCATCAAGAAGTATTTTAGGTTGTACGTGATCTCATTATTTCTAATCACAAGCTTGCATATTTTGCAATTTAATGCTGGTAAAGTGTGCTTTCTTTTTTAATAAAATTTTACGTAATTTAAATTTCTTGTACCAAATAGTTATAAAAAAGAAATTCATAACTAAGGTAACCAAAAGGAATACAAAAATAAATTCAATGACAGTGTTTCAGGTTCCAACCTGAAAATTGAAGTCAATGGCGATGTCTCTGGTTCGAACTTGAGTATGAAGTCACAAAAAGAGCTTTCTCAAATGTGGAATTTTGAGGGAAAATCCGAGTTTAGAGGATGTTTGGCTAAACTTATAAGCTGATCAAATTGGCTTATAAATATCATTTAACTTACATATGTGTTTGGTAAACATTCAAAATACTTATAAACCAAATGTTTATAAGCTAAAATAAGCCATAAAGCATAAGTTGGTCACTCTTCACTTATGACTTTTCAGCTAATAAGCACTTTTAATTTGACCAAGATTTTTACTAGTTTATCCCTACTAATACTTCTTCCATTTCAATTTGAATGAGATAGTTTTGATTTGGCATGGAGTTTAAGAGAAAAGAGGGAGACTTTTGAACCTTGTGGTCTTAAAAGCTTAAGCGGTAAAAATTTTGTGGGGCTATAATATTTGTTTGATTATAAAAGCTTAAAGAGAGTATTGAGCATTTGACTTTCTCTCTCTAGACTTTCTCTCTCGGTGCATGACTGCGTGATCTGCTAACGTCCGTTAATCGAAAATGGGGAGGGGACAACCTAGGAAGCTGGTAGCAAAGATACAATTAGCTGATTTCATTGCTTCAGGAAGTAGAAATGGAAGTTTGGGACGTATTACTAAAACGGATGCACAAGAGAAAACTCAAAGTTATGATAAGGGAGTTTCAACAAGTATGGTTGTATCTCTAGGATGGAGTAACGTGCAGCTGAATTTAACACGAGATCGGGAGAATTTGTGTGACGACCAAAAAAGTCATCACATGTTTATTTATTAATTCTGTATCTCCGAGGCCTTGAAATCTCAATTAGGGTTGCCTCGATTTGCATGCGCAGTCCGAGCACGTAGTCGGAAAGCTTAAATATGAATTATGTGAGAAAAATACTAAATTTTGATATCAAATTGAATAAATTTGACTTCGGTCAATATTTTGGGTAAATGGACCCAGACCCATGATTTGACGTCCTGGAGAATTCGCAGGAAAATATGAGACTTGGACGTATGCCCGGCATCAAATTCCGAGGTCCCAAGCCCGAGAAATGAATTTTTGTGTGAAATTATTTTTTGAAAATAATTAAGGAAATTGGAAATGAAATTTGATTAAAAGATTATGGTTTCGGGCCCGTATTTTGGTTTCGGAGCCCGGTACAAGTCTTATGTATGGATTAAGCGCTTTCTGTAAAGTTTGGTTGAAAACAAACGTCGTTTGACGTGTTTCGGACTTAAAATAGAGATTTAATATTTTATGAAAATTTGGAAGAAATCATGAGTTTTGAGGCTTGATTTGATGTATATGATGTTATTTTGGCGATTTGATCGTATGGATAAGTCCGTAGGATATTTTTGAGGTGTGTGGCATATTTAGTTCGGAGCCCCGAGCGCTCGGGTGAGTTTTGAATAGGTGTCGAATTGCATTTTTGAGCTTTGAAAAAAATTTGGTATGATCAGGCCTGCAGGCTACACATTTACGAAGCCTGGTTCGCAAATGCGAAGGCTGGATCGCAAATGTGAAGCCAGCCCAGGCCTACATGGCTCGCAAATGCGAAGCATTCCTTCGTAAATGCGAAGCATTCCTTCGTAAATGCGAAGGTTGGCTTTCGTAAATTCGAAAAATTTCTCGCAAATACGAAGCCCTTCTGTGTGGCGTGACTTCGCAAATGCGAAATCACCGTCGCAATTCCCAAGCCTGTAGAGTCAAGGTTCGCAATTACGAACCCATGTTCGCAATTCCAAAATCAGAGGCCTAGCAAATTTTATACTTAGTCGAATTTTAACCATTTTTCACCATTATTTGAAAACCGAAACTCATTAGGCGATTTTTCAAGAACAAGTTTCATTCTAAATCATTTGTAAGTAGATTTTTACTCAATTCTTTCAATCATTAACATTATTTAACATGTTTTCCACTTAAAATCAAGGATTTTAATGGGTGCAATTGAGGTGCCGCGCCGATTCTATTGATTACTTGGTGAGGATGAGAGTAGAAGTACGAAGGGTGATGTCGTGCGTCGATTGCCATTTCTTATGATTTCTTATCGTTATCAGTTTAAGTGCGCTAATTCTCTTATTCCACTGTGACTGTGATTTTTTGTGTTGACATCTCCCTTTATTGTGTTACTTATTATTATTGAATCAAGGTATCCTTGCGTAACGACATGTCTTGAATTTATGCCATAATTGCTACATGATTATGTGACCTAATTACTACTTGACATTCGACAAATTAAATACTAAATTTCCTAATTGCTCCTTAAGGCCCATAATTAATTGCTACTTGTCCTTATTTATTTTTCTCAGTGAATCATAATTATTGTGTACTTGTTGTCTTATGAATTCATATTTGATTGTTGCGTTATTAGAGTAAACTTCATTTGGAAAAACTATTGATATAATGTAATGGGAGCTGGTGGTACGCCTACCACGAGGTTTGATGAAATGGGAGCGGCTGGTATGCCTACCAAGGAAACTTTGAGAAATAGGATCGGATTGCAAGCCTGCAACGAGATGTGTACAGACAGTGAAGTCTGCTTTTGTTTTCCTTATTCGTGTTAGAGATAATTTATTGATGTTCCTTATTATTCTCTTGAATTTCTGTATTATCTGTTATCCCCGAAGCATGTTCCCTTCCCACTTAAAATGTTTATTCTTGTTATTTTCACACTGTATATATATATATATATATATATATATATATATATATATATATATATATATATATATATATATATATATATATATATATATATATATATATATATATATATATATTACTGCACAGGTTTATATGGTAGTCTGGTCTAGCCTCGTCACTACTTCGCCGGGGTTAGTCTAGGCACTTACCAGCACATGGGGTCGGTTGTGTTGATACTACAATCTGCACTCTTTTATGCAGACCCCAGTGTTGTAGAATTTGGACCGCAGTGAGATTGCTGGATCTTATTCATCACGCGGCCCAAGGTAGCCCTGGAGGCGTTTACAGACCCTGGCGTCCCCTTTCATCTACATTCATGTTTCTTTCATGTATTTCTGGAGACAATGTTGAGTTTATTTCTTTCATACCATTATGTGTAGTATTCTTAGACCGTCTGTGAAACTCTGACACCAGTTCTAGGTAGCCGAAATTCAAATGGTTGTATTAGAAATTCATGTTCAAAAAAAATATTGTTACCTTCCGCTTAATTATTCAAAGTCTGTTGTTTTCATGTTATTGACTTGTATTCGTTAAAAAGAAGCAATGTGTGAATGAAGTAAGTAGCTAAGGATTGGCTTGCCTAGCTCTCATTAGTAGGCGCCATCACGACTCTCGATGGTAGAAAATCTGGGTCGTGACAATTTGAATCCAAATATGAGGGATTTAACACCCCAGGCAGCTAATGGGAAGCTAGGTAAGGGAATTTTGAATATGAACATTGTTCCATCGGTTACCGTTTCACCATAGAAACAATGTGCAGTCACAAGGAAAAGGAGCTGAACATCCTGGAAAATAAGGTCATTGACAGTGCGATCAGAGAAAATTACTTTGAAAGAGCAGCAATTACTGAATCAAAAGGCAACAAAGGAGGCAGAACAGGAGAAATGTAAAGTAGAAGTGGGGGAAATTAACAGAAATGGTCAAATATGTTCACAGGGAATAAAATGGCTGCAAGAGGTATGAATCTAGTGTTATCAACAACCATAGCTGCACGGAGTACGGTAGAATTCCTCGGTACGGTCATTTGGGAAGTCCCTCCGAGGGCGACTCCCATACAATTCTTGCGAGAGCTGGAGAAGCTTGCATTCTGTCCCACGCTTCATACCTCCTCTTTCTTCTTAAGGTAAGATAAAGGGCCGGCAATGTGAAGATGTGTTGGCTAAGCAAAGTCTCGGTCCTGCTCCTGGCTTAGCCATCCTACGTGAACCCCTACTGCAACAAAAAAACTTTTTCGCGCGAAAGCCGTTGCTTGTTCCATAATTTGCTCTCTATGAGGAGTGAAAGCCACTTGACTGTAAGGAGAGGAGCTCCGCCCCTGCCAAACCTAGAGTGTATTATCATAATGAAGGCTATTTTGTGATACTATTCAATAGTATGGATGATAAAAATGTTGTTCTATACTCAAGACCAATATACAATGGGAGTGAAGCCATTGATTTCGAAGTCATGGACAGAGGATTTCGATTTGTACAATGAAGTTCTTAAAACTATTTCATTATGGGTAAGCTTCCCTAACTAGGCTTTGAACTGTTGGGGACGATTGACATTGAGAAGAATTGCTAGTGGACTAGGAACACCTTTGTATGCCGATGACTGTACAAGTAATGCTTCTAGAATTTTCTATGCTCGAGTGCATATAGAGATGGATATTAGCAAGGAGTTACCTAAGTGTACCAAAATTCAAGATCCTTCAGGTAAAGAGTTTGAGCAAATGGTGGAGTATGATTAGGTTCCTCAGCATTGTAAGAAATATTTAATGGTGGGTCATGATTGTGAAAGAGATCAAGGCAGAGCTGGAATAATAAAAAGAAGTGTGAAAAATGAGCAACATCAGACTAAGAAACAAGGAATGAGTACCAATGTAATTGGGAATATACAGCAAACAAGGAAACCAAAAAACTCAATGGGTGGTAATAGGGCCATTAAAGCAAATAGAGAGGGACACGGTCAAACAGATCAATCAAGGAGATGAACAAAGAATCCAAAAGAAGATCAATAAGTATGACAAAAGCAAAGGACAGGGTGGCACTGAAAAGTCCTACACAGCAAGTTATAAGGACCACAAATGGCTTTTCTCAATTGAGAGAAGTAGCAAATGAAGGCAAAATATGTTGGGCAGATGATGATACAGCTAGATATAGTAGGGGAGAAGGTGAAGAGATAATTTCAACTAAGAAGATAAACCTCTATGAATATAGTGACATGGAATGTGATGGGTTTTAATAAGGTTCATAAGCAAAAGGAGATGAAAATTTTAATATAAAAAATCAATCTTAAGCAATAGTTAAGCATAGAGTACATCATAATAAAGAAAAGAAGGTCATAAATAAATGTACATCAGGCTAGAGTTGGAACTCAAATAGTAAGGTTACTAAAAGAGGTAGAATTTGGATTCTATGGGATACAAGTACTATTCAATTATGTTGCAATCTCATACTCAATATATTCATAGTATAGTCAACAATAGTCGCTCCAGCAAGCAATTTACGTTTACAATTATATATGGACTGCATACTGTTGCTCATAGGTGTGATATGAGGGAAGAATTAAGGAAAATTTATTCACAGATGGATAGTACTTGGCTGCTCATATGGGACTTTAATGTAGTACTGGACAAAGAAGACAGGGTAAATGGTACAGAAATACAGGATAATGAAATCAAGGACTTTAGCACTCTAATAGAGGATTGTAGGTTAAATGAACTAAGAACTGTGGAAGAACATATATATGGACAAACAACCGTGTGCTTAGTAAAATTGATAAAGCAATTGTAAATACACATTAGGTGATGAATATGCCACAATTGCAAGTTTGTATGATGGATCCTTATTTCTCTAATCACTCTCCTTTATATATAGAGGTGGAGGCGGGAATGGAGTATAAGGGAGACTTTTCAAGTTTTTTAACTATCTCACTAAGCATCCAAAGTTTGAAGAAATAATAAAAAGCAGATGGAAAAAAGAGAATAGAAATATGAAGGATGTATATAGTGTAACTTGAAGCAGATCAAAGAAGAGATAAAAAGTTTAAACAAGAGAGAGTTTTCCAATACAACAAAGAATGTGCAGCAGTTAAGGGAAGAATTAGCAAACATTCAAGCACATATGAGAACAACTAACACAACAACTGATATGTTTGATATGGAGAGAAACACAAAGCATCAACTAGAGAAGTAGAGTAATATAGAAGAGAGCATATATAAGCAAAGGTCTCGAATACAATGGCTTCAGCTAGGTGATTCCAACACAACATTTTTCTTTGCAAGCATGAAAGGGAAAGTAGCACAGAATCAAATAAAGAGTTAAACATATAGCAATGGAGGGTTGATCAACAATCCAGATGGCATTGAACAAGAGATAGTGGGGTTCTATAGAGGATTATTAGGGAGATCAACTAACAATATGCCTACTATTATTCCTAGCATAATGAGGAATGGTCCAAGACTTATAAGGTCACAACAGCTTCAGGTTATAGCCCCTTTTACTGAGGAAGATGTGAAGATAGCCTTGTAGGGGATTAGTGACTCAAAGGCACTAGGTGGAGATGGTTTCAATGCCTACTTCTACAAGAAGACTTGGCATAAAATTGGCAAGGACATTACAAAAGCTGGTATGAAATTCTTTGTTGATGGTATAATGTATCAACCAGTAAATAGGACAACAGTTACTCTGATCCCAAAAGTGAAACATTCTTCTTCTATAAAGCAGTTTAGGCCAATATTCGGTTGCACTATTGTTTACAAAATTATTTCCAAAATTCTCACAAATAAGTTGTAGTTAGTAAATGGGAGACTTAGTTGATCTGAGTCAGGAAGCATTTGTACCAGGGAGAATACTAAGTGACAATGTTCTACTGGGGCATGAACTTGTTAAAGGATTTGGGAGAAAAGGTGTGTCACCAAGATGTATGGTTAAAATTGATATGCAACAGGCGTATGATTCTATAGAATGGTGTTTCCTTGAATAAGTACTTACAGAAATGAATATCCCAAAGAAATTTCTCTCATGGATTATGACATGTGTTACTATAGTGTCTTATGCTATTGTGGTTAATGGAAAGCCAACAACTCCCTTTGATGCAAAAAGAGGAGTTAGACAAGGTGATCTATTATCACCATATTTGTTTGTTCTAGCTATGGAGTATCTTACAAGAATCTTGAAGACTTCTAAAGAGAAGCCTGACTTTAACAACCATCCTAGGTGTGAGAAGCTGAATATTATCAAACTGAGTTTTATAGATAACTTGTTACTATTTTGTAGGGGAGATGTGGTATCTATATTTATTTGCTATCCAATTATTTTGGTCACAGATATTTCCTTTACCTAAGAAGATCCCACAAGGAATTGAGACAATTTACTAGAGATTTCTGTGGACAAGTGAACAGAAACCAAAGCTAAAGATTAGTACCTTGGAGACAATTATGTTTGGCCAAAAACTGTAGGAGGTCTGAATATCACAGATATGATTATATGGAATAGAGCTGCACTAATCAAGTAGCTGTGGAATCTAAACAAGAAGAAGGATAGATTGTGAATATAGTGGATTCATGCTTACTACATCAAGCAACAACTAATATGGCAAGTGAAAGCTAAACAAGCCTCATGGTTAGTGCAAAAAATTCTGGGAGCTGGTAAATACCTAACTGAGCTCAACATAGCAATTGAAGAAGTGTTGAGCATGAAGGAATACCCCATCAGATTCATATATAACAAGTTGAGAGGTGAACTACCTAAAGTAGAGTGGATGAAATTATTGTGTAGTAACTGGAGCAGTCCTAAATGGAGATTCATTTTGTACTTGACAATTCTGAAAAAGTTGTATATGAGGGACAGATTACTAGGATGGGAATATCAATAAGTTTAGCATGCTCATTATGTGAAAGGGTAGCAGAAAGTCATGAACACTTATTTTTTCATTGCAACTACTCAGAAAGTATATGGAGTAAGTTGCTACAATGGATAGGTATACAAAGGAATATACAAGGTTGGGATGCTGAAAAATAGTGGGGAATAAAGCATGCATTAGGAAAGAAAGCTAATGTGTACAACATACAGAATGTCACTTGCCTGTGATGTTTATTATATTTGGCAGGAACGAAATTGGAGAACCTTCAGAGGAATACAAAGAAACAGAGAGGAGGTGATCAAACTGATAATTTAAAAAGTGCACTGTCATTGAATGTTGAATTCTAGATAGCGAGACATTTACGGAATTTCAATTTTTACCCATTGTTTGTAGTTGATAGTTTGTAGTTGAGTAGTTATGTAGATATGAGGGCACTAGATTTGGGGCTGAATGTCCAAATCTATGTGAGTTTTGAGGATTCTTGCTATACTTGTAAATATTTTTCTGATAATAAAAATTTTAATTGCTAAAAAAAGTATAAGTAAAATAAAAAATTTAAAGTTGAATTATTTTCAATTATAGAAATATATCATTCTTTTTGAACGAACTAATAAAAAAAGTGTATTATCTAAATTGAAACGAAGAAAATATTTTTTAACTCACAAATATATTTTTTCCAAAATAAATTTCTACCTTTCTCTTCAAATTATATTCGTTGTTCATTATTTTCTTTACAAAAAAAACTTTTAAAATTTGAATCTTTTATAAAGTTTTTAAGGAATCTTTTATAAAGTTTTTGGAGTATTTAGTTATTTTAATAAAAGAACAATGTATGAGTATATTTTTTATTAACCACATCAACTACTTATTATCAGTTTCAAACACTTAAATATTTATTTAAGAATTAATTTCATCACTTAAAAATACTTTTTAACACCTCAAACTAATTATTTATTTACAATCAGCTAAATAATTTTTAGGATTAGCCGAGTAATTTTTGCATTTTTATTTATTTTATTGATGATATACGGCTTAGGTAGTACTATATGTTAATTTAGTTACCTAATGGATTAGATTAGGTATCATCATAACTTTGCATAATTTTAAATCGATATAAATTAATATCAAAGCTCTAAGTTTATATGTATTACTAGTCATATACAAGTGTCCAATAGAGTCTTTCCAAGTTCTCTTAATAGGACCGCAATGCTAATAAAAATGCACATTATTAGCATCTTCAAGATTATGCGAATTTGTACCCAATTTCGTACTAAGTTCAAAGACATTAATTAAAAACTAAAAAGAAAATGTACATTATTAATATCGTGGAAGATTATGAGTATACAGTAGAATCTAGCCAAAAAACTTGTGATTTCGCCGATGAAATTGGGTACCATTATGAGAAGAAAGTATCAGATAGGATTAATCACGACTTTTTACCATTATGTTGTGACTTCAATTTACAAAAAGATAGCTCAGTATACAAAGTATTTTATTCTACGTAAAATTCAGAAAGATTTACACTCCAAAAATGTATAACGTAAATAGCTTACTTTAACGTAGGAGTGGCTGATTCTATAACTCGAACCCATAACCTATAAATCTTCCGCAAACAATTTATCCATTGATCCAAGGCTCAACTTTAATTTAAAAATTAAAAAAAAAACGAAAAATGCAATAACCAACAAAATAATACTTCAAGAAAGCATTTACGACCTTTTACATAAATGTAAAACCAAAGAAAATCAAAACTGCTTCACTTTTCTTCAAGCAGAAAATACACCATTAATGGCAGCAACACCAACTTCAGTCTGAGGTACAAAAACCTTCTTCTCGTAAATCCTATCTTCTCCAATACTCATCTTTATTCTAGAATTAGACCCTTTAACCTTCTGAGCCAACACTGATAATGAAGAAAAGAAATCAATATGTTCAACTTCCCCATTAGTAATTCTTGAATTCTTCACCCTCCTTTCATATTCTTCTGCAACCAACATAGCAATATCAGCCATGATAAACTTATATGGTAGTATTCAAAAATCAATATTTGAGTAACTTAATTTTGTAACTGAAAATTTTCAAGTTGGTTTTGCATTTTTTGGTGGATAATCAATATATGTATATGTAGAGTGTGTATTTAGTATAAAGTGTAATGGATAAGGATGAAGGTGAATGACACAGAATACAATGTCTGAGGAGTATTATTTTATTATATGGTGGTTTTGTTTTGTAGGGCTATATTTTGGACGTGTTTTCATTTTGTGGTTTCAATCTGAAACTTTCAGATATGGAAATCCACCAACGTGACGAATATTCTCTTTTTTTAATTTATCTTTTAGGGTCGGCAAGAAATGATTTTAATATAATTAATACGGATTCGGTTTGTTTGCGTTGATGCAGAATTATTGTTGTTGTTATATTTTTTTTATTAGGTTGAACACATAAACATAGGTAGAAATAGCAAAAAAGGAAATAATTAAAGATCAATTTAAAAAGATAATTAAGTCGGAATTGATTATATAAATTATCATGGCGTTGTTGGGTCAATCAGCCCAAA
Source organism: Nicotiana benthamiana (assembly GCA_034376525.1). Classification (NCBI taxonomy): domain Eukaryota; kingdom Viridiplantae; phylum Streptophyta; class Magnoliopsida; order Solanales; family Solanaceae; genus Nicotiana; species Nicotiana benthamiana. The sequence continues at coordinate 68,219,358 of CM067332.1, forward strand.
GATACTTTTAACATGATGTGATATTGTTCACTTTGGGAAGATTTTTTCTAAAAGGCTTCATACCATATCTTTTTAGCTATCAATGTGAGACTTTGTTCGCACACACAATCCCGCAACAAGCTTCTTCTTGTATGCGAACCGAACCGCACCATCACTTTGCCATCTCCATACTCGTCTTGCCGAACCTGGGCTCTAATACTAATTGTTGTGCTAAACCAGCCCAAAGACACTCTTAATTTGGGAAAAAACTCAAAAAATAGCCAGATTTACAACTGGGCGTTCAAAAATAGCCCAATTTCAAAAGTAATCGAAATTTAGTCACTTTTCATGTAAAGATAAATCTGAGTGAAAACACTGTTCAAAACCCTGAAAATACTTCAGTATATTATGCTGGAGTTCAAGCATAAGTATACTTGAACTCCAGCATATTATACTGGAGTTTTAGTAAGTATAGTGGTCAAGTATAATATACTGGAGTTTGGAGCACCAATACTACAGTCTCCACTATATTATACTGAAGCCAGCAAAGTATATCGGTCCATCATAATATGTTGGAGTTTATACACAAGTGCACCGAACTCGAGTATATTATGCTGGATCGATCTCTATTGCACAAAAATAGTGGCTATTTTTCATTGACTTAGTAAACACTGGCTATTTTTGATTGACCCGTCCGAAAACTAGCTATACCGTGCTATTTTTACCTTAATTTGGTGTGATATTTTTCGCTTTAGGCCAAGCCCGCACGATTTTTCCTAAAATATTGCACGCCATTAACAGATCCCTACACCTTATATGTATGCTTCCAATCTTTTCAGTTACCAATGTGAAACTTTATTCGTATACTCAACATGCGCTGTATAATTAAGTTAGAATCGATTACAGTCACATATCTCTATAAAAAAATCTTATATAATAATATTTTACTATAAAAATAAAAAAATTTCGGAACCATTTTTTTTGTTATAATATATATTATTTATAACATTACTTTATTATAATATCCAAAAATATTCTAAAATAAACGAGTTTGTTATAAAGATTTCACCAATATAACTTATTATGGCGCTGTTAGCTTTTAGACTCTCGAGCTAGTACGCAATCACAAGAAACTTGAATTCTCATTTTTGTATTCAATTAACTGTTACCAGCATTCCATAAATTGAGCACAAGAAATATAGAGAAAACCCTACCATGATAAGCCCAAAACATAAACAATGTTTGAAAAGAAAACTATTGACTAAAAATTTTTGCAGCACTCCTTTTTTTTCTTCTTTATTTCAGATAGTGCTTCCAAATTTTAAGTGGATACATCTCAGTCTTCCTATGAGTTTTAAATTATCACTGGACAAGGAGATAAAGGAAAATGCTGTTGTAAAAGCCCTTTTCATCTCAAATTTAAAAGTTTCGATCAAACAATTTGTTAATTATATCAGAAAGTATGAGTAAAAAACGCATTTTATTTATCTTTTAGGTATGATATAGCCGAGGCACAGCAAGAATTTGAACTTTATATATCTAAAATTGTAATTTTTTTAAGTTTGTTGGATTGGATTTCTCCTTAGGGCGAACTCTTGTTTTCTTTTTATCCCCTCGCACCTTTAGCGGTGTCTTGTGCAGCCTTTATTTATTTATTGTTTTACGCCTTCCCCGAAGCTCCTTAGTTTGCTTTATTGATTATTCGAACCCATAATTTTAGTGTAGGACCTAGAGGGGGCTTTTTACTTGAACAGTCTTCTAATTGTCCTTGGGCGGACTCTCTACACGAAATATTATACTTGTGGTAAGGTTAACTATAATAGTATTGGAAAGATGAGCACATATTTGAGTGATATTTAAATAGGTAAATTTAGACTTCAATTAGGGGTGAAAAAATGGTTCAAAGAAAACAGTTAATCTGCCATATTATTCATTAACAATGAGTTGGATAATGAACTTTTTAAAACCAGATCAAATATTGATAAGAACCATATTATCCATTTAGAAAATGGATAACTAATTATCACAATCCGGATTTCCTACCCTCGGAAGTCCTGATGGCGCCTACTGAGGAGAGCTAGGCAAGCCAATCCTTAAGTACTTTCGTCATTAACCAGTTTACTTCTTTTAACAATTATCACTATTATCATGAAAATAGCGGAATAAAGTAAATAAGCAAAAGTCTTAAATTAAAGAAACAACAATGCGAAATTAAAAAAATCAACATAACCTCTACTCAAGAACTGGTTTCACCTACTCACGAACTACTAAGAGTGCTAAATACAACTATATGAAAGAAAATATAGTTGTTTGTCTCGAAATACATGAGATAACGGATTTAAATAAAAGATAGAAAGGACGTCGGGCCTGCGGACGCCTGCTAGGCTACCTCGGTGTCTCTGAACTGAAGCCAAGTTCCCGATTTAATAGTGCTGCTCAAATGTTGCTCCAGCACCTGGATCTGTACAAAAGAGCACAGAGTGTAGCATCAGCACAATTGACCTCATGTGCTGGTAAGTGTCTGGCCTAATCACGGCGACGTAGTGACGAGGCTAGACCGGACTACCATATTAACCTGTGCAGTTATATATATATATATATATATATATATATATATATATATATATATATATATATATATATATATATATATATATAGCGGAATCAAGATACAAAGACGAAAAATCAATATGGGAGAGGGAGCATGCTATGGGGAAAAATAACAATTTCAAGCAAAAGTCGCCCAGTAACGAAGGAAACAAAACAGCGCAGACATTAATAAAGAAACAGAAAGTAATAAGTGTACGGCACCATCTTTCGTGCTTTTACTCTCATCCTCACCAAGTTGATATAATAAAGCGTACACGTCATCACCCTTCATGCTTTTACTCTCATCCTCACATATGATCAATAGAATCGGCACAAAATGGTACATCGTGCGGCACGAAATCATCCTTCGTGCTTTAACACTCTTTCCTCACAAGAAAATAATACACGACATCACCCTTCCGGCTTTAACACTCTTCCTCACCCAAACAGTAGTCACAAACGAGGGGGAAAGGAGTAAAACAACCAATAATAGAAGTTCCGAAAATGGAACACAATTAAGCAATCAAATCCGGGCAAGAGTACAAAATCAATAATCTCAACATCCGAGCAAGGGAAAATAATCAATAAGAAACAATATCCCGGCAAGGAAAAAATTTAAATACTCTTTCTTTTTCTTTCACTTTTACTTCATATCTCACTTTACCACCTAATCCAACGCTCTAAAGGGATCAATTATCTCATATACTTTCGAAATTCGTATAACAACTCGATTCAATGCTCCTCGAAGTTCAAAGATCACAATTTCTTTCACATGCTCTTTATAGCATATAAAAATCATCATTTAAGCATGATAGGTTCAATAAAATCAGAATATTCCCAATATAAAGACTCACGGTCATGTTAGACATCAACATATAGATACTCGTTAACATAACTATACATCGTACTTGACAATTAGCAAGTAGCAAATAAGACTCCACTTTTATTCCCTCAAGCTAAGATTAGACCAACATTTACCTTAATGCCTTGAATTCAATTCAAGCCTCAATTATAGTTTTACCTCTCGGTTCCACCACTGCTCGAATCTATTCATAAGTTACTTAATCACATTAAAAATGCTAAATGAATCAACCTCAATGTATGAAAATTAGTTTTGCAAGGTTTTACCCCAAAAGGTCATAAATGCCCCTAGGATCACGTAGTCTAAACTCGAGGTTCGGACCAAAACCTAAGCTCATTCTCCCACGAGTCCAAATATATGATTTGTTTTGGAATCGGACCTCAAATTGAGCTCCAACTCCCCAATTTTTAGCAAACCTAGGTTCTACCCAAAACACCCAATTTCCCCATGAAAATCTCTGATTTGAAGTTGAAATCATGTTAAAAAATGTTAAGGAGTGAAGAAAATGAGTTAGAAATCACTTACCAATCCTTTTGGAGAAGGAGAGTTGTTTGGAAAATCGCCTCTTATGTTTTAGGGTTTTGAAAAGTATAAAATAACTGAAATTTACGTGTATTTATACCCCTTTGAAGTTCCCTATACGGACCGCGAAAAAAGGACCACGACCATACAGGCTTTCTGAAGGCTTGCGGATCATTTCCCAATGCAGACCGCACCCAGTCGACCGCGGCCACGCAACACCCACCACGGACCGCACAAAGGCGCGGCTGCACTGGCCACTCCGCTGCCGCACGCGATTTCTAGTGGATCGCGCTAGAGGGTTGAGAGACCTGTCAATATTCCTGAACCTGCAACATCTGATCTTTTCAAGCATAAGGCATTCTGGAACCTACTCCAAACTCACTCGAGACCTCGAAACTCTCAACCAAGTATACACATAACCTCAAACATATCTCATGAACATATTCATGTAATCAAATCACCAAAATAAAATCATGAACATCAAATTGAACCTCAAGATCAAATGAAATTTCTCAAAACTCCTTTTAAGCATAAATTTCCCAATTAGGTCCTGGATCGCGTCAAACGACGTCTGTTTTTAACCAAACTTTACATGAGTCATTCAAAATATATATGAGACTTGTACCGGGCGCCGGAACTAAAATACGAGCCCGATACCATTACTTTAAAACTATATTTCACTTCAACTTTCTTTAAACATCTTAAGAAAGCAATTTCACTTAAAAATTTAGATCGAGGGCTTGGGACCTCGAAATTCGATTACGGACATATGTCCAAATCCCATATGGATCCTCCAAGACCGTCAAATCACAGGTCTGGATCTGTTGACCGAAGTCAAGTTTATTCATTTTAAATATCAAAACTTAACATATTTCACAGAATTTCATATTTAAGCTTTTCGGCTATATGTCCGGATTGCGCACGCAAATTGAGGTAACCCTAATGAGGTTTTCAAGGCCTCGGAGATATAGAATTCGATTAAAAACAGGTGATGATCCCTTTGGGTCATCACATTCTCCACCTCTAAAACAAATGTTCGTCCTCAAATGGATAGAAGAAGGAAGTACCTGGGTCGGGGAAAAGATGGGGATAACAGCTTCGCATATCGAACTCGGACTCCCAGGTCGATGCCTCAGGAGGCTGACCTCTACACTAAAGACGAACAGAAGGGAATATCTTGGATCTCAACTGACAAACCTGCCGGTCTAGAATAGATATAGACCCCTCCTCATAAGACAAGTCCTTGTCCAACCGGAGAATGCTGAAATCTAACATGTGGGTTGGATCGTCGTGCTACCTCCGGAGCATGGACACATGAAAAACTAGATGTACGGCTGATAAGCTACGCGGCAATGCAAGTTTATAAGCCACCTCTCCTACTCGGTCAAGAATTTCAAACTGGCCAATGAACCAAGGGCTAAGCTTGTCATTCTTCCCAAATCTCATCACGCCCTTCATAGGCCACACTCGGAGCAGTACCCACTCACCAACCATAAAAGCCACATCTCGAACCTTGCGGTCTACATAGCTCTTTTGCCTGGAATAAGCTATACGAAGCCTATCTTGAATGATCCTGACCTTGTCTAAGGCCTACATATCCGTACCCAAAAACCGAGCCTCTCCTGGCTCAAACCATCCAACTGGAGATCGACACCGCCTACCATATAAAGCCTAAAGAGCCATATGGATACTCGACTGGTAGGTTTTGTAGGCAAACTCTGCTAAAGGAAAGAACTGATCTTATGAACCTCCAAAGTTAATAACACAAGCTCAGAGCATATCCTTCAATATGTGAATAGTCCGTTCGAACTGGTTGTTCGTCTGGGGATGAAATGATGTACTCAGCTTAACCTGTGTGCCCAACTCTCACTGAACTGCTCTCCAGAAGCGCGAGGTAAACTGCGTACCCCTGTCCGAAATGATAGATATGGGCACACCATGAAGGTGAACATCTCCCGAATACAGATCTCAACTAACCTCTCGGAAGAATAGGAGACTACCACATGAATGAAATGCGCTGACTTGGTCAGCCTATCAATAATGATCTATATCGCATCGACCATCTTCCGAGACAGCGGGAGCCCAGCAACAAAGTCCATAGTGATCAGCTCCCACTTTCACTCGGGAAGCTCAATCCTCTGAAATATACCATCAGGCCTCTGATGCTCATACTTGACCTGCTGACAATTCAAATACCGCACCACATATACCACAATGTCCTTCTTCATTCTACGCCACCAATATGTTGCCGCAAATCCTGATACATCTTCGCAGCGCCCGGATGAATAGATTATCGGGAATTGTGAGCATCCTCTAAAATCAACTCTCGAAAACCATCCACATTGGGCACACAAACTCGCCCCTGCAATCTCAAGACTCCATCAGCATCTAATGTAACCTGCTTGGCACCTCCTCGCTGCACCGTGTCTATAAGGACACACAAATAATGATCATCAAACTGCCGATCACGGATATGCTCCAATAATGATGAACGAGAAAATGTGAAAGCTAACACTCGACTAGGCTCAGAAATATCCAACCTCACAAATCGATTGGCCAAAGCCTGAACATCCAGAGCAAGCGGCCTCTAACTGACCGGAATATAAGCAAGACTGCACATGCTGGCTGACTTCCTACACAAAGCATCGGCCACCACATTGGCCTTCCCCGAATGATATAAGATAGTAACATCAAAATCCTTCAACAACTCCAACACCTTCTCTGCCTCAAATTCAACTCCTTTTGTTGGAACAGATACTGAAGATTCTTGTGATCAGTGTACACCTCACAAGCCACGCCGTATAGATAATGCCTCGAGATCTTCAATGCGTGAACAATGGCTGCCAACTCCAAATCATGCAAAGGATAGTTCTTCTCATGAATCTTCAACTGCCTTGAAGCATAGGCAATGACCTTGCCATCCTGCATCAATACTGCACCAAGCCCAATACGGAAGCATCATAATAGATTGTATAAGGCCCTGAACCTGAGGCAAAACCAATACCGGTGACATAGTCAGAGCTTTCTTGAGCTTCTGAAAGCTCGACTCACACTCGTCCGACCACCTGAACTAGGCATCTTTTTGGGTCAACCTGGTCATTGGGGCTGCAATAGATGAAAACCCCTCCACGAACCGATGGTACTAGCCTGCCAATCCCAAGAAACTCTGAATCTCTGTAGCTGATATTGGTCTAGGCTAGGGGTATGCATTCAATTTATCGATTCAATTTTGACTCTTATCGATAATTACTTATGGATTATCGATTTGTACATATGATTATCGTTATCGTTTCAATAAGGTTTCGATTTTTTCGATTTGATTTATCGATTTTGGGGGCTTATCGATTCGGTTATCAACTACACCAATAAAAAAATTGTGGGATTCCATGAAAAGTATATCGCTATAAACGCGCCTAACTAATATGGACAAAAAGAAGCTAAAATAAGTCGAACACCATTTATAATATAAAAATTATGTCAACAAGCACATGCATAAAACTAAAGTAAGGGATCAAATGTATGCCACCAACACTCCAATGGTATAAAAAATAAAACAAAACAAAACACATCATCATGGCTAATTCTGTTTTCCATTAATTTGAACTTCATTCCCTTGATCTTTAAATATGATCATTCCTTAAACGTGGTAGAGGAAATAATAGGTTAAGGGACTTAGGGTAAAGGAAAGGGTATAGATTAGGGAAAATAATATTGTATAGCCGCTTTCAAAATAGCAGCAAAATATATATACATCATATATGTTATATTAATCTACACAAATAGGTAATTACTCATTTAACAAGTGTCTACAGTCTAGGGGTGTGCATTCAATTTATCGATTCAATTTTGACCCTTATCGATAATTACTTATCGATTATCGATTTGTACATATTCTTATCGTTATCGTTTCAATAAGATTTCAATTTTTTCGATTTCGATAACAAATAATCGATTCAATTTATCGATAAATCGATTCAAATGGACACCCCTAGTCTAGGCCAGTTCTTAACTGCCTCAATATTCTTTGGGTCCACCTGGATACCCTCTACTGATACGACATAACCCAGAAATGCAACTAAACTCAATCAGAACTCACACTTGGAGAACTTTGCATATAACTGACTATCCCTCAGAGTTTGAAGAACCATTCTAAGGTGCTACTCGTTCTCTTCCTGGATGCGGGAGTATATCAATATATCATCAATGAAAAAAATCACAAATGAGTCCTAATAAGGCCTGAACACTCAGTTCACCAAGTCCGTGAAAGTTGCAGGGGCATTTGTCAACCCGAATGACATAACCAAGAACTCATAATGCCCATAACGAGTGCGAAAAGATGTCTTATGGATATCGAATGACCTAATACGCAACTGATGGTAGCTAGATCGCAAGTCAATATTGGAAAATACCTTGGCTCCCTGAAGCTGATCGAACAAATCATCAATACTAGGCAGCGGATATTTATTCTTGATCTTGACCTTGTTCAACTGCCGATAATCAAGGCACATTCACATCGAACCATCCTTCTTTTAACGAACAATACCGGTGCACCCCAAGGCGATACACTGATCTTAATGAAACACTTCTCCAGCCTGCAATTGATACTTTACCTCTTTCAACTCAGGCAAGGCCATACAATATGGCGGGATAGAAATGGGCTGAGTGCCTGGAGCCACATCAATGCAAAAGTCAATATCCCTGTCGGGTAGCATACCCAGCAGGTCTGAGGGAAAGACATCAGGAAACTCGCGAACAACAGGCACAGAATCAATAGAGGGAACTTTAGCACTGGAATCACGAACATATGCCAAATAGGCTAAACACCCGTTCTTGACCATACGAGATAACACGACGAGTAGAATGACCAGGAGTCCCTCTTCACTCTAAACGAGGCATACCCAGTAAAGCTAAGGTCACAATCTTGGCATAACATTCCAAGATAATGTGGTAAGGTGATAACCAGTCTATCCCCAATATAATGTCGAAATCAACCATGTCTAAAAGAAACAAATCTACACGAGTCTCAAGACCCCCAATCACCACGACACAAGAATGATGGACTCGATCGACCACAATAGAGTCACCCACTAGTGTAGACACATAAACAAGAATACTCAATGAATAATTAGGCATGATCAAGTACGGGGCAAAGTAAGATGACACATACGAATAAGCAGACCTCGGATCAAACAACACTGAAGCATACCGATCACAAACCAGAACCGTACCTATAATAACCGCATCTGAAGCCTCTGCCTCGGGCCTGGCCTGAAGAGATAACATCGGGGCTAGGCCCACTACCCTAGTCTACCTCCCTAGGAAGGCCTGCTGCTGGCTGGCCTCCACCTCTAGCGGCCTGAGCTCCACCTTTATGACCACTACCTCCACCTCTGGCACTTCTACCCCCACATCTAGTTGTGGAACACATGGTGTCTGAACCATGGCACGAGAACCCTGGTGCTGAGAACTGCTCGGTGCTCGAGGGAAAAATCTGGCAATATGATCCATGTCACCATACATGTAACAAGCTCTCGGCTGCTGAATCTGCTAGCCATGTCGACTTGAATGACCACCATTGAAACTCTGAAGTGGCGGTGCACTGATAGGAGGTAGCAGTGCACTGAAAGGCTGCTGATCAAAATAGTATGCATGAGAACCACGACCACCTAGGGTACCCTAAGAAACCTGGAGGGCTAACTGGAAAAGCCTATAAGGCTGACCCCTATTATACGAATCTTTGCCTCCATATGAGGTGCCACTAAATCGGCCTGACTGACGGGGTATGACTACCCCCCTGTGACAATACCATCCCATCCTCATTTTCCGTCTCCTGGAAAGATATCTCACTCCTAACCTCTCTGGCCATCTGGAGACGAATCGGCTGGATGAGTCCATCAATAAACCGTCTCATTCTTTCCCTCTATGTGGGAAGTATAATGAGAGCATGGCAGCCAAATCAATAAACCTAGTCTCGTACTGGGTAACTGTCATGGATCCTTGATGAAGACGCTCGAACTGCCTTTGATAGGACTCTCGCTGTGTAATAGGGAGAAACTTATCCAGAAATATATTCATGAACTGGTCCCAGGTCAAGGCTAGAGATCTTGCTGGTGTAGCTAAACAATAATCCCTACACCAAGTCTTGGCAGATCTAGACAGCCGGAATATAGCGAAATCAACCCCATTGGTCTCAACAATACCCATGTTCTGAAGAACCTCGTGACAGCTGTCCAAATAATCTTGAGGATCCTCGGTAGATGCACCGCTGAAGGTAGTAGTGAAAAGCTTGGTGAACCTATCCAATCTCCATAAAGCATCGACAGACAAAGCTGCTCTATCACCGGCCTGAGCTACCACACCCGGCTAAGCTGCTCCAACTGGCTGAACTGCTGGAGTCTGAACTTGGGGAGCTCCCTGCTTCTGAGTACAAGTAGCAGGAGTTTGGGACCCTCTTCCAGCCTGAGAGATGGATGGTGCTACCGAAAGCAAACCTGCTCGGGTAACACTCTCCATGAGACCCACCAATCATACCAGAGCGTCCTAAAGAACTGGGGTAGAAATAAACCCCTTTAGGACCTGAGCTAGGCCCACCGGAACTGCTGCAGCTAGGGCCGGAACCTCCTCTTCAAAGACAACCAAAGGCTCCGCCACTGGTGCTGTTGTTCGGGGCTGAGCTCCACCCCTACCTCAATCTCTAGCACGGCCTCCGCCTCGCCCCCTACTCCTAGCAGGAGCTGCCTGGAGCTCGGACTGCTGATCAAAAGATGAGAAAGCGTGTGTTCTCTCCATCTGCGATAGAACAGATTAAATTTTCAGTTAGCACTAAGAAACCAATCCGCACGACAAGAAAGAAAAGATGTGAAATTTTCCTAACTCTGGAGCCTCTGGGGGATAAATACAAACGTCTCTGTACCGATCCATCAGACTCTACTAAACTTGTCCGTGAGTTGTGAGACCCATGTAACCTAGAGCTCTTATACCAACTTGTCACGACCCACATTTTCCCACCCTCGGGAGTCATGATAGCGCCTACTGATGAGAACTAGCCAAGTCAATCCTTAACTACCTTCGTCATTAACCAATTTACTTCTTTTAACAATTGTCAGTAATATCATGAAAACAACATAATAAAGTAAATAAGCGAAAGTCTTATATTAAAGAATCTGAACAACGATGCGAAATAAAAAAAAATCAACATAACCTCTACCCAAGAACTGGTTTCACATACTCACGAACTACTAAGAGTGCTAAATACAACCGTCTGAAAGAAAATATAGCTATTTGTCTCGAATACATGAGATAATAGACTGAAATATAAGATAGAAGGGACGTCGGGCCTGCGGACGCCTGCTAGGCTACCTCGATATCTCTGGACTGAAGTCAGGCTCCCGATCTAATAATGCTGCTCAAATGTTGCTCCGGCACCTGGATTTGTGCAAAAGTGCACAGAGCGTAGCATCTTCACAACCGACCCTATGTGCTGGTAAGTGTCTGGCCTAGTCCCAGCGAGGTATTGACGACCCTAGACTGGACTACCATATTAACTTATGCAGTTATATATACATATACAGTGGAATTGAAATACAAAGACGAGTAATCAATATGGGATGGGGAGTATACTATGGGGAAAAATAACAATTTCAAGTAAAATTCGCCCTGTAGCAAAGAAAACAACACAACGCAGACATTAATAAACAGAAAGCAATAAGTGCACGGCACCACTCTTCGTGTTTTTACTCTCATACTCACCAAGCTATAATGTAATAAAACATGCACGGCATCACTCTTCGTGCTTATACTTTCATCCTCGCATATGATCAATAGAATCGACACGGAATGGTACATCGTGCGCCATGGTATCACCCTTCGTGCTTTAACACTCTTTCCTCAAAATAGCGAACAATATACGGCATCACCATTTGTGCTTTAACAATCTTCCTCACCCAAACAACGGTCACAAATAAGGGGCTAGGGAGTAAACAAAATAATAATAGAAATTCCGACAAGGAAACACAATTAAGCAATTAAATCCCGTCAAGGGTACAACATCAATGATCTTAACGTCCCGACAAGGGAAAATAATCAATGAGCGACAATATCCCGGTAAGGAAAAATTTAAATACTCTTTCTCTTTCTTTCACTTTTACTTCATATCTCACTTTACCACTTGAGCCAATACTCCAAAGGGTTCAATTATCTCATATAATTTCGAAATTTGTATAAAAACTCGAGCCAATACTCCTCGAAGTTCAAAGATCATAATTTCTTTCACATGGTCTTTACAACATATAGAAATCATCATTTAGGCATGAAAGGATCAACAAAATCAGAATATTCGCAATATAAGACTCACGGTCATGCTAGACACCAACGTATAGATACTCGTCAACATGCATATACGTCGTACTAGACAATTAGCAAGTAAAAAGTAAGACCCGACTCAAATTCCCTCAAGCTAAGGTTAGACCAACACTTACCTCAATGCCTTGAATTCAACTCAAGCCTCAATTATAGTTTTACCCCTCGGTTCAACATCCAATCCACTCGAATCTAGACATAAGTTACTTAATCACATTAATAAATGCTAAATGAATCAACCCCAATGCATGAAATAAGTTTTGCAAGATTTTATCCCCAAAAGCTCAAAAATTCCCCCGGGCCCACGTGGCCTAAACTCGAGGTTCAGACCAAAATTCGGGTACCCATTCCCCCACGAGTCCAAATATATGATTTGTTTTGGAATCGGACCTCAAATTGAGGTCTAATTCCTTAATTTTTAGAAAACCTAGGTTCTACCCAAAACACCCAATTTTCCCATGAAAATATCTGATTTGAAGTTGAAATCATGTTAAAAGATGTTAAGGAGCAAAGAAAATGAGTTAGAAATCACTTACCAACCATTTTGGAGAAGGAGAGTTGTTTGGAAATTGCCTCTTCTGTTTTGGTGTTTTGAAAAGTGTAAAATAACAGAAATTCACGTGTATTTTTACCCCCTCTGAAGTTCCCTATGCGGACCGCGCAAAGAGGACCGCAGCCGCACAGGCTTTCTGAAGGCCCGCGGATCATTTCCCATTGCAGACCACACCAAGCCTGTTGCGGCCGCACAGCACCCACCGTGGACCGCGCAAAGGCAACAGCGGCTGCACACGATTTCTTGCGGGCCGCGCTAGAGGATTCAGAGACTTGTCAAAATTCCTAAACCTGCAACATATGATCTTTTTAAGCCTAAGGTATTCCGGAATCTACTCCAAACTCACCCGAGCCCTCGAAACTCTCAACCAAGTATACACACAACCTCAAAGATATCTCACGAACATATTCGTGTAATCAAATCACCAAAATAACATCATGGACATCGAATTGAACCTCAAGATCAAATGAAATTTCTCAAAATTCCTTTTAAGCATAAATTTTCCAATTAGGGCTCGGATTGCGTCAATCGACGTTTGTTTTTAACCAAACTTTACAGGAGTGATTCAAAACAAATATGAGACTTGTACCGGGCGCCAAAACCAAAATACGGGCCCGATGCCATTACCTTCTAATTAGATTTCACTTTAACTTTCTTTAAACATTTTTAGAAAGAAATTTCACATAAAAATTCATATCTCGGGCTTGGGACCTCGGAATTTGATTCCAGACAAACGCCCAAGTCCCATATTTTTTTACAGACCCTCCGGGACTGACAAATTACGGGTCCGGATTCGTTACCCAACATGTTGACCGAAGTCAAGTTTATTCATTTCAAATGTCAAAACTTAGCATTTTTCACAGAATTTTATATTTAAACTTTCCGACTATGCGTCCGGACTGCGTATGCAAATCGAGGCAACCCTAATGAGGTTTTCAAGGCCTCGGAGACACAGAATTCGATTAAAATAGGTGATGACCCCTTTGGATCATCACACCAATGGATAACCAATGGGTCTAACTTTTACATTTGTAAAGTTTCAAATTGGAGGTTACACAAGTTATGGCAACTAAGAATTCTCCCAAAAGTGATCATACGCAAGAAGTCATGGATAGTATGGTTACCCATATTATCTGCCGGTTAACTCATTTTGTTTTATCCGTATTAAATATGGATCGGGTCAGATAATTTACCCATTTTTTCATTACTCATTTTTTATCCGAACCATATCCGAGCCGACCCGTATGTTTGCCACTCCTGGCTTCAGCTATATTCAACCCAAAAATATTATTATTATATATTTTGAATTTGTTCAATTTTATATTAAATTGCAAACAATATATGAACAAAGTGAAAAATGCACGGTCATATATTATTACTGATATTTCTTGAAGTGCATTAAGTACATTTTCTTCCTAAAATAAAAATTGGCATATTTTATGGTAAGTGTAACTTAACTTACTTTCTTGAAGCAACATATAGTTGAGATGCATCATGTTGCTTCACTTAATTTATCAATGATCAATTTCTTCAACAATTACATGTGATCATTTATAAACTATGCACATAAGTGAAAAGTAGTGAGTTCAAAGAAATTTTTGTATTGGTAAATAAGAATTGTCCCTTGGAAAAGTATTGTTTTCCTTTGTCAACTTCTTCAAGTTTATAGAAGTCCAAGTGATTCCAGGTGCTAACATGCTCCGGTGGCAATGGTGGCGGTGACCAATCATTACTAGTCACCTCGCCAACATCCTCAACAACATATTCCTACACAAGAAAGCATATCAGATAGAACCCTAATAAACTCTGTACCAAAAAAGGTAACCAGGTGCATGAAGCATCCCGTATTCACTAAAAGGTCCGGGAAAAGGCCGCGGCCTAAAAAATGTCATAGGCAACCTAATCTAGTGCAAGCATCAGTAGCTGATTCCACAGCTCGAACCCGTGACCTATAGGTCACACAAAGACAATTTTATCGTTGCTATGTTAGAAATAATAAATCAATAGTAGTAATAAATAAGCTCAGTAAGAGTTTTGATGAATGAGTACAGAAAAAGAAACTAGAACTTAAACAACAACTACCCAGTATATTCCCACCAGGTGGGGTCTGGAAACTAGAACTTCAAGTATCAAAAAGTAAAACATTCAACCCCTGCTTATGAAGTTCTATTTCAAGTTTTCATTTGGTGATAACATGATAACATTCAACCTATATATATATATATCAACCGCAAACATTTTGAAAGAGAAACAAAAACAAGAATGTGGCTTACCTTTGTCAGTATTCTTTTCTCAAGTATGTGGTAGTGCCGCTGCCAAATTCTCTGTCCAACCATTGTAGCAACCAAAACACTGTAAAACATGCCAAAGATGGCGAACAGTCTAGCACAATTACAGCTACGATTAATAATAATGGTATCCCAGATTCACCTTCACCTCCAAAGCAATTCCCACATCCACATTCTGTGCAAGAATGATTCTCGGAGCAACATTCACATGTCGTGTTAGAACAACTCTCTGAGCACATGTTACAGTCAACGCAGATATATGTTGTACCTGTACGACGCGTATGACAATCTGCACACATTCTGCTGATAGGAAAAAGGAAACAGTATCAAATGAACTCCATTTCCTCAAATGTAGCATGCCAAAAGAAAAGAAGGATCAGAAAGAAGCCAGTACAGTACAAGATGTTAATGCAGAAGATCAAAAATAAACTAAGAAACTAAAGATGCAAAGACAACAACAAAAAACCTAATAGATTTCCACAAGTGGGGTATGGGGAAGGTAGGATGTATGCAGCCTTATTCTTACCTTGGGACGGCATAGGATCCTAAGATTCTTTAGTGTTTTAATTCGTTGTGATGTCAACAAACAGTAACCAACTTGTATCCAACGCAGTATTAAGGTTACTATGATTTGGAAGAAAATAATGAAAGTTAAAAAGAACATAAAACACATTATTTGTACCCAGTGCAAGAGCAACAAGACAACATATTCTGGCACGGCTGACCCAAATCATCGGGCACACTTTCATCAAAGCAAGTTAAGAAACAACCAGATATGCCCATCAATGCGAAAAACAAGAGTGCCCCTGCAGAAAAGCCAACCAATAGCAATAGAATTAACTCATACAATCATTTAAGAATCGCTATGTACTGAAAATAGTAAACCCAGAATTTTGGATGATGCACTATATACATCTTAAGAAATATATGCATCAAGTGCTCTCGCCTCTTTTATCATGATTGTTCCTACTGTTTTCTATTTCATTTCTGTTTCTTTCAGTTGGGTTTTTTTCTTTTTGAACGAGAAATTCCTGAGTTAGCTCCAAATCCCAACTGTACTCACAAGTCCAAAACTCAGGGGAAGTGTGAACCCGCCCTTCTCCTATTCTCCCAGTTAAATACTAAACTTTAGTCATTGACAGAGGTTGAGGTCGTGGCATGTCCTAACCCACAATTTATGTATTACGTCCTTATCACTGAACCAAAGCCCTGAGGTTTAAAACTTTGGACTATCTAAGTAAATATTGTTTATCTCATACTCTAACATCACTCCCCAACCAAATCTCATTTACCAAGGCAATTAATTAAGACGTAGAATCCCAAAACCAGCAAAAACCGATCTTTGGGGCCTAGTGGTACCGAAGTTACATGACATGGGTAGGTAACAACTGTATGTGACGTGGTCATTTTGTGCATCTATCTGATTGGTCATCCAGCTGGAAAAAAGAATATTAAGCAGAAAAACAACAGTTCGACATACATAAACAAAAATGTTGATGACTAGTGCAAATGAATATGTCTTACCGCATATGTAATAGAAGCTTAGTTCGCTACCAAATCCCCAATGCAAACGAAGCCAAGTGGTGTGTATCAATCACATACGCTAAATATCCCAGTGAAGCTATAACCTGCAACACAGAAGGTTAGTGATCAATTGACGATATTGTCCCCAGTACTATTAAGTAAATATGTAGAAATGAAGAAAAGAAATGTAAAGAGGGCAACCCACGTACAAGCTGAACAGCGAGAAAGATGACCGAAATGTCTGTGGTTACAAAGAACCGAAATTTTAAGAGTTCGCCATTTTCTAAGAAGATCGTTAACTCTCAAGTAAAAGGGAGCCTCACAAGTCGTACAATGGGCAAATGCAAATCCTTCCCGTAAAAAGACAAACTTTAGGGAACATGTATATATTCAATCTGATGATAAAATCTAATAGGCCTTTAGTAAGAAGTGATCCGCCAGCAGTTGCTACCTTGGCTTATAATGATGTAAAGGCCAATAACTAACTGAATACTTGGTCTAGTTCAGGACACAATAATCACGTACAACAAATGAAAACAATTTGATTCCTAATCATACTCTTTAAAGAATGAACACATGTCTAACAAGTCTGAAGTTAAGGTGAAGCTTAGGCAAAAACTTCTGACGAACAAACGATCAGAAAATATACCTTCACAGCACGCCATTGATCAAGGCATTCTCGGTGAACATTTTGATGTACCCTTGCACTCACGGTGCAATAAAATCCATGCCTAAAAAAGAAAAATTTAAAACAATCATAAGTATCTTGCTTCTCATGCATCCATAAATTCATTATCCAAAAAAATACTAATATGCTTTGAACATAATAAACAAAGGAAAAACTCAACAAGAACCATTCAGTAAAAGACATTATCTGATACAATAACCAAAGAAGAATTTAACAAGAAGCATAAACCAAATGATAACATGCTAACAAATCCTTTCTGTCAAGATGTTTTTCCCTTCATTCATTTGATCTGAATAATTTCAATCAGTCAATCAACTTTTTACCTCAAGCGCAAATCAAGTATTTTTGTTTTTTCCCCATAAATAACCCAAATTACTTAGGCTTGACTTTTATCATAGTTCGACTAATTCTTTATGAACTTTAATCTACTTCAACCCTCCTCCTTTAACCAGACTTGGAATAAGCTATGATCTGTGAATATATGTTGAGCTCAATCTGACTATTTCGAAAAGAATAAACACCAAACTGAGAGTACCACAACAAAACAAACACCACATCTTCAAACACCCCCTCCCCCTTCCCCACCCCACCCCCAACCCCCTACATGTAAATTTTCGTTCAGTTCAGCCTCTAAGTAATACAGTAACTGCACTTGGGCTAAAACAATTTGGCTTTCGGCTTGAACGGGGACAACCCCGTTTACTCGGTACCTATGTTGGTGAAAAATAGCAGGTACTCAACAGTTTGCCGAACAGCTGAGTACAAGCTGGTACAAACATCACAGTTATAGGGGACCCACATTTGAAAGATGCAGAATCCACTCAATTAAACCATAAAGAAACTACCTTTACACTTATAATATCCTAATAACGCATACAAACCAACAAATATTTCAAGCGAGAATTGAAGATTTTCACAAACCCATGAAGTAAAAATGAAGGGGTTATTGAAAACTGACCATCACTTTCAAGGCAAATACGGCATTGAATTTGGTCAACGTTACCAGCTTCAAGATCAACCTTGCTGGGTTTAGCAATCAAAGGAGGGACTAAAGAAGAAGAAGAATCCAAATAATGAGCCATTTCTTTTGCCTTTTTCTTTGCCCCTCCAATTATCAACAGATACAGATAAAGAAACTGTACTTTTATAAATTGAGTTCATCATCATCAAGAATCAGAAATTATAACAGAACAGAGAAAAAAAAAAGTCCTCCCAAAGTCTTTAAAATAACGTCGAATAAACTA
Source organism: Nicotiana benthamiana (assembly GCA_034376525.1). Lineage (NCBI taxonomy): Eukaryota > Viridiplantae > Streptophyta > Magnoliopsida > Solanales > Solanaceae > Nicotiana > Nicotiana benthamiana. The sequence continues at coordinate 68,237,965 of CM067332.1, forward strand.
TAACCAAGTAGACAAAATACTCTTATTGTTATAAATACACTTCTATTTAAGGTGAATGTCTTTAATTAGAGAGATTCTAGAGTTCTATTCTTGGTAGATAAATCATCCTCCTCCCTATAAATAGAGGTGCCATCTACCATTGTAAATAACTCCTAACATTCTCTAAGTATCAATAAGAAGAACTCTCTCTACTCTTCTCTCTATTTGCTCTTGTTCTTGAGTTATTGTTCTTGTTTTTATATTATTTCATAACACATTATCAGCACGAGACTCTACCGTCTCAAGAACCATTCTCGAGAAATCTAAGGTATTTCCCTCTTCCTAATTTAATTTTCGATTATGTCTGACATTACAAAAAGAAAGTTCGTTGCCCTTGAAATTTCGGGCAAGAACTATATGACATGGGTGTTGGATGCTGAAATCCACTTAGATGCTATGGGTCTCGGAGACACCATCAAAGATAGAGAAAAAGCATCCACCCAAGAATGTGCGAAGGCCTTGATTTTCTTGCGCCACCACCTTGATGAAGGTTTGAAGATTGAATATCTCACCGTCAAGGATCCACTCGTCTTGTGGAACGGCTTAAAGGAGAGATTTGACAACCTGAAGTTGGTCACTCTGCCACAAGCACGATATGATTGGGCTCATCTGAGGCTCCAGGACTTTAAGTCCGTTTCTGAATATAATTCTGCTATGTTCAGAATTACTTCCAAATTGAAGCTATGCGGGGATAATATCTCCGATTATGATATGCTTGAGAAAACGTTTACAACGTTTCATGCCTCCAATATAGTACTGCAACAACAGTACAGAGAGAAAGGCTTTACGAAGTACTCTGAACTGATTTCTCTTCTACTAGTGGCTGAGCGAAATAATGACCTGCTCATGAGAAATCATGAAAATCGACCCACTGGGTCTACACCACTGCCTGAAGCAGATAAGGTGCACTCTCATTATGCCAAACATGAAAAGGACCATGGTCATGGTCGTAAACGGGGTCATAGCCAGGGACGTAGACAAGGAAGAAATACCAATGAAGTCCGTCAACCCCCAAGGAGAGATAACCGCCGAAAGCAGAAACGGGGTCATGAAGATCCTAAGGCAAATAGTTCAGAAACTATATGTTATCGTTGCGGTAGGAAAGGGCACTGGTCAAAGACTTGCCGTATACCAAGACACTTGGTTGACCTTTATCAAGCATCTCGAAAGAGAAAAGGCCCTGAAACAAATTTCGTCTATGACGACGATGAAGACATCACCCACCTGGATGTGGCAGACTTCTTTGAGCAACCCGAGGGGAAAATAGACCACCTAATCGGCGATGGGTCCGTGATGAAAGAAGATGGAGTTATTTGATTTTGTTCTACTTATTTGTATTAGTTAGTGAATAAACTAATAGTCATTAGCATTAGCTCGTATTAGTTAGTTCATAAAGCAATGTTAGCAGTAGTTCTTTAGAATATCTTCAATATGTTCAAATATCAATAAAACTTTTATTTTCCAGTGGGGGTAATCGACTAGCCTGAAAAACTAGTCGATTATCAACTATTTTCGCATTAAAGTTGAAAAACAATTGATCAACAATCGATTGTCGTTGACTAACAATCGATTGTCATTAAGACAGTGTAATCTGGAATTTTTCAAAAATCATCCACAATCGATTGTCTTTGTCTAACAATCGATTGTCATTAAGACAGTGTAATCTGGAATTTTTTAAAAATCATCCACAATCGATTGTCTTTGGCTAACAATCGATTGTCTTGAAACAGTGTGTTCTGGAAATTTTCAAAAATAGCTAACAATCGATTGTCCATGCATAACAATCGATTGTCTTGAAACAGTGAGGTCTGGAATTTTTCAAAAATAGCCAACAATCGACTGTCAATGCATAACAATCGATTGTCTTAAGACAGTGTGATCTGAAGTTTTTCAAAAATAACAAATAATCGATTGTGTGTGTTTAACAATCGATTGTCTATGTTCAAACAATCGATTGTGTGTGTTTAATAATCGATTGTCTTATGAAAAACGCTGAAATTTTCAAACTGCAAAGTAATGGATAACATATCTGATTTTGTTAGTCAACTGTTAGCAGCAGATTTTGAAAATATTATGTGACACAAACGAATTGAACTTGTTTATTCTTTTGTTCGTGTATATGTCAAACCATGGGAAGTAAATTGATTGAAGGCTCCGGAAGAGCAATTGTAACTCTGCCCAAGGGCACGACGTTAATCATAGAGAATGCAATGTTCTCCTCCAAGTCTAAAAGAAACTTGTTGAGTTTTAAAGATGTACGCCGGAATGGCTATCATATTGAGACAATGGATGAAGATAATATTGAATATCTCGTCATCACAAAGAATGTCTCCGGTCAAAAGAGGGTTATTGAGAAATTCACGTCTTTATCTTGTGGCCTGTATTGGACAAGAATTAGTGCAATTGAGGCACATTTAACAGTAAACCAAAGGGTTACTGATTCCAATACCTTTGCACTTTGGCATGATCGATTGGGACATCCAGGATCGGTCATGATGAGACGGATTATAGAAAGCTCATATGGGCATCCGTTAAAGAATTCTAAAATTCTTTCAAATAATGAATATCCTTGCACTTCGTGTTATCATGGCAAGTTGATTATCAGGCCATCACCAACAAAGGTTGGGACTGAGTCACCCACGTTTCTGGAACGTATACAAGGGGACATTTGTGGACCTATTCACCCACCTAGTGGGTCGTTTAGGTATTTCATGGTCTTGATAGACGCATCCTGTAGATGGTCTCATGTGTGCCTATTGTCATCACGCAACCTTGCGTTTGCGAAATTAATGGCACAAATAATTCGACTACGAGCACAATTTCCAGATAATCCAATCAAGTCCATTAGACTGGATAATGCTGCTGAGTTTACATCCCAAGCATTTAATGATTATTGCTTATCAATCGGGATAAAAGTTGAACATTCTGTAGCTCATGTTCACACTCAAAACGGTCTTGCAGAATCGTTAATTAAACGCCTACAGTTGATTGCAAGGCCATTACTTATGAGAACGAGGCTGCCCACTTCGGTATGGGGTCACGCCATCTTACATGCAGCAATGCTAATTCGTCTCAGACCGACGAATTACCACAAGTATTCCCCGTTGCAATTGGTTTTGGGTCATGAACCCAATATATCCCATTTAAGGATTTTTGGATGCGCAGTATATGTGCCTATTGCACCGCCATCCCGCACCAAAATGGGTCCGCAAAGAAGGTTAGGAATATATGTTGGGTTTGAATCGCCCTCCATCATTCGCTACCTCGAAACATTGACAGGCGACTTGTTTACTGCACGATTTGCAGACTGTCGATTTGATGAGACACTTTTCCCAAAATTAGGGGGAGAAGTTGGTGAAACCAAACGGGATATTTTGTGGAAAAATGCATCATTATCTCATCTTGATCCACATACCTCTATTTGTGAAAGAGAGGTACAAAAGATTATCCATTTGCAAAGAATAGCAAATCAAATGCCTGACGCATTTACGGACTTGAAAAGGATAACGAAATCCCACATTCCCGCGGAAAATGTTCCAATCCGTATTGATGTCCCTGTTGGACAATCATCTAGTGTCATATCCAATGAGTCAAATGCACGCCTGAAGCGTGGCAGACCATTAGGTTCCAAAGATCGAAATCCTAGAAAGAGGAAAAAGAACGATCAAAATGACACCACAAAAGAATCTCATGATTTAACAAATTCTGAGGTTCATGAAGAATCCATTGAGCCCGAGACTCTGGAAAATACGGAACTATCCCTAAATCCAATTAATATTGAGGCAAATATTAATCGAGTGGATATTGTGGTGGATAATGCCTTTGCTTATAATGTAGCATCTAGCATTATGCAAGAATGTGAGGATCTCGAACCTCAATCTGTTGAAGAATGTCGAAAAAGACAGGATTGGCCAAAGTGGCAAGAAGCAATTCAATCAGAATTGAATTCGCTGGCAAAACGTGAAGTTTTTGGCCCTATAGTTAAAACACCTAATGGTGTTAAGCCTGTCGGCTATAAGTGGGTCTTTGTACGCAAAAGAAATGAGAAAAACGAGGTACAAAGATATAAAGCACGCCTTGTTGCACAAGGTTTTTCTCAAAGGCCTGGTGTCGATTATGAAGAGACATATTCGCCTGTAATGGATGCGATAACCTTTCGTTATCTCATAAGTTTTGCTGTCCATGAAAAGCTTGACATGCACTTAATGGATGTGGTTACTGCCTATCTTTATGGCTCACTTGATAATGAGATATACATGAAAATCCCCGATGGACTCGGGAAATGTTCTCAATTAAATTGCAAAGATCCTTGTATGGTCTAAAGCAATCTGGACGAATGTGGTATAATCGTCTTAGTGAGTACTTGTTAAAAGAAGGCTATATAAATGACGCCATTTGCCCGTGTGTTTTTATAAAGAAAACAACATCGGAATTTGTTGTACTTGCCGTATATGTCGATGACATAAACCTTATTGGAACCCCTATAGAACTCCAAAAGGCAATTGATTATCTAAAGGATGAATTCGAGATGAAAGATCTCGGAAAGACTAAACTATGTCTTGGTTTGCAAATTGAATATTTGGCAAACGGAATTTTTGTTCATCAATCTACCTATACAGAAAAGGTACTGAAACGGTTTTACATGGATGAAGCACATCCTTTAAGTACACCGATGGTTGTTCGATCACTTGATGTGAACAAAGATCCATTCCGACCACAAGAAAGGAATGAAGAGCTACTTGGTCCTGAAGTACCATATCTTAGCGCAATTGGCGCACTAATGTATCTTGCAAATACTACAAGGCCTGACATATCCTTTTCAGTTAATGTCTTAGCAAGATTTAGCTCGGCTCCTACAAGGAGACATTGGAATGGGATCAAACACATATTGCGGTACCTAAAGGGAACTACCGATATGGGCTTATTTTATGGCAAGAATTGCAGCCCGGATCTTGTTGGTTATGCTGATGCTGGATATTTGTCCGACCCACACAAGGCTCGATCTCAAACGGGTTATGTGTTTACCTGTGGAGAAACCGCCATATCTTGGCGATCGACTAAGCAATCAATTGTGGCTACTTCATCTAATCATGCCGAGATAATTGCTATTCATGAAGCAAGTCGAGAGTGTGTGTGGTTAAGGTCGATAATACATCATATCCAAGACAAATGTGGTTTGAAGTATGATAAACTACCCACAACTTTGTATGAAGACAATGCAGCATGTATAGCTCAATTGAAGGGAGGATTCATAAAAGGAGATAGAACGAAGCATATTTCACCAAAGTTATTCTTCACACATGATCTTCAAAAGAATGGTGATATCAATGTTCAACAGATTCGTTCAAGCGACAATATGGCTGATTTGTTCACAAAATCTCTACCAAAGTCAACCTTCAAGAAGCTAGTTCACAAGATCGGGATGCGAAGACTTAAGGACATAAATTGATGTTCTTATCAGGGGGAGTTAAGGCGCGTTGCACTCTTTTTCCCTTACAAGGTTTTGTCCCACCGGGTTTTCCTTGCGAGGTTTTTAACGAGGCAACCAATAGGCGCATATTCAAACATGTGTACTCTTTTTCCTTACTTTAATTTTTCCCATTGGGTTTTGTTTTAAGGTTTTAACGAGGCACATCATTGAATAGACATTCAAGGGGGAGTGTTATAAATACACTTCTATTTAAGGTGAATGTCTTTAATTAGAGAGATTCTAGAGTTCTATTCTTGGTAGATAAATCATCCTCCTCCCTATAAATAGAGGTGCCCTCTACCATTGTAAATAACTCCTAACATTCTCTAAGTATCAATAAGAAGAACTCTCTCTACTCTTCTCTCTATTTGCTCTTGTTCTTGAGTTATTGTTCTTGTTTTTATATTATTTCATAACACTTATAATAAAGTCAATTGCAAGGTATTTAAGTAGATTGACTATTAAATCGTTTATTTCATTAATAACATATAGCGCACCTAAATTTTGAAATGTAGGTTTAAAATTCTAATATTTTTAATCTATTATATTTTAAACTAATAATTTATATATATTTAATAAATTTTTTAAGACAAATATAAAATTTGGACATAATTCAGCCTATAAATTTTGGTTCTCTCTCCTAAGGTTAGTGATATTAATCATCAATAGAACTTGAAATGTCTAACTCTATGGTGGGTCAAGTCCCTACTGCGTAAACATTTGATAATTTCTCATAAGAATACCAAGTCCTCTTTATTGATGAAATTAATCTATTGCTCGACTCTTTCCGGCCGATAATGAATTCTCTCTAGTGTGCTAAGTTTGAAAAATACTTTTGATCAAATACACTTAAAGGTATTTTTTTTAAAAATAATTTTGATGAGAAATTATTTGTGTTAGGCTTAAGATAAATATAAGATTTAGACTTAAACTACTGGGTTTGGTTGAATTATTATAATTCTAAAAAGAAAGAAATAAGGTTATCCCTCCTAAAGTTAGTAATATTAATCGTTGGCAGAATAGTCTAATAAACACTTATACTTGTGGGGTTTGGTATTCCGGTTCTTCTACTACACAAAATTTCATCCAAATGCTTATAATTAGTTCAAAAATAATATTTTAAATTATTTTGACCGTTGACCATGTCGAAGTGGCACTTGACAACTGAGTTTTACAAAATACATGTATTTCACACGTAGAAGAGCGTGGATGTAAATATTTAAACCAAGCAATAACGTCCCCATACTGAGCAATTTTTAGTGAGAAATTTATTTCCTACCTCCCTCATTTTCTTCCCCCACTTCTGAAGACGACATTTTGCAAGCGGAAAAAATAGAAAAAGTGAAAGAGATTGCTGGCAGAATCCTTTTAAGGTAAGTTTTTCACTAGAGGAATCACAAATAATTTTGGGTGGAGTTTTTTGTGATTTTTTTGGCAAGACGATTCTGATTGAGAATTTTTATGGGCGATTGATAGTGTTATGATGAAATGCGATTGCAAAGAAGCTTTTTAGGTAAATGGTGGTCGGAGGGGGATCACACCCTTCTAGAAAGGGGTTTCAAAAAAGGAATAAGTTAAAAAATTTAAAGAGATTGTAAGTAGTAGAAATTGAATCAATGACCTCATAAAGATTTTGAAGTCCCTTGATTATTAAGTCATGCTTTTTGGGCTACGTGTTGAGGATTCAATATATAATATATAGACGTAAAAACTAAATTTTACCTTATATACACAATATAATTTTTCGACGAAGGAGGTTTGGATAAATACCATTGCTCTCCCTAAATCTACCCCTGGTGGTGAGGTAAATTTTAAGAGCTGGGTTCGAAAAATAAAGAAGGGAGTGGAAGACCGGTCTTCGACGGGACTATTTGATGTTATTATGGCTGCCATTCTGAATTTTGAATAGTAGAATTTCCATGAAGAATATATTATTTGATTAAAATCTTAAATTGGTACATAATAATGTGCCTAAGTGCAAAGAGATTGATGAACTCATTACCGAAATATTATTAATTGTAGGCTGTGTTGAAGTGGTGGTAAAGGTCTCATGAATGGTGGAGAATAAGGGAAGATTAAGGTGGAGAGGATGGTGAAATTGAAAAAAAGGTAGATTAAATTTTTTAAATAATATACAAAATAAATTATTAATGATGTGTTAAATCTGATATGGGCATTAATGTATCATTCATCAGACATTTGAAGAACACGTGAGGTCAAAAGGATTTAAAACATCGTTTTTGAACGATTACAAGTGTTTGAATAAAATTTTATAAAATAGAAGGACTGAAATGTCAAAGCCAAGGTCTTTGCCCCTATTGCGTGAACGTTTGAATAAGTATACCGAGTTCTCTTTATTAATGAAATTAATCTATTGCTTGACTCTTTCCAATCAATAATGAATTCTATCATCTCTAGTTTGCTAAGTTTACATCTAACTGGTTGGGGCAAAAGTTAGAAGGTTGTAATTAAATTTACTCAATATTGTTAATTGTTCTTTTCTCCTAGCGTTTCTTATAAATGTCAATGGTTAGGAGTGCTTATCATTAACTTAACCCTCTATTGTCACATACAATCCTATCTATTTAGTGAAAGTTGTCTGAGGTGGATAAAAATTTTGGGTTTTTTCCTGCAGAGTGAGATGCTACTTTGGCACCATGTCAAAATTGGTAGATCTTCGTGCAGTTTAAAATTTTATTCTTGATAATATTACTCAAGTTTTCGACATTTGATTTGGATACAACAACAACATACCCAGTATAATCCTTCAGGTGGGATCCAAAAAGAATAGTGAGTACGCAAACTTTACTCCCACCTAAAGAGGTAGAGAGGGGCTGTTTTTGATAGAACCTTGGCGATAATTGATTTGGTAGTTCATAATCTTCTGGACTATTACTTGAAATCACGAAGATAATGCAGAAACACCTTGGCTTGTCAATCACCATTATCATGAACTTAAGAGTGCTTCATTTATGCCATAACGCGAAGTTTTAAGGTACTCTAATGGTGTAAGAAACAGAATAAAGTACGGGAAGGTGTCAAACTAATACACCTCTGTATGCCAATATAGGCAGTTGTTAGGGTACAAAGTTGCGCACATTATGAGAGTTTGGAGGTTACAGTGATGGGTAGTTTACTTCTTCCTCTTCTTTGGTGGCTGAAGTTCTTCTTCCTCTTCCTCGTCCTCATCCTCCCCTTCTTCTTCCTCGTCCTCCCCGTCTTCCTCATCCTCATCTTCTTCTACAACTTCTTCCTCGCCTTCATCTTCCTCATCATCATCCTCAGGGTTATCTTCATCGTCGTCGTCATTGTCGCCTTCTGGTTCATCTTCTCCCTCGTCATTTTCGTCTTCACCATTCTCTTCCACACCACCTGCCTCTCCTCCTGGACCTTTCTTGGAGGCACTCTTATTGTTGTTGGGGTTAATGTCCTCCTCACCTTCACCATCGTCATCTCCATCTTCATCTTCACCCTCATCCTCATCTCCGTCTTCATCATTGTCGTTCTCCGCATCAAGCGGATTTCTTGGGCAGGATGTGGGATGGTCACCTCGCACATTAGGGTTGTCTGCCAGTAGCTTCAAGTAGTCCTGAAAGTAAATGTGAAAATTGACTATGTTGTCATCCAGTTTGAGCCATGAAAAGAAAAAGAAAATATACTGTAAGAAAATAAAAGTTTCAAGGGTATTGTAACCTCACCTATTCTATCCTAAAGGGTTTCAAAGGTCTATTTTACTTATCTTCAAATTTATACCAGAAAAAATATCAAATCAATACAATCTCAAATTGAAAAACATCCCATTAAACATTAGTTGGTTGCTTTTCTTAAAAAAAAATAATTATTTGATTGTTCCTTATTTTGGTATGTTCAATATTCACATGATCACCGAGTTGCGTACGTAAACACTAGCCATAGAAAACTTATACTATGTGATATTGACATGTTAGTGTCGCTTAATCTGAATTGACACACTACCAAAGGCCGAAGGAAGAGTCGGCTCGTTTTATACGAAAGATAAGGAATAATAACTAATTGGGATTAATTTTGAGATAAGTGTATCCCATATTTGATTGAGACAAAATCAGGATATAACTAGTTTCGAGATTAGTTATTCCAGGATTTGTGTGTTATTTTTATTCCTATGGGAGGGTGAGATAACAATCACAGAATAACTAATCTCGAAATAATTAACCCTGAAATTAATTGAAGACTTATATCGGGTAACAATCAAATACATAAACTGATAAGAATATGACCCGGTCTACTACGACCAACAACTACTACTACTACCGCTATGCTTCAATAGCAAGTGATTACGTATTTACCGGCTTTTGCCGGTATTCGAAATTTTTCAAAGGATTTTTTGGACAAAAATACGTTTTCACTATTAAAAAAAATATTACATAACTACATAATTCGCAGTACTATACTGCGAACTTTGATGGAAATTTAGCCGTTAAAGTAATTCGCAGTATAGTTCTGCGAATTAGTAAAAAAAAGAAATTTTTTTTAACTAATTCGCAGTACAATACTGCGAATTGAGTACTCCGATTTTTGGGCCCAGCAATTCGCAGTACTATACTGCGTATAAGCAATTTGCAGTATAGTAGTGCGAATTGCTTTAATAAAATAAAGCCTCCTTCTTCGCAAACTCCTCGCCCATTAAAAAACCCCACTGTTGGCCCCCCCCCCCCCCCCCCCCCCGTCAAATTAAAAAAAATTGGGCCCCACCTGTCACCTATAAAGCAAAGAGTGTAGGTATCATACACAAGACAAGCTTTGATCCTTCTTTCGGGTGCAAAAATTCGATTTCAATCAAATTCAAAATTTTTAAATCAAGGTATTTCGATTTTGTTTATGTCGAAACTCGTTTAGTACATGCATATTTGTATTGTTTGATGTGTTTCCATATTAATTTGTGTTATGTTTGTATTTAAATATGTAGCTTATTTATACCCGGATTGATTTATTAGCTTTGGGACAAAAAAAATATTAAAATTTAATAAATAATTTGTATTGTTAATGTTATATTTTTATTTGGTTAAATAATAAATAAATATTATTTATTTAGTTTGTTGTTCATATTTGTATGTTATATTTGTTGTCTTTATATGTAATAGTGACCTTTTAGCGTAGTAAAATAATGAGCCATTTAGCGTAGTAAAATATAGAGCATTTTACTGTAGTAAAATATAGAGCCTTTTAGCGTAGAGTGTAAAAATATAGAGCCTTAAAGTATGTAGTAACTGCAAACTCTATCCAATAACACTTTACAAAAATAATTATTTAATTTATAAAAATAAACTTACAAAAGTAACAAATTAATATATATTGTCAAATAACTCAAATATCGAACCCGTAACTCATAGATAATTATTCAGTCCAATTCAATAACTAATTATTTAATTTATTAAATTAACAAAATTATAAAAATACTGAAATTGACACGCATAATAATTAAGGATAAGTTGGTGCTACCCCGGGTCAATTATCAAGCCCGGCAACCCATTATATAATTATTCAGTCAAACCCAATAATTTTTAACTTAATTCTTTAATCTAACAAAATTCCATCGGTAACTGAATTTCACACGCATAATAATTACAGATAACTTGATGCGGCCGGACCTCAAATATCGAGCCTAGAAGGCTATATATAATTATTAAGTCCAACTCAAAAAATTTTAATTTAATTTATTAGACAAATAAATTTCTAAAAAAATTTGAAATGACACACATAATAATTAAGTATAGCTTGGTGTTACCGAGCCTCAAATATCGAGCCTGGGAAACCATTCATAATTATTAAGTCCAATTCAAGAATTTTTAATTTAATTTATTAAACAAATAAATTTCTAAAAAATGTTTGAAATGACACAAATAATAATTAAGTATAGCTTGGTGCTATCGGGCCTCTACATTTTACCCTCCCCAGACCCCACTTTGTGAGACTATACTGGGTAGTTGTTGTTGTATTAAACTAACACATACAATTAATTTTGTTTAAATTATAGTAGACGACATGGCTTTTCCTCCGCCAGCGCATCCTGGACCTGCCGAGGATCAGCTATTAGTGTTGCAGGGCGACCATAGGTCCTCCTATGTAGGGAGGGATAGCTATCAGAGCAAGCTCTCCGCCCCAGGAGACCTGACGATTTGTGGGAGTTCATCGTGGAGCATACTTTCCATGCCCGCATAGTCGAGCGCCTACAGGCTACGGGATTCTATACGATTTTTGAGCTTGGACGGATGCAGTTTGATTGGTCTCTTATCACGGCCTTGGTAGAGCTGTGGCGACCGGAGACGCACACTTTTCACTGGAGAGGCCACCATCCTGCTGGAGGATGTTCAAGTTTTGTATGGGCTGCGTGTAGATGGACGGGCTGTGGCACTGCCCCAATATATTAGATCCATGATGCGTGCACAGCTTTTGGATATGATGGGTCAGTTTACTGGTTATATATCTCAAAGTGGCGCTGGGGCAATCGTGTTCTTTTGTCAGCCATCAGAGCTCATATGGCATTTTTGCACCCGGACATTACCAGCGAGACGGAGGATCTCCACATTGAGAGGTATACGGGGTTGGCGCTGCTCCTGCTTTTCGGGTGTGTCTTGATCCTGAACACTTCGGGGAGTACTGTGAGTATGCGCTTTTTCCATCATCTTCAGCGGTTGGATGATTTACCCTAGTACAGCTGAGGTGCTACTGTTCTCGCATTCCTATATAGAAGCATGTGCCGGGCGAGCATGGGCCCAACGGTGGACATATGTGGTTATATGCCCCTCCTAAAGATGATAACATTTTCGAATACTCTGTTCACTACTCCGAATTCTATATGGTCGAAATGACTCATAAATTTTGCATCAAACTTTTATCTTAGGTTTGGGCTTGGCAGCGGATCATGCCGTTGCAGCCACCTCTACCACCACTTGCGCCCGGTAAGGCTTATCCGCTTCTCCCTCTAGCTTCTCAGTGGATTCTCTGGCATGGAAACTACCAAGTGAGCGATGCTCATCATAATCTCCCCTTGTTAGGGATGTGTTAGATATGCTGGTGGACGGACTGGTAAATATGTACCTACACTTGTTTGTTTTAAATTGAGTTGTGTTACGCATACTCACTTTTATGTTATTATTTGGTAGTTCATTTGGACGCCATACAGCGACGAGTTGCTAGCTCAGCTACCCGATATTTGCTCAGTCGACTTACTGCTTTGGAGCACCTCCGTCCCGATGATCTTCTTCGATATGGTTGAGTATCATGCCACATAGCGTATGCTTCGCTAGTTTCACCGTCCCCAGCCTATACTGGGGAGCCTGGATGGGTGGCTACACACTATCAGCGGGACGACCGTGCCAGGGTGGACGATATATATATGGGATGGCTAGAGTAGCAGGTACATACTTGGGAGCAGCGAGGTCACCGTATTCCGCCACAACCTACATTTACCTAGGAGGCCACTATTCATTTGTATATGTCATGGTACCACCGTCACACCCGGCTGATGATCGGGAACCCCATTCATGTACTTGGCGATCGCTACAAACCATACGTTAGGAGGCACGAGGCACTGGTATGTTTCGAATTCGTTCTAAACTACCAATTTGTAATATATTTTGGAAAATCGTGAATGAAATTACTAATGGTGTGGTCTACTTAAATTATAGTAGTACCAGTGCCTCGTGCCTCCTCCTCGTGCCTCCCACCGTATGGTCTGTAGCGATCACCAAGTACTTGAATAGGGTTCCCGATCATCAGTCGGGTGTGACGGCAGTACCATGACGTATACAAATAAATAGTGGCCTTCTAGGTAAATGTAGGCTGTGGCGGAATACGGTGACCTCGCTGCTCCTAAGTATGGACCTGTTGCTCTGACCATCCCATATATATATCGTCCACCCTGGAACGGTCGTCCCGCTGATAGTGTGTAGCCACCCATCCAGGCTCTCCCGGTATAGGCTGGGAACGGTGAAACTGGCGAAGCACACGCTCTGTGGCATGATACTCAACCATATCGAAGAAGATCGTCGGGGCGGAGGTGCTCCAAAGCAGTCTGTCGACTGAGCAAATATCGGGTAGCTGAGCTAGCAACTCGTTGATGTATGGCATCCAGATGAACTACCAAATAATAATATAAAAATGAGTATGCGCAACACAGCTCAATTTAAAACAAGCAAGTGTAGGGACATATTTACATGTCCGTCCACCAGCATATCTAACACATCCCTGACTAGGGGGAGATTATGATGAGCATCGCTCTCTCGGTAGTTTCCACGCCGGAGAATCCACCGAGAAGATAGAGGGAGAAATGGATAAGCCTCACCGGGCGCAAGTGGTGATAGAGGTGGTTGCAACGACATGATCCGCTGCCAGGCCCAAACCTAAGATAAATGGTTGATATAAAATTTATGAGTCATTTCGACCATATAGAATTCGGAGTAATAAACAGAATATTCGAAAATGTTGTCACTTGTAGGAGGGGTTGAAAACCACATATGTCCACCGCTGGGCCCACGCTCGCCCGGCACATGCTCCTATACAGGCATGCGAGAACAGCAGCACCCCAACTGTACTGGGGTAAATCATCCAGCCGCTGAAGATGATGGAGAAAGCGCATACTCACAGTACTCCTCGAGAATAAGACACAACCGAAAAGCAGGAGCAGCGCCCAACCGCGTGAACCTCTCAATGTGGATACTCCGTCGCGCCGGTAATGTCCGGGTGCAAAAATGCCATATGATCTCTGATGGCTGACAAAAGAACGAGACTGCCCCCAGGGCCACCCTGAGGTATATAACCAGTAAACTGGCCCATCATATTCGAAAACTGTGCATGCGTCATGGATCTAATGTACTGGGATAGTGCCACGGCCCGTCGATCTACACACAGCCTGCACAAAACCTAAACATCCTTCAGCGTGATGGTGGCTTCTCCAGTGGGCAAGTGAAAAATGAACGTTTTCGGTTGCCACCGCTTTACCAAGGCCGTGATAAGAAACCAATCAAGCTGCATCCGTCCAAGCTCAAAAATCGTATAGAAGCACGTCGCCTGTAGGCGCGCGACTATGCGGGCATGAAAAGGATGCTCCACAATGAATTCCCACAAAGCTTCATATCTCCTAGGGCGGAGGGCCTGCTCCGATAGCCGACCCTCCCATACATAAAAGGACCTATGGTCGCCCTGCAACACTAATAACTGATCCTCGACAGGTCCACGATGCGCAGGGGGGAGGGTCATGTCGTCTACTATAATTTAAACAAAATTAATTGTGTATGTTAGTTTAATAAATTAAATAATTATTTTTAACATTGGACTTAATAATTGTGAATGGCTTCCAAGCTCGATATTTGACGCCTGGTAGCACCAAGTTATACTTAATTGTTAATTGTGTCATTTCAAATATTTTTTAGAAATTTATTTGTTTAATAAATTAAATTAAAATTCTTGAATAGACTTAATAATTATGAATGGCTTCCAGGCTCGATATTTGAGGCCAAGTAGCACCAAGCTATACTTAATTATTATGTGTGTCGTATTCAACATTTATTAAGAAATTTGTTAGTTTAATAAATTAAATTAAAAATTCTTGAATTGGAGTTAATAATTATGAATGGCTTCCATGCTCGATATTTGAGGCCCAGTAGCACCAAGCTATACTTAATTATTATGTGTGTCATTTCAAAAATGTTTTAGAAATTTATTTGTTTAATAAATTAAATTAAAATTCTTGAATTGGACTTAATAATTATGTATGGCCTTCCAAGCTCGATATTTGAGGCTTGGTCGCACCAAGTTATTCTTAATTAATATGCGTGTGAATTTCAGTTACCGATGGAATTTTGTTAGATTAAAGAATTAAATTAAAAATTATTGAATTGGACTGAATAATTATGTGTGAGTTCCCAGGCTCGATAACTGACCCCCGGTAGCACCAACTTATCCTTAATTATTATGCGTGTCAATTTCAGCATTTTTATAATTATGTTAGTTTAATAAGTTAAATAATTAATTATTGAATTGGACTGAATAATTATCTATGAGTTCCAGGCTTGATATTTGAGTTATTTGACAATATATATTAATTTGTTACTTTTATAAATTTATTTTTTTAGATTAAATAATTAAATTTGTAAAGTGTTATTGGATAGAGTTTGCAGTTACTACATACTTAAGGCTCTATATTTTACTAAGCTAAAATACTCTATATTTTACAGTCTACGCTAAAAGGCTCTATATTTTACTATGCTAAAAGGCTCTATATTTTACTACACTAAAAGGCACTTTATTTTACTATGCCAAAAGGTCACTATTACATATAATGACAACAAACATAACATACAAATATAAACAACAAACTAAATAAATAATATTTATTTATTTTTTAACCAAATAAAAACATAACATTAACAATTCAAATTATTTATCAAATTTTAATATCTTTTGTCCCAAAGCTAATAAATCAATTCGGGTATAAATAAGATACAAATTTAAATACAAATATAACACAAACTATCATGGAAACACATCAAACAATATAAATATGCATGTACTATACGAGTTTCAATATAAACAAAATCGAAATACCTCGATTTAAGTTTTTTGAATTTGATTGAAATCGAATTTTTGCACCCGAAGTAAGGAATCCAAAGCTTGTCTTGTGTGTGGTATTTACACTCTTTGCTTTTTAGGTGACGCGTGGGACCCAAAATTTCTTTTTTTTATTTGATGACGGGAGGGGGGGTTAACCAGCAGTGGGGTTTTTAGGGGGATGTGCACAAATAGCCACTAACAGCACCTTTTTTATTTTAAAGCCAGTGTTCTAAATGTCTTTAGTCTTTAGCCACTGATTTAATAAACTTATATCTGACTGGACAAAAATATCCTCGTGCTATAACTTATACGCGTCTTTAGTCTTTGATAGACAAAAATAAGGATATCATGGTAGTTAATTTTCCTCATTGGTAGACACGGATTTGTCTAAAGCTCATTTCTCGAATTTCACCTATAAAATCTTTTTTTTAAACTAAGAATTGGAAATATTTGTCTAAAGGATTGTGGTATAATTAATATTTAAATTAGCAAACACTAACTACTAATAGCTTCATCAATATCTCAGTGGAAGAAGATTTTTATTCACTTTATAGCTTTATTTGTGATCTAAATTAAATTTGGCGTATTATGATATAAGTGAGGATTTAGATTCTACTTATGCCTTCCACTAAAATAAATTAAATTAAACACAAAGTTAAGGATTCCTTGTCCTGATCTTTTGTACGTGTAATTCAAACTTAAGGACTGCATGTCTTTAACTTTTGAACATGCATTTCAAACTTAAGGACTCCTGTTCTTAACGTTTGAACTTTGAACTCAAAGTTAAGGATTGTCTGTTCTTAACTTTTGAACGTATTATTCAAACTTAAGGAGTGTCTTTCCATAACTTTTTAACCTTCAAGTCAAACTTAAGGACTCATGTCCTTTAACTTTTGAACTTGAAACTCAAAGTTAAGGACAGACAATCCTTAAGTTTTGAACTTGAAACTATAAGTTAATGACTGCCTGTCCTTAACTTTTGAACCTGAAACTCAAAGTTAAGGACAGAAAGTACTTAAGTTTTGAACTTGAAATAGTAACTTAAGGAATACATGTCCTTAAGTTTTGAACTTGAAACTATAACTTAAGAACTGATGTCCTTATTTTTTGAACCTGCATGTCAAACTTAAGGACAGGATGACAGAAAGTCCTTAAGTTTTGAACTTTGAACTCAAACTTAAGGGCTGCCAATCCTTAACTTTTGAACGTGTAATTCAAAGTTAAGAACAGAAGTCCTTAAGTTTTGAACTTGAAACTATAAGTTAAGGATTGTCTGTCCGTAACTTAAACTTGGAAATCAAAGTTAAGAACCTATTGTTCTTAACTTTTGAACTTGTAATTGTAAGTTAAGGACCGTCTGTCCTTGACTTTTGAACTTGTAACTGTAAGTTAATAAGGACCTATTGTCCTTAACTTTTGAGATTATTAATCTAAGTTCAGGACCAAGTGTCCTTAACATTTGAACTTGTAATTCTAAGTTCAGAACCAAGTGTCCTTAACTTATGAACTTGTAACTGTAAATTTAAGATCCAAATATAGAAGTGGACACTTGTATCTATAGGTCAATGTATAGATACAGAAATGGTGTATGTATACGTCGAAGTTGAATTATGCGTATTTAAGCATCTCTACTTCACAAATGTACATGTACACTGAAATTGACTGAAGAGAATGAAATTTAGCGTTTCTCTCTCCACAAATACATACATACATTTTACTGTGAAGTGAAAATCACATGAGGAGAGCAAAAGTGGCGTATTTTAGCATTTCGCTCGTTTGTGTAATTTTTTAGGTCGTGCAATTGCGTAACCCATTTGTCGTGTGGATGCTAAGATGCACTATGGGTGTTAGTGATAGAGTCAGTGAATCGTTGAGCTTTGGGTGGGAGAAGTGCACGGTTAGTCACGATACAGTTCTTCTCCCTAACATGAAAGATAGAAGAAAGGGTAATATAGTCTTTTCATATTAATTTTAATAGACTAGTGGCTACTATTGCTAAGCATTGAAAATAATGGATAAAAAGTAAATACCACTTAAAAAAGTGGCTACCCCACAGAATTTTTACGGTCTTTTAATGGGGGAGGAGTCTGCGAAGAAGAATGAGGTTTTATTTTATTAAAGCAATTCGCAGAACTATACTGCGAATTTCTTATACGCAGTATACTACTGCGAATTGCTGGGCCCAAAAATCGGAGTACTCAATTCGCAATACTGTACTGCGAATTAGTTAAAAAAAATTTAACTAATTCGCAGTACTATACTGCGAATTATTTTAACGGCTAAATTTCCGTCAAAGTAATTCGCAGTATAGTACTGCAAATTATGTAGTTACGTAACATTTTCTTTTAGTAGTAAAACGTGTTTTTTTCCAAAAAATCATTAGAAAAGTTTCGGATTCGCTTTTGTTAGATATGATGTCTGGACCAGATTGATTGCTTAATTGGGCCAGAACCAACATACTCTATGGATCCATCGTCTAATGGGCCAGACTCTCAGGCCCACCTCGTCTCAGACCTACCTGTCCATTGGCTTTTGATATTTGCAGATAGCATAACTAGTGGAATACAGTAAAGTCTATGATTATATTCCAACACCACCTTTTCACAAAAATACTTATTCCATTCTCGACTGGACCTCAAGATGAGTTAGATTGATGTGTCCAACCACACTAAAATTGAAGCTTCCAAACGTCAATATATTCTTCCTTGTACTTTCATTGCATTTTTATCATCTCTACCCAGTTACCAAAATGAAGTTCTAGCAAAAATTAAATGCACAAGGAGTTACTCGGGTATCTGTACGGGTGGAAAGCACCCAGTAATAGGTGGAATAGTCAGTTGCACACAAACTGCACAGACAAAATAATAACATACCCAGTATGGTCCCACAAATATAATTTGTGGAGGGTCGCATATAAAGCTTATCATTATCTTATGCATGTACAGAGGTTATTTTATATAGACACTCAGCTTAAGGATAGCCTAATAACAAAAGTATGCACAGACACTACTATCATTAAAAAAGCAAAAATAAAAGGGAGAAGGGTCTAAAATGCCCTTCAACTATCAGCGTATGTCTAAAAATGCTCTCCGTCCATCTATTGAGCAAAATATGCCCTTCCGTTTATGTTTTCGGCTCAACAATAGCCTTTGTTAATTTTTGTGGCTCAAAAATGCTCTTTCCGTCAACGGAGGGACACGTGTCATCCTCTTGTTGGCTCATTCTAAATATTTCTTAATTTATTAAAAAAACTCATTATTCATACATGAAAAATAATTTTCTAAAGCAATTAAAAAGGGATTTTTTTTTCCAGTAATTAGCAAAAAAAATATAAAAAAAATAAAATATTTTTTCTAAAATACTTACAAAAATTTATTAAATTTTTTTTTTTTTTGTAAAAACTGGAAAATGTCCTTTCTTTCTTTAGTATTTAGTAAAAAACTGGATTTTTTAAAACATTTTTAAAAAAAACTGTTTTACACCTTTTTTAAATACTGGATTTTTTTTGTAAAAACAGGTTTTTTTAAAACTGGATTTTTTTGTAAAATCTGTAAACTGGATTTTCTAAAAACCTGTTTTTAGAATTTGTTTTTTTAAACTCGATTTTCTAAAAAACAGATTTAAAAAAAATCCAGCTTTCTAAAAAAATAGATTTTACAAAAATAATACAATTTTCTAAAATCCAGTTTTCTAAAAAAATCCAATTTTTAAAAAAAAGTTTAAACAGTTTTTTACTAAAAACTAAAGAAAAAAGGATTTTTTCGAGTTTTTACAAAACAGAATTTAATAAATTTTTGTAAGTATTTTAGAAAAAAATATTTTTTTTTATTTTTTTGCTAAATACTGGGGGGAAAATCCCTTTTTAATTGCTTTAGAAAATTATTTTTAACGTATGAATAATGAGTTTTTTAATAAATTAAGAAATATTTAGAACGAGCCAACAAGAGGATGACACGTGTCCCTCCGTTAACGGAAAGGGCATTTTTGAGCCACAAAAATTATCAAAGGCTATTGTTGAGCCGAAAACATTAACGGAAGGGCATATTTTGCTCAATACATGGACGGAGGGCAATTTTAGACCTACACTGATAGTTGAAGGGCATTTTAGACCCTTCTCCCAAAATAAAAAAATAAAGATAAAGAAAGAACACCACTGCCAATTTAAGACGTTTGTTCCATAAAACTCGAGATCAATTGCTCACCAACACAAACCCAAACCAACCTGGATAGGGCCTGGCCTGACCTGGACCGGCCCAAAACAAAGAAAAGAGAACAAATGAAAAATCATAGAGACCACTAGTGAAATTTGAACAGCTCTAAAGGACCTCTAAGTTATTAACCCTAACTTCGAGTAGATCTAGAAGCGGCGGACATTTAGAAAATCGAAACATCGATTATACGGCTCATTTTAGCAGAAACCTCTATACAGGAGAATAACAGGATAAACAAAAGTAACCATAGGCACAAGTTAGCGTACCCCAGAAAACTTAAAAAGAAAAAAAAGGGCGGCTCATGTTAAGAAAATCTACAAATCCACTGTACGGCTCATTTTAGCAGAAAACTATATACTGGAGAATATATAATAGGATAAACAAAATTAACCATAGGCGCAAGTTAGCATACACCAGAATACTTTCAAAAAAAAGGAGACGCCTGCTAATATGAAGTCAACGTTAATACCTGGGTGAGTGAGAGAAGCTGAGCTTTGACAATCATAGATACTACTAGCGAAACCACCAAAGCCTCGCCGGCGCAGGATAGCAAGTTCTGACTAATTACAGCGACGTTGACTGAACCACCGTTAGTCTCCATCGGTAAGGTTCGCCACAAGTACACCAACCACCACTTGTAATAACACACCGTTCGATCCAAACTATGTTTTTAATCTCAACCGTACTATTTCTTCAAAAAAAAATAAGAAAAACAAACTCGGTAAATAGGAAAAAATCATTTTTTATTAGTTGCAACAGAAGAAGACAGACAGAAGTCAACTCTTGTTCAGAGCTTATTTTTTCGAAATATTAATTAATTCTGAAAAAGAAATCTAGTGAAAAAACACAGTTGAAAAAGATTAAGCAAATTGGAGTTAGAAACTTACCAGAGAAATAGATCTGAGCTTGGATGAAGCAGATCGGAGAGTTTTAGAAGGTAAAAGATGAAAAAAAATCAGATTAGAAATAGCGTCGATTTCTGACCGTCCGATCAAGCAGAGAATCAATAGAGACCAAGAGATTGTGATAGAAAGAGAGAGGACTCTTCGTTCTGGTGCGTTTGGGTGAAGGGGAGGGGGTTACTGAGGAAGCTGCCCGTAATCTCTCTACAAGGGTTCGGGCAGTTAGGGTAGTATTTTTCTTGAAAAATTTATAAATTTTTTCTTGTTATAAATAGACTTCTAGTTAAGGTGAATGTCTTTAATTAGAGAGATTCTAGAATCCTATTAATGGTAGCTAAATTATCCTCCTCCCTATAAATAGAGGTGCCCTCTACCATTGTAAATCACTCCTAACATTCTCTAAGTATCAATAAGAAGAACTCTCTCTACTCTTCTCTCTATTGCTCTTGTTCTTGCATTATTGTTCTTGTCTTTTATATTATTTCATAACACGTTATCAGCACGAGACTCTACCATCTCAAGAACCATTCTCGAAAAATCTAAGGTATTTCCCTCTTCCTAATTTAATTTTCGATTATGTCTGACATTACGAAAAGAAAGTTCGTTGCCCTTGAAATTTCGGGCAAGAACTATATGACATGGGTGTTGGATGCTGAAATCCACTTAGATGCTATGGGTCTCGGAGACACCATCAAAGATAGAGAAAAAGCATCCACCCAAGAATGTGCGAAGGCCTTGATTTTCTTGCGCCATCACCTTGATGAAGGTTTGAAGATTGAATATCTCACCGTCAAGGATCCACTCATCTTGTGGAACGGCTTAAAGGAGAGATATGACAACCTGAAGTTGGTCACTCTGCCACAAGCACGATATGATTAGGCTCATCTGAGGCTCCAGGACTTTAAGTCCGTTTCTGAATATAATTCTGCAATGTTCAGAATTACTTCTAAATTGAAGCTATGCGGGGATAATATCTCCGATTATGATATGCTTGAGAAAATGTTTACAACGTTTCATGCCTCCAATATAGTACTGCAACAACAGTACAGAGAGAAAGGCTTTACAAAGTACTCTGAACTGATTTCTCTTCTACTAGTGGCTGAGCGAAATAATGACCTGCTCATGAGAAATCATGAAAATCGACCCACTGGGTCTACACCACTGCCTGAAGCAGATAAGGTGCACTCTCATTATGCCAAACATGAAAAGGGCCATGGTCATGGTCGTAAACGGGGTCATAGCCAGGAACGTAGACAAGGAAGAAATTCCAATGAAGTCCGTCAACCCCCAAGGAGAGATAACCGCCGAAAGCAGAAACGGGGTCATGAAGATCCTAAGGCAAATGGTTCAGAAACTATATGTTATCGTTGCGGTGGGAAAGGGCACTGGTCAAAGACTTGCCGTATACCAAGACACTTGGTTGACCTTTATCAAGCATCTCGAAAGAGAAAAGGCCCTGAAACAAATTTTGTCTATGACGACAATGAGGACATCACCCACCTGGATGTGGCAGACTTCTTTGAGCAACCCGAGGGGAAAATAGACCACCTAATCGGCGATGGGTCCGTGATGAAAGAAGATGGAGTTATTTGATTTTGTTCTACTTATTTGTATTAGTTAGTGAATAAACTAATAGTCATTAGTATTAGCTCGTATTAGTTAGTTCATGATGCAATGTTAGCAGTAGTTCTTTAGAATATCTTCAATATGCTCAAATATCAATAAAATTTTTATTTTCCAGTAGGGGTAATCGACTAGCCTGAAAAACTAGTCGATTATCTACTATTTTCGCATTAAAGCTGAAAAATAATTGATCAACAATCGATTGTCTTTGTCTAAAAATCGATTGTCGTTAAGACAGTGTAATCTGGAATTTTTCAAAAATCATCAACAATCGATTGTCTTTGTCTAACAATCGATTGTCGTTAAGACAGTGTAATCTGGAATTTTTCAAAAATCATCCACAATCGATTGTCTATGCATAACAATCGATTGTCTTAAAACAGTGTGTTCTGGAATTTTTCAAAATAGCCAACAATCGATTGTCTATACTTAACAATCGATTGTCTTAAAACAGTGTGCTCTGGAATTTTTCAAAATAGCCAACAATCGATTGTCTATACTTAACAATCGATTGTCTTAAAACAGTGTGCTTTGGAATTTTTCAAAATAGCCAACAATCGATTGTCTATGCATAACAATCGATTGTCTTAAGACAGTGTGATCTGAAGTTTTTCAAAATAGCAAATAATCGATTGTGTGTGTTTAACAATCGATTGTCAATGTTCAACAATCGATTGTTTGTGTTTAACAATCGATTGTTTGAAGAAAATGTTTAAACTGAAATTTTCAAACTGCAAAATAATCAATTATGGATAACATATCTGATTTTGTTAGTCAACTGTTAGCAGCAGATTTTGAAAATATTATGTGACACAAACGAATTGAACTTGTTTATTCTTATGTTCGTGTATCTCTTTTGTATGTCTAACTATGGGATAGCAAATATGGATATCTCACAAAGCGAACTTGGATCAAAGTCCAACTGTAAAAGTATTTGCCTAGTTGATTCATGTACTACACATACAATACTCAAAGAAAGGAAATATTTCTCTCAACTATATATGTGTAAGGCAAACGTTACTACAATCTCTGGAAGTAGTAAATTGATTGAAGGCTCCGGAAGAGCAATTGTAACTCTGCCCAAAGGCACGACGTTAATCATAGAGAATGCAATGTTCTCCTCCAAGTCTAAGAGAAACTTGTTGAGTTTTAAAGATGTACGCCGGAATGGCTATCATATTGAGACAATGGATGAAGATAATCTTGAATATCTCGTCATCACAAAGAATGTCTCCGGCCAAAAGAGGGTTATTGAGAAATTCCCGTCTTTATCTTGTGGCCTGTATTGGACAAGAATTAGTGCAATTGAGGCACATTCAACAGTAAACCAAAGGGTTACTGATTCCAATACCTTTGTACTTTGGCATGATCGATTGGGACACCCAGGATCGGTCATGATGAGACGGATTATAGAAAGCTCATATGGGCATCCGTTAAAGAATTTCAAAATTCTTTCGAATAATGAATATCCTTGCACTTCGTGTTATCAAGGCAAGTTGATTATCAGGCCATCACCAACAAAGGTTGGGACTGAGTCACCCACGTTTCTGGAACGTATACAAGGGGACATTTGTGGACCTATTCACCCACCTAGTGGGTCGTTTAGGTATTTCATGGTCTTGATAGACGCATCCTGTAGATGGTCTCATGTGTGCCTGTTGTCATCACGCAACCTTGCGTTTGCGAAATTAATGGCACAAATAATTCGACTACGAGCACAATTTCCAGATAATCCAATCAAGTCCATTAGACTGGATAATGCTGCTGAGTTTACATCCCAAGCATTTAATGATTATTGCTTATCAATCGGGATAAAAGTTGAACATTCTGTAGCTCATGTTCACACTCAAAACGGTCTTGCAGAATCGTTAATTAAACGCCTGCAGTTGATTGCAAGGCCATTACTTATGAGAACGAGGCTGCCCACTTCGGTATGGGGTCACGCCATCTTACATGCAGCAATGCTAATTCGTCTCAGACCGACGAATTACCACAAGTATTCCCCGTTGCAATTGGTTTTGGGTCATGAACCCAATATATCCCATTTAAGAATTTTT
The DNA here is from genome assembly GCA_034376525.1 of Nicotiana benthamiana. Classification (NCBI taxonomy): domain Eukaryota; kingdom Viridiplantae; phylum Streptophyta; class Magnoliopsida; order Solanales; family Solanaceae; genus Nicotiana; species Nicotiana benthamiana. Next base: position 68,262,857 of record CM067332.1, read on the forward strand.
GGATGCGCAGTATATGTGCCTATAGCACCACCATCCCGCACCAAAATGGTCCGCAAAGAAGGTTAGGAATATATGTTGGGTTTGAATCGCCCTCCATCATTCGCTACCTCGAAACATTGACAGGCGACTTGTTTACTGCACGATTTGCAGACTGTCGATTTAATGAGACACTTTTCCCAAAATTAGGGGGAGAAGTTGGTGAAACCAAACGGGAAATTTTGTGGAAAAATGCATCATTATCTCATCTTGATCCACATACCTCTATTTGTGAAAGAGAGGTACAAAAGATTATCCATTTGCAAAGAATAGCAAACCAAATGCCTGTCGCATTTACGGACTTGAAGAGGATAACGAAATCCCACATTCCCGCGGAAAATGTTCCAATCCGTATTGATGTCCCTGTTGGACAATCATCTAGTGTCATATCCAATGAGTCAAATGCACGCCTGAAGCTGGCAGACCATTAGGTTCCAAAGATTGAAATCCTAGAAAGAGGAAAAAGAACGATCAAAATGACACCACGAAAGAATCTCATGATCTAACAAATTCTGAGATTCATGAAGAATCCATTGAGCCCGAGACTCTGGAAAATACGGAACTATCCCTAAATCCAATTAATATTGAGGCAAATATTAATCGAGTGGATATTGTGGTGGATAATGCCTTTGCTTATAATGTAGCATCTAGCATTATGCAAGAATGTGAGGATCTCGAACCTCAATCTGTTGAAGAATGTCGAAAAAGACAGGATTGGCCAAAGTGGCAAGAAGCAATTCAATCAGAATTGAATTCGCTGGCAAAACGTGAAGTTTTTGGCCCTATAGTTGAAACACCTAATGGTGTTAAGCATGTCGGCTATAAATGGGTTTTTGTACGCAAAAGAAATGAGAAAAACGAGGTACAAAGATATAAGGCACGCCTTGTTGCACAAGGTTTTTCGCAAAGGCCTGGTGTCGATTATGAAGAGACATATTCGCCTGTAATGGATGCGATAACCTTTCGTTATCTCATAAGTTTTGCTGTCCATGAAAAGCTTGACATGCACTTAATGGATGTAGTTACTGCCTATCTTTATGGCTCACTTGATAATGAGATATACATGAAAATTCCCGATGGACTCAAGATGCCAAACGCGCATAATTCAAAATCTCGGGAAATGTTCTCAATTAAATTGCAAAGATCCTTGTATGGTCTAAAGCAATCTGGATGAATGTGGTATAATCGTCTTAGTGAGTACTTGTTAAAAGAAGGCTATATAAATGACGCTATTTGCCCGTGTGTTTTTATAAAGAAAACAACATCGGAATTTGTTGTACTTGCCGTATATGTCGATGACATAAACCTTATTGGAACTCCTATAGAACTCCAAAAGGCAATTGATTATCTAAAGGATGAATTCGAGATGAAAGATCTCGGAAAGACTAAACTATGTCTTGGTTTGCAAATTGAATATTTGGCAAACGGAATTTTTGTTCATCAAACTACCTATACAGAAAAGGTACTGAAACGGTTTTACATGGATGAAGCACATCCTTTAAGTACACCGATGGTTGTTCGATCACTTGATGTGACCAAAGATCCATTCCGACCACAAGAAAGGAATAAAGAGCTACTTGGTCCTGAAGTACCATATCTTAGCGCAATTGGCGCACTAATGTATCTTGCAAATACTACAAGGCCTGACATATCCTTTTCAGTTAATGTCTTAGCAAGATTTAGCTCGGCTCCTACGAGGAGACATTGGAATGGGATCAAACACATATTGCGGTACCTAAAGGGAACTACCGATATGGGCTTATTTTATGGCAAGAATTGCAGCCCGGATCTTGTTGGTTATGCTGATGCTGGATATTTGTCCGACCCACACAAGGCTCGATCTCAAACGGGTTATGTGTTTACCTGTGGAGAAACCGCCATATCTTGGCGATCGACTAAGCAATCAATTGTGGCTACTTCATCTAATCATGCCGAGATAATTGCTATTCATGAAGCAAGTCGGGAGTGTGTGTGGTTAAGGTCGATAATACATCATATCCAAGACAAATGTGGTTTGAAGTGTGATAAACTACCCACAACTTTGTATGAAGACAATGCAGCATGTATAGCTCAATTGAAGGGAGGATACATAAAAGGAGATAGAACGAAGCATATTTCACCAAAGTTATTCTTCACACACGATCTTCAAAAGAATGGTGATCAATGTTCAACAGATTCGTTCAAGCGACAATATGGCTGATTTGTTCACAAAATCTCTACCAAAGTCAACCTTCAAGAAGCTAGTTCACAAGATCGGGATGCGAAGACTTAAGGACATAAATTGATGTTCTTATCAGGGGGAGTTAATGCGCGTTGCACTCTTTTTCCCTTACAAGGTTTTGTCCCACCGGGTTTTCCTTGCGAGCTTTTTAACGAGGCAACCAATAGGCGCATATTCAAACATGTGTACTCTTTTTCCTTACTTTAATTTTTCCCATTGGGTTTTGTTTTAAGGTTTTAACGAGGCACATCATTGAATAGACATTCAAGGGGGAGTGTTATAAATAGACTTCTATTTAAGGTGAATGTCTTTAATTAGAGAGATTCTAGAGTCCTATTAATGGTAGCTAAATCATCCTCTTCCCTATAAATAGAGGTGCCCTCTACCATTGTAGATCACTCCTAACATTCTCTAAGTATCAATAAGAAGAACTCTCTCTACTCTTCTCTCTATTGCTCTTGTTCTTGCATTATTGTTCTTGTCTTTTATATTATTTCATAACATTTCTTATAATTTTATGAACTCAAAATTTTATAAATTACAAAATATAAAATTAAGATTTTATCAAATAAAAAATCATCATACGATTAATATCAATTGAGATACAAAATAAAACTTTTCGCTTTTCTCTGCAAATGTCAAGGTGGTTGAGCCTGCCCGAAACTTTTTTTTTTTGACAAGTTTCGGTCTTAGTTTAAGAATTTATAAATTATGGCGTCGTAAATAGGATAAATATTAGTAAAATTCCAAATTTTGTTAGTAAATGTTGTTAATTAATATAGCTCGGTAGCTCGAGAAGAACAATTCAAATAATAGCGTCACCACTTGAATTTATTATATCGTGATTATTTTTGTTCTGTTAATACTTTTCTCATTCGTTTTATTTAATTGTATCTATATCAGTAATTATATGTATGTGTTGGATAGTAAACGGACAAATAGAAGATCGCACTCTCCTAGTCTTCTAGGCCAATGAGTAGTTCAGTGGTTGAGATGACTCAAATTAATTGAATGTTGAAATTACAAATTTAGACTTTACTATAGATGCTCGAATTAAAGGAGACTATGATATTTCTGTTACAAAACTTAGCTCAAAGTAATAAACAAAAGATAGACAACAAAGTAGAGAGAATTAGAGAAGAGAATATATTTTTTCTATGTATCCAAGTGTATTATAAAATGATTTCTCATCCTCTATTTATAGTACTATATAGAGGTATACTAAAAGAATTCCATAAATATGTCATTAAGCTTTTGAGATCATGGAGGAAGATCATGGGGGAGATCATGGAGGTGTGGGAGTTATAACCATAAGTATTGGAGTAGTGGGAGTTATGGAGATAGCGGATAAAAGTAGTGGGTGTTATAGGAGTTAAGGACATCCACCATAATCTAATATTTCATAACACTCCCCCTTGGATGTCCAAAGATAATGTGCCTCGTTAAAACCTTAACTAAAATAAAACCCAATGGGAAAAAAAAATTTCTAGAAAAGGAAAAAGAGTACACATATCTAACAAAATGCATTTTTGTTGCCTCGTTAAAAACCTTGCAAGGAAAACCCAGTGGGACAAAACCTTGTAAGGGAAAAAGAGAGCAACGCGCATAACTCCCCCTGAAAAGAGCATCAATTCACATCCTTGAGCCTTCGCATTCCAATCTTGTGTACCAGCTTCTTGAAGGTTGACGTTGGTAGAGATTTTGTGAACAAATCAGCCATATTATCACTTGAACGAATCTGTTGCACATTGATATCACCATTCTTTTGAAGATCATGTGTGAAAAATAACTTTAGTGAAATATGCTTTGTTCTATCTCCTTTTATGAATCTTCCCTTCAATTGGGCTATGCATGCTGCATTGTCTTCATACAAAATCGTGGGTAGTTTGTCACATTTCAAACCACATTTGTCTCGAATATGATGTATTATAGACTTCAATCACACACACTCTCGACTTGCTTCATGAATAGCGATTATCTCAGCATGATTAGATGAAGTAGCCACAATTGATTGCTTAGTCGATCGCCAAGATATGGCAGTGCCTCCACAGATAAACACATAACCTGTTTGAGATCGAGCCTTGTGTGGGTCAGATAAATATCCAGCATCAGCATAACCAACAAGATCAGGACTGCAATTATTGCTATAAAATAAGCCCATATCGGTAGTCCCTTTTAGATACCGCAATATATGTTTGATTCCATTCCAATGTCTCCTTCTGGAAGCAGAGCTATATCTTGCTAAGACATTAACTGAAAAAATTATGTCAGGCCTTGTAGTATTTGCAAGATACATTAGTGCGCCAATTGCACTAAGATATGGTACTTCAGGACCAAGTAGTTCTTCATTTTTTTCTTGCGGTCGGAATGGATCCTTATTCACATCAAGTGATCGAATAACCATCGGAGTACTTAAAGGATATGCTCCATACATATAAAACCTTTTCTATATTGGCAGATTGATGAACAAAAATTCCGTTTGCCAAATATTCAATTTGCAAACCAAGACATAATTTTGTCTTTCCGAGATCTTTCATCTCGAATTCCTTCTTTAAATAATCAATTGCCTTTTAGAGTTCTATGGGAGTTCCAATAAGGTTTATGTCATCGACATATACGGCAAGTACAACAAATTCCGATGTTGTTTTCTCTATAAAAACACATGGGCAAATGGCATCATTTAAATAGCCTTCCTTTAATAAATACTCACTAAGACGATTATACCACATTCGTCCTGATTGCTTTAGACCATACAAAGATCTTTGCAATTTGATTGAAAACATTTCCCGGGACTTTGAATTATGAGTGTTTGACATTTTGAATCCATCGGGAATTTTCATGTATATCTCATTATCAAGTGAGCCATAAAGATAGGCAGTAACCACATCCATTAAATGCATGTCAAGCTTTTCAAGGACAGCAAAACTAATGAGATAACGGAAAGTTATAGCATCCATTACGGGTGAATATGTCTCTTCATAATCGACACCAGGCCTTTGAGAAAATCCTTGTGCAACAAGGTGTGCCTTATATCTTTGTACCTTGTTTTTCTCATTTCTCTTGCGTACAAAGACCCATCTATAGCCAACAGGCTTAACACCATTAGGTGTTTCAACTATAGGCCCAAAAACTTCACGTTTTGCAAGTGAATTCAATTCTGATTGGATTGTTTCTTGCCATTTTGGCCAATCAAGTCTTTGTCGACATTCTCCAACAGATTGAGGTTCAAGATCCTCACTTTCTTGCATAATGCTAGATGCAACATTATATGCAAAGACATAATCCACCACTATATCCACTCGATTAAAATTTGTCTTAATATCGATTGGATTTATTGATAGTTCCTTATTTTCCTAAGTCTCAGGCTCAATGGATTCTTCATGAATCTCAGAATTTATTAAATCGTGAATTTCCTCATGAGATTCTTTCGTAGTGTCATTTTGATCATTTGCTTTCCCTTTCTAGGATTTCGATCTTTGGAACCTAATGGCCTGCCACGTTTTAGGCGTGCTTTCGACTCATTAGATATGACACTAGAAGATTGTCCAATAGGGACATCAATACGGATTGGAACATTCTCTGCGAGGATGTGAGATTTTGTTATCCTTTTCAAGTCCATGAATGCGTCAGGCATTTGATTTGCTATTCTTTGCAAATGGATAATATTTTGCACCTCTTTTTCACAAATAGAGGTATGTGGATCAAGATGAGATAATGATGGATTTTTCCACAAAATTTCCCGTTTGGTTTCACCAACTTCTCCCCCTAATTTTGGGAAAAGTGTCTCATCGAATCGACAGTCTGCAAATCGTGCAGTGAACAAATCCCCTGTCAATGTTTCGAGGTAGCGAATAATGGAGGGCAATTCAAACCCAACATCTATTCCTAACCTTCTTTGCGGATCCATTTTGGTGCGGTATGGCGGTGCTATAGGCACATATACTGCGCATCCAAAAATTCTTAAATGTGATATATTAGGTTCATGACCCAAAACTAATTGCAACGGGGAATATTTGTGATAATTCGTCGGTCTGAGACGAACTAGCATTGCTGCATGCAAAATGGCGTGACCTGAAACCGAAGTGGGCAGCCTCGTTTTCATGAGTAATGGTCTTGCAATCAACTGCAGACATTTAATTAAAGATTCTGCAAGACCATTTTGAGTGTGAACATGAGCTACAAGATGTTCCACTTTTATCCCAATTGATAAGCAATAATCATTAAATGCTTGGGATAAAAACTCAGCAGCATTATCTAGTCTAATAGACTTAATTGGATTATCAGGAAATTGTGCTCGTAATCGAATTATTTGTGCCATTAATTTTGCAAACGCAAGGTTGCGTGATGACAACAGGCACACATGAGACCATCTAGAGGATGCGTCTATTAAGACCATAAAATATCTAAAGGACCCACTAGGTGGGTGAATAGGTCCACAAATATTCCCTTGTATACGTTCCAAAAACGTAGGTGACTCAGTTCCAACCTTTGTTGGTGATGGTCTAATAATTAACTTGCCTTGATAACAAGAAGTGCAAGAAAATTCATTATTTAAAAGAATCTTTAAATTCTTTAATGGATGCCCATATGAGTTTTCTATAATCCGTCACATCATAATTGATCCAGGATGTCCCAATCGATCATGCCAAAGTACAAAAGTATTGGAATCAGTAACCTTTTGGTTTACTGTGGAATGTGCCTCAATTGCACTAATTTTTGTCAAATACAGGCCACAAGATAAAGATGAGAACTTCTCAATAACCCTCTTTTGGCCAGAGACATTCTTTGTAATGATGAGGTATTCAAGATTATTCTCATCTATTGTCTCAATATGATATCCATTTTGACGGATATCTTTAAAACTCAACAAGTTCTTCTTGGACTTGGAAGAGAACATTGCATTCTCTATTATAAATATTGTTCCTTTAGGCAGAGTTATAGTTGCTCTTCCGGAGCCTTCAATCAATTTACTACTACCAGAAATTGTAGTAACATCTGCCTTACACATACTTAAATGAGAGAAATATTTCTTCTCTTCGAATATCGTATGTGTGGTACATGAATCAATTAAACAAATATTTTTACAATTGGACGTTGATCCAAGTTTGCTTTGTGAGATATCCATATTTGCTTCCCATGGTTTAACATACAAAAGAAATATACGAAAAATATTAGTATTTTTTTTTATAGATATGAGAATAAACAAATTTAAGTCTATATTCAACATAATAGTTTTAGTGCGGTCATTATGAAAAAAAATATCTTTTATCATAGTTATTCTCCTTTTAATACTCTTGTATCCGTTGCTTAATAATTAAACAATATTTTCAAAAATCTGCTGAGGTTAGTCGATTAACTAAATTGAATAGTCGACTAACATGCCTTGCGGAAAAGGTCCAGTTTAATAGAATATATTGGTTAATCGATTATCTGTTATGTTAATCGATTAACTTACTGAAAAATCATTACAAATAAAGCATAAGATGAATGTGTAATCTAAAGTTATATATTTTAAAACCATAATACAAAACTTAACTTTACTAGCTTAAAGCAGAAAATATAAAATTTGAACCATATCATAATAATAGATAACTTATGTAAACTATGATAATTGTTTATTCATTAACTACTACGAATAAGTAAAAATAAAAATATCAAACTGCTCAATCTTCTTTAACCATGGATCCATCACCGATCAAGTGAACTATTTTCCCCTCAGTGTGCTCAAAGAAGTCTGCCATATCCAAGTGGGTGATGTCAAAATTATTGTCAGAGACAAAATTGGTTTCAAGGCCTTTACTCTTTAGAGATGCTTGATAAAGCTCAACCAAATGACTTGGTACACGGCAAATTTTTGCCCAGTGCCCTTTTCCACCGCAACGATAACATATAGTTTCTGAACTATTTGCTTTTGGATTCTCATAATTCCATTTCCGCTTTTGGTGGTTATATTTCTTTGGGGAGTGACTAACACCAGGAAAATTTCTTCCTTGTCCACGTCCACGGCCATGACCCCGACCACGACCACGACCATGATTAAAGCCATAGCCTTTTCCATGCTTAGCATAATGGGAATACACCTTATCTACTTCAGGCAATGGTGTAGACCCAGTGGGTCGATTTTCGTGATTTCTCATGAGCAGGTCATTGTTTCGCTCAGCCACAAGGAGAAGAGAAATCAGCTCAGAGTACTTTTTGAAACCTTTCTCTCTGTACTGTTGTTGCAGAACCATATTGGAGGCATGAAATGTTGTAAACATTTTTTCAAGCATATCATAATCAGTTATAGTATCTCCACAGAGTTTCAATTTAGAAGTAATTCTAAACATTGCAGAATTATATTCAGAAACAGACTTAAAGTCTTGGAGCCTCAGATGAGTCCAATCATATCGTGCTTGTGGCAGAGTGACCAACTTTAAGTTATCATATCTCTCCTTTAAGCCACTCCACAAGATAAATGGATCTTTGACTGTGAGATATTCAATTTTCAAACCTTCATCAAGGTGATGGCGCAAGAAAATCAAGGCCTTAACACAGTCTTGGGTGGATGCATTATTTCTGTCTTTAATGGAGTCTCCAAGACCCATTGCATCCAAATGGATTTCAGCATCCAACACCCATGTCATGTAGTTCTTGCCCGAGATTTCAAGGGCAACAAACTTTCTTTTCATAATGTCAGACATAATTAAAACAAAATTAGGAGGAGAAAAAATATCTTAATTTTCTCAAAGAGATTCTTGAGATAGTAGAGCTTCGTGCTGATAACGTGTTACAAAACTTAGCTCAAAGTAATAAACAAAAGATAGACAACAAAGTAGAGAGAAATAGAGAAGAGAATATATTTCTTCTATGTATCCAAGTGTATTACAAAATGATTTCTCATCCTCTATTTATAGTACTACATAGAGGTATACTAAAAGAATTCCATAAATATGTCATTAAGCTTTTGAGATCATGGAGGAAGATCATGGGGGAGATTATGGATGTGTGGGAGTTACAACCATAAGTATTGGAGTAGTGGGAGTTATGGAGATAATGGATAAAAGTTGTGGGCGTTATAGGAGTTATGTACATCCACCATAATCTAATATTTCATAACAATTTCTTTATTTTCCTAAAGACATAATCAAGGTGCCAGAATAAAAGGGAAAATTATTGGTTTTAAATTTTGCCAAAAGTGTGAGTAATATGAATTTTTTATAGTTTTTAATTAACATTAAAATAGATTAAATATAAATAAATAAATTATAGATGAATATTATCGAAGTTGTGTAAGAAAATAATGTGAAGAGAAATTTGTTTTGACTATCAATCCATAACAATGTATTTAAATAATTACATTTTATGTCATGAAATTCTTAAATATAAAGCATATTTTATAAGTTATAGTCAAAGAGAGAGAAAGAATTTACAAACTATCAAATGATCAGTTAAACACAACAAATAGCTTGCAAAAATTTATTCAAATAGCACGAGCTAACCAGTTTTCGGAATGGTAATTAAAAAATATTAAGCCTTTGCAAAGTCATTAGAAAATAGAAACTGTTTTGCTGCAAAATGGAAAGTTCCAACATAATAAACTTGAGATTGATGCACCTGTATATGAACTTCTAGCATATTATGCTAGAACTCCAACACATGAAATGTTCCTACATAATACACTAGAGATTGAATTACTTGTGTATGAATTTCTAGCATATTATACTGGAACTCCAGTATATTATTCTGGAAGTCCGCTATATTGTGCTGGAACTCTAGTATATTATGCCGGAAGTTCACATGTAAAAAATTCGAACTTTAGTATATTATGCTGGAATATTTTTCGGATTTTGAACAGTATTTTCGTTCAGTATTTTATATAAAAAGTGACTAAATTTCGATTACTTTTGAAAACTGTGGATATTTATCAATTACAACTCATAAATCCGGTTATTTTTTAATTTCACGCTCTTGATGTAACCTTCATTGAAAGTCTTAACTGTTAAATACTAAATAGCATATTAGCCTTATACATTCTAGTAGAAATGGCGTGGGGTAGCCACTGTTTAAGCTGATATATACTTTTTATCCAGCATATTTAATACTTAGTAATAGTAGCCACTAGTCTATTAAAATTAATGTAAAAAGACTGTGTTACCCTTTTTTCTATCTCTTTTCTCTCTGATCCTACTTATACAAATATCTACTTGCAACTTATTAAGACAACTTTTTCACTATACAGGGTCTGAATTAATTATATCCTGAAAGTAAGAAAGTGAGATATAGATCAGAGTTAGTAAACCTTGAGTCACATCGGAGGAAATGAGTTACTAAGAGAAACAAATCTTAATGGGACAGTCAAGGCATATGTATTAGACTTCCATTTCTCAAATGTTGCTTGAAATCTTCATTATTGTTATCTTTCACATTTTCCGATTTCCAACTCTAGTGCCTATGTAATGCAAAGTCTGTGGCACCAAGTAAAATAGGCAGCAAAAAATAAAGAGGGAGAGAGAGAGAAGAAGAAACTCTAGAAGAGATCTCCATGGAACATTCATTCGTATCAATGATATCAAAAGCAAATAGGAAAATAATGACAATAGTTCAAGTTCAAAATTTAAGAACACTAGTTCAAAAGTCAAGGACTGCAGTCCTTAACTTATAGTTACAAGTTCTAAAGTTAATGATAAGAAGTCCTTAACTTATAGTTACAAGTTTAAAGCTAAGGACAGATAGTCCTTAACTTACAATAACAAGTTCAAAAGTTAAGGATAATAGGTCATTAACTTTGATTTCCAAGTTCAAAAATTAAGGACAAATAGTCCTTAACTTACAGTTACACGTCAAATGTTAAGGATAAGCAGTCCTTAACTTACAGTTACAAGTTCAAAAGTTAAGGACAATAGGTCATGAACTTTGACTTACAAGTTCAAAAGTTAAGGACGCTTGATCCTGAAGTTTGAGTTCCAAGTTCAAAAGTTAAGGACATGTAGCCCTGAAATTCTGAACTTAGAGTTACAAGTTCAAAAGTCAAGGACATGTGGTCCTGAAGTCCTGAACTTAGAGTTCTACGTTCAAAAGTTAAGGACAAGTAGTCTTGAAGTCCTGAAGTTAAGTACAAAAGTTAAAGACATGAGCAGAAGGGTATTTTCGTCCAGGTAGTTAAAGTTTACTAAAGTAATGGCTAAAGGCTAAAGACATTTTAAACAATGGCTTAAAAATAAATACATATGTTATTAGTGGCTAACCGTGCACTTCTCCCTACATTCTAAGCTAAATCTGATCCCTATGAATATAACTAGCCCATCAAGAAGTCTATAATGAGCAAAGCAGAATCGAAATTACATACACAAGAGATTATCAAGTAGGAGACAATAAATGTACGTAATTACCGAATTACTAACACAATGTTTCCACTATTGCCACCCATAGCACAATTCGAATTCTCACTATGTTACCTCGAATATATGAGTAACAATTAAATTTTAATTGTGGTTTTAAATATATGTAATTTAGTTCAATACAAATTAATAATCAAGAAATATAAAGTTGAAATGAAAGAAACAAGTGTATCAAACCAATGTAACTCAGTAGTAGCAACCTCAAGCTTAGTGACCTCGAGATGGATTAAGAGTAATAAAGTAAGAACAAGAAATGTAAAGGACAATTCTGATGAACAATAAGAGAGAAAAGTAGGATAGAATATTCTTGCCAATGATGAGATGATGTTACAAATGATTGAGGTCCCCTTTATATAATAGGGGAATCCTAAATAAGGTATATTTCTATTTATAATCAGGAATATTCTTGATACAGCTGTCTAACCGCCTATTATGGAATTGTACAATTCTATTTCAGGATTTGCACCATGATTTTGGGGACGTGGCAGGAATCTAGCTCATTCTGCTACAAATCCATAATGGTACAATTTCGGGGTCAAGTATACTCATCCTCGCCATACATCATGATTTAATCTTCAGGCATTGCACTTTGTTCTTGAGCTTGGATCTAATCCCTCTAGCTTGAACTCGACCTTACCTGAACTCGAACTCATGAAGACTGATGATAGGCTATAATTTCATATTTTAGTTGTTTATTACACTCTAATTTACTGTACTTTAATTAAGTTTGAGCTTTAATCGCTAGTATTTTGCACTAATGGTGTATTTTATACCTTGTAGGAGAGATTCCGAGCTATATAGATATTATAAAATAAATTCTAGTGATTTGGAGCTTTGAAGTCTGAGTAAAAGCCCATGAAATTAAGCCAGGATCGTGTCCAGAGGTCAAATTTGATAGTTAAGAACAAACAAAGACTTGAGTAGGCATATTGCGTATTGTCTAGTAAAATAGATATAACTATTTGCTTCAACCTCCATTTGGGCTATATAGTATATGGTTGGAAAGCTAACTCAATGGGCTACAAAGTTCAAGTTTTACGATTTTTCAAACCCGCAACCTCAGACCTGAATACAGACTAAGGCAGTGCACTGGGAAAATACCGCGCTTGGACCGCAACTGCGAGCGTCCAGACCTGAAAATTTGTCCTTTTTTGCGTAGGAGATGGTATAATTGTTTGGTCCTGATCCTACTTGCTTGGGGTGTGTGTGTGTGTGTGTGTGTGTCTATATATATATATATATATATATATATATATATATATATATATATATATATATATATATATATATATATATATATAAGGCAGAGACACAATAGGAGCAATGTGGGTAATTCTTCTACGAGTTTTTGCTTCCTCTTCCTATTTTTCATTGTTGGTTATGACTTTCAGTAATGTAGTTTTACATACAATTATGAATAGCTAACTTTTTATCTAGAGTTTTGATGGAACTTTTTGTAGGATAAATTCTTGTTCTATTTTTATATTATTGATCCATTAGATTTCTCTACTTGTTCAACTACGTGTTTGTTATTGTTGATTGAATGACTATCGATTGGTTGTGCCTATTTATTATGTAATTCTTGAGAAATGATACGTATTTAGGGGGTTGTTGAACAACGTCACTTAACGTATGTGAGAAATCATTACAGCGAGTTTAAAGGTAGGTTTAGAAATAACAAAGTCTTGATGTGGTCATAATGAGCAGTTAGATAAAACCAACTAGAGTAGTCCGCGAGAATATGTCTAGTAAATTGTTGTAGTTACTTGAAAGAGAATCACAACACCTAAAGTGCTGAAGATTAGTAGAGAATACATAGGTGAAATTGTAAGGAACATAGCAGTATGGATTCCAACATATGGGGAAATCATAACTCTAGACCTCTTTAGTTATGCCCCAAATTTCATCATTGTTAGTTGATAATTTTACTACTTTATAATAGTTGTTAGTTAATGTCACGACCCAATTTAGGATTGTTACCGGCGCTTAGGAGCAAGTTCTCTCAAGTAAGCCTTATCGGTATTATATAGAAAATGGGACAAAGTTTTTCCTATTTTTAGACTATCCTAAAAATTTCTCTGTCTTAAATCAGCAACCAAATATCCTAATAGCAATTCAATTGATGATGACTTATCAATTAACCAAAATAGATATTTACCTTTAATAGTCCACCCACTAACAACTAAAAATACTACTTTATCTTCAAATTTGATAAGAATGAGCGATGCTCAACATTAGTCTATAATAACGAAGAAATACTCAAGATACTAAAATAATGACCATGGAGAGACTTTAAGAGCTCAAGGAAAAGACTATAACAATTGATAAAATCTTTGCCCACGCGAACAAGTGCAAGGCTCACCAAGAACTATCAAATTATGTGCTCTATATTGACGAATCCTCACCCGCATTAATTGTTGTCTCTATAAAAAAAATAGTGGGGGAATGAGTTGCTAGCTTATTGAGCAATAATACTTAACCACCACCATTTTTATTTGGGACAAGTTAGAAAACATGCTAGTATATCAAACAGAAAATAACATAAAAATTCCCTTTCAGAAACAATAAATAATTTTCAGTTTCATCATGCTTTTCTTTAGTATAATACAATTAATAGTTCAGTAATAAGCACGGTAACCACTGTATAACATTAATATTCATATTTGGGAGGTTTAAATGAATGGATCATGTAATCAGTATAATTATAGACTTATTTTCAAGAAGTCAAATATAATGGTAGTCCCTACTCGAGGGAAATCGGCAACGGTATGCTTGTTCTACCTTTCTACTAGCAAGGGCTATAACTGTACTATGTAATTGATAAATACAAGGTGCACTAGGTTTAAGAAACCCGTCATTAGCTACGGGATCTTTCAAAGTATACTTCTATTTATACTTGTCTCTCTATCTGTATATACTCATAGGTGTCACACCTCTTTTCTTCACTACACCCCGCGAAGGGCGTAGAAGGGAGTTTTTCCAATTAAAGTGACTATCGAAACAAGATTATTTATTTATATATCTAGAGTCACCACTTGGGATAATTAATGGTGTCCCAAGCCACCGGTTTAAATCCCTAATCGGGGAAAAATTGACTCTATTTACGGGCTGCGAGCACAGAAATTCGGGTAAAGAATTTTGTTCACCGGGGAGAAGGGGTTAGGCACCCCCGAGTTCCGTGGTTCTAGTACGGTCGCTTTGATCATACTTGGCTTATTAAAATTGTTTAATTACTCATTTTAGACCCTATGCTTATTTACCTTTTACCGCTTTTAAATTAAGAAAAATTATCTGAAACGGGTCATGCGTACGTGTACCCATTTGTTTGGCACGTCAAAAATCATGTCACGCGAACGTGTCTACAATTAATAATGCTTTATTTTTATTAAGAAAAGTTGGGTTGAAGTTGCGTGAACGCATACTTTGATTTTGTTTTTAGAATCGCAATCGTGTCACGCGAACGTGTCCACAACCACGATAGTATATTAAACGGCCCTAAAGGTCTTTCTACGAATATTTCTCATTAACAACTATTTGTGAGGGCCATAGAAATTTGATTCTAGTTATTGAAATTAATTGAATGAGGGTCACTGATTATCTAATTTTATTTGGTAGTGCGCCCAAGTTATCTAGAAGGGCCCATTAATGAGACGAAGCTAACGAAATTACACTTACTTATAAACTACGACTGAACTCAATTTTGAGTCAGAAATAGAGATTAATGAATATTTTGTTTTATTTTAGAGCTTAAACTTAGCCTAATGAGAGGCCCAACGGCCCAAGAAGCCATAGAGACCCTGAATTACAAATTTCTTTGGCAAATTCTGCTCAAACCCAAAACCACGAGCCCAATTCAAATAGAGCATGCACAAGTAAAATATTCAAAAGTACGCATATCAAATCCTTACACCAACAGAAAATGAAAACGCAATAGTTGTTGCAATGTTGGGCTCAAAGTGAAGCCCACAGCCCATACCAAAGTTGGATGACTTTTAATGACTTAAACTCGGCCAAGGAAGCCTAGTCGGAGAAAATAGTGCCATTCACAATGCCAGGACCCAAGTTCGAGTCCCTACAATGGCTCTTACAAAATCACTACTTAATTTCTGGATTAACATGCTTCAATAAGAAATGACATACTTCAATAGGAAATGAACAGATCATCATTTGAAAACTTAAAATTGATAAACATCAGGCAAGCCTATTGAACCCTATTTTTCAAAACTAATTTTAAAATACAACCTCTAAACTAAACCAGTATGATTTCACAAACCACATGGAGGAAATAACAGGCTTGCACGAGAAAATGAAACATTAGACTATACTTCAAATCGTTTGTAAGCAAATCTAAAGGAATAATTAAAGGGGAGGTAACATTAAACCAAATTACTGAGCATATAACATGAGCACACCAAACTAGTAGTGTCCCATTACACATGTTAGGTTAGATTGAAATTTTGAATAAATCATAGTCAAAGGAAATCTCAGCTCCAACCATAAAACAACAATTGATGCCAGATGACTATATCCAAGAAGCTAAACTATAATGGACACTAAACTAGAGTACTGTAAGGTCATATATCTAAGAAATAACAAGGAATTAACATTTTGACAACTTCTTCAATTTGAATTAAATAACTCAACCCACATCTTAGCTAACAAAACTTCATTTCCACTCATGGTTAGGGAGAATACCTGGATACAACAATCAAAATAGAAGGAAAGGAAATGGTTAATTATCAGAACTGCAGTCTACAACAACATTGCAACAGGAAACCCAATTGCAAACCAAGAAGATGCACAATATCCTAAATCTAGCTTCAACTGAACAGAGACCCAATAAACCTCCAAAACCAAACCTTTAATAACCCAAAATCAGTCCATTTTAAACCCCCAAATGAATCAAAAGTTGTATTAGGAATTGAAAATCTTAAGAATCACCAAAAAATCAATGGAACAGTGATTTCATCCAATTTTTAGCCATCTATTCTTTTTAGGGATTTTCTATCTCTTATTCCTTTTGAATCTGCCTTGAGTGACAAGGTTGAGATGCCTTTATAGGCAAGCAATATGGCAACTATCATATTTTATTTTTCAATTCTAGTATCTTTTCTAATTCTTATTTTTGCTGCTTAATCCCTCAAATTTTGGCTTGCTGACCAAGCAAGGCTATTTTCGGCTTTCTAGAAGCTTCTTAGACAGTTATTAAAATTTTCCTTAGCCAAACTACCTAAATTACCCCCCCCCCCCCCCCATTCCGCTAATTTTACCCCAAAAACCTACCCAAGATGGGTCAAAACATGACCCAATGACCCCAAGCAATTCGAATGGGCCGCTCTTTATCAATCGAATCAGAGATAACCCAACTTTCAAACAATGCACTCAGTTAAAAAAATTGTGAGCTCTGTAATGGTTAAACAGATCAAGCAACCTAAAGCGGCTCAATGACTAATTAACTAAACTAAAGAATCTAGATTAAACCAATTAACAAACTAAGAAACAAGTTAAAATACTAACCTAAAGTTAACACACATAGGGAAGAAAACCATAAAAACAAAATAACCGATGGGTCGAGAAAAATGAGAAGAAGCAGAGAAATGGAAAATGAAGATGAAAGCTAGATAAAAATCGAAAAGAAAAAAGAAAAACTCATTAAGACTTAAGCAAATGAGGAAAGGAGTCTGAATCTTCAAGTTCTCAGATTTTCTGGCCAACTATGATATTAATCATGTGTTGTTAATAAGAACAAACAAATAACATCACAATAAACCCAAATCTTTAAACAAAACTCGAATCAAGAACTTTTGAGAATTAGGGTTCATCCCTTTGATCTAAAATTTGATAGATTCTAGAGTGATTCGAGAGAAATGGAGTTGATATTTTGGAATGAGGGGAAGGAAGGGGTCCTAGGGTGTTAATTTGGTGGTGAAAGGAGGTGGCGCCGTCGCCACTGGCGAGGGAATTTTTGGGCGGCGGCTAGGGTTTACAGGGCGTCTTTGAGAGGGTGTTTGGAAGGAGATGAAACGGGGAGAGGGAGTTGGGGGGAGAGGGGGGGTTCCAACAATAATATATAAGGTCTACCCCACTTCTGAGCCATTGGATTAAAGATCCTCGATAGCCCAGATTAATTGGGGAGGGAAATGGGTCGTTTGATTTAGTTGGGGGGTGGACCGGGTCATGGGAACGGGTATGGGCTGGATAAGTAGGTTTTGAGGAGAATAATATTGGGCTTGGGAGAATTAATACAAAGCAGCCCAAAACTAGCTTTCTTCTTATTTTGTTTTTCAATTCTTTTTCAATTTTCTAATTTCAAATCGATTTTCTAACTATTCTTTTCCTTCTTCCTTTTTCCACAAATTAAAACTAAAATCCCAAATTAAGTTATAAAAGCAAACTAACTAATCCTAAATAATTACCACAATTAATAAAGAAAAACTACTCAAAAATAAAAAATTAAAATTAAAAGGTGTAAATTTAAATATTTTTATGATTTTCTATTTTATAAAAATAACTCAATTACTAATTAATTTTTAAAATGAAAAGTTAAATCCTAAATTCATATGCAACATATTTTGTATTTTTTATGAATTAAAATGCACAAACAAAATGCAAGCAATTGATGGAAAATGCCAAAAAAATCCACAAACTTTCAAATAAGGAAAAGAAATTTATTTTCTTGAATTTATAGGAGTAATTCATACAGTGCAAAAATCACATGGTCACAACTACCCATCTTTGCTCGCAAATACGAAGAGTTTTTGTGCAAAGATAAAATGAGTGGCTACGAGCGATTTTTGCCTGTTTGAATACTCTGTGGGAAGGATTTTTGAAAGATTTGACCGCACCCTGCTTCTAAGGTTGCCTACATATCCTTGGCTAAAAAGGAATCAGGTCAGTGTAGTTCAGGAATGTTTGGTAGCTTCCAATCCGATTTCCTTTACCCAAAAACTTGGCCCAAGTCTTTCCGACTGATTGAAAAAGGCGTGGACACAATAAACGTCATTGTTGGGATTTGGCATATTTCAAATTGAGGGAAATAAAATAAGAGAGTCTTATCGGTGAAAATCTTCGGGCACCATAAGGCGATGGTGAGTAGAGAAAATAAAAATGAGAGAGTCTGTTTGGTGAAAACTCGTAAAGAGCACTATCAGGCGACGGGAGAAGAGAAATGACAGAGGTCTATTGGCGAAAACCCGCAAATGGCGCTGTCAGCCGAAAAAAGATATATCATCATCAAAAGTCCGGGTAAGTTTCCCAGGTTTCGAAAGGTTGAAATACATTTCACAAAAAGCTGGAAATGTGGTACGGGTCGGGCACCCAGTCCGAGAATCATGTCATGTCTATTTGAAGTCGGCATACACTCCTAGATAAGTCCTTCTCTTTTTCCCCGAAAGGGACACTTCTCTAAATCCATATGATTGCTTTTACTGCTTCCTTGAATCCCTTTCGGCTTAACTTTGATTTCACGACTATTCCGCAAGAAAAGGTTGTAAGACCGTTTTCACAGGGCTCGCCTGGCAAGGACTAAAGGAAATACCCAGTCTCAGCAAACGCATCTAGCCGATCCCGGTTGGCCATGATGGCTGACGCTTCAGAAGCAGAAAGGTGGAAAGAAAGAAAATCAAAGTCCAATGCCAACGAAGGCAAAATGAATATTAGAAAGGTTAAGCCCGAGTGGGCTAATGGAATCAACATAGTTTCAAAACGCAAGATACCCAAAGGTTCTGAAACGAAAATCGGGGCAAAGATATCATAACCAAAAGGCCTACGAAGGCGAAATAAATTTAAAAGATGAGATCTCCCGACCAACCAACAAGGCAAAGTTTGGAAATCCAAAGGTCTTCTCAATGTAGTGAGGCCGGGATCAAGAAAATTAAGGCCACAAAACTGACCACCGTTTCAAACTAACGAGTTGTGCTTTGTTTAAAAATTTGAAACATGTGTAATCCAAAGCAATGGGATAAATGGCAAATGCAACCAAAAAAATGCACAGGAGCTAATAATAGCCTTGCAGCAATGATCAACCAAAAGGGAAGTTCTCTTTACATCTTTTCCCCACAGTTTTCATAAAAGAAAAGAAGAATCACAAAACATGGTAGCATAGGACTCCGATCCTCGACTCTATCTCCCCAAATCTAGGACCATATCCCCTAGCTCTCCCCAGCATAACCTGTGGACCTCCCGGGCATAACCCGAGGATCATACTCCGTTCTCCCAAGGATAACCTGAGGATTCCTTTCCTTCATTCCCCGGCATAACCCGAGGGTTCCTCTCTCTCTATCCCCAGCATAACCTGAGCGACTTCTCTTTCTTTCATTCCCCAGCATTCCCCAGCATAACCTGAGGGTCTTTCTCTTTCTTCCCCAACACGAGTCTTTTCTTAACTCCGGCATAACCCGCGGATCCCCCTGGCATAACCCAGGAGTTCCTTCTTCCTATCCTGGCGTAACCCGCAAATCCCCCTGGCATAACGCAGGAGGTGCTTACCTTCAATCCTGGCATAACCCTCGGATTCCCCTAGCATAACACAGGAGTCTTTTTCTTTCAATCCCGGTATAACCTGCGGATCCTCCTAGCATAACCCAGAAATCTTTTTCTTTCAATCCTGGCATAACCCGCGGACCCCCCTAACATAATATAGGAGTCTTTTTCAATCCCGCATAACCCGTGGATCCCCCTAGCATAACCTAGGAGTATTTCTTTCAATCCTGGCATAACCCGCGGATTCCCCTGGCATAACCCAGGAACCTTTTCTTAATCCCGTCATAACCAGGGGATTCCTCTGGCATAACCCAGGAGGTGCTTCCCTTCAATCCCGACATAAACCGCGGATTCCCCGGGCATAACCCAGGAGTCGTTTTCTTTCAATCTCAGCATAACCCGCAGATCATAGTGGCATAACTTAGGAATCTTTTCTTTCAATCAGGGCACAACCCGCGGATCCCCCTAGCATAACCTAGGAGTCTTTTTCAATCCGGGCATAACCCCTGGATCTCCCTATCATAACCTATGAGTCTTTCTTCCAAATCCCGGCATAACCCGCGGGTTCCCCTGGAATGACCCAGGAATCTTTTCTTTCAATCTTGGTATAACCCGCGAATCTCCCTGGCATAACCCAGGAATCTTTGTCGTACCGTCCTGGCATAACCCGTGGATTTTTCTTTTTCTTCCCCAACTAGGACTCTTTATGATATCCCGGCATAACCCGTGGATTCTCCTCTTATCCCCAGCAGGGATCTGTTTTCTCTTCGGGCATAACCCGGCTATCTGCTAGCATAACATGGTACTATTTCCAAAAAATAAATAAATAAACAATCCTGACTATTATTATTTTCAATATAAATAGTTTAGATTTGTATCACAAATAACTCATGAAATTTCCTAGTGAAATCTGGGGCAGAAAATTTTGTTCGTTTGTTTGTTTTGGTGTCCGAATAGGTTTTACCTCAGGGCGCAGGATTTGAGATGATCGGAAGAGCAAACCTCTATCCAAAATAAAGGAATAGAAGAATATAAAAAAGGAAACAAATCCAGAATGGTTGAGAAGAAAGATGCGGATTGTCCAAATTTGATTCAAAGTTACAAGTCGCGCATGTCCCGCTTGGTTTCAATGCTGAAGAAAGAACCTGAACCTACAGCTTACGAGCATCAAGATTCATATCGGGGTCCATGGCGAATCCACCTAAGTCTCAAGATCAAGCTCTAAGAGATCTAGAGATAGGAATCTTGTAACTCATAGTTGATAGGCATATCTAGCTTAGTTTTGATTTCCCTTTTGGTGTAATAAGGAGGTTAGCAAGCAGTAGTAGTAGCATCAGCAATGAATTCACAGCTCTTGGTAGTCCCAGCTACCAAACACTCAAGAACTACACTGACCCGATTTCTTTATAGTCAAGGATATGTAGGCAACCTTTCAAGCAGGGTTCGGTCAGACAGTTTTCAAAATGCTTCTCATGGAATGCAAAGTAGGAAAAAATCTCTCAGTTGCTCATTTATCGTTGTCCGAAAACCATTCGTGTCCCCGAGCAAAGAAGGGCAGCCGTGAGCACGTGATATTTGCCTCGCTTGGAATGTTCCTATAAAATTCATTAAAATTAGGATTTTTCTTTTATTATTTGAATTTTTAGGAATTAATTGCGGGATTTTGTGTTTATTTACAATTGTGCATTTTTTTCTTTTAATATTCGAATTTTTAGGAATTAATTGCGTGATTTTGTGTTTATTTGTATTTTTGTGTATTTTTACATAATATAATTAATAAAAAATACAAAAATAACATGTTTCCATTTAGGACTTAATTTTTAAATTTTCTTTAGGCTATTAATCAATTAATATTGAAAATAAGGAAAAAATAACAAAAAATGGTTATTCTTACTTTGTTTAATTTTCTTTTGAAATTTAGAATTTAGGTTATTTTAAAGGTTAATTAGTTTATTTTGTAGAAGTTAAATATGTTTCGGTTTATTTTTATGTTTATTATTAAAATTTGAAAAAATATATAAAAACTATAAAAGAGAAAATATATAAATTGGGTCTCTTAATTAAAGACCCATGATTTGGGCCACAATTTCGGAGCCCAAAACCCCTAAACCCATTAAACTTAACCCAAACCCAAACCCAAACCCCATACCCGGTCCAGCCAGAAGAGGTTTCAAAAAAAACGTCGTTTGACGTCCATTTGATCTCATCCATTCATCCCTTTTGATCCAACGGCCCAGATTTGGTCTCACACTTTTAATCAAAGTGTCTGAATAACACTCACAACCCTTAGAGGCAAAAATCACCTTTCTCGTACCAAATCAACTTCCGCTGTAACACCACCGTCTCCCCATCATCTATCCACCGTCCGCCATTGGCCGAAAATCGCTGCCGGCAGTGGTGTAACTCCAAATCCACCCAAATTAACACCACTTGTTCCCCGTCCTCTCCTCTTTCCAACCCCCAAAGATCAACCCTCGAATCTCGGCCAAAGCTTCGAATATCCGTTCAAAGGAGCAACTGCTCCACGCCCAAAGCGGTGCCGGCTCCAATGGCTACCAAAAACACACCCCATACTCCCTGTCACATCCTCTACCCAAAACTGAACCCTATTTCCTTCAAACAACCCTCAAACGTCTCAAATTTCAAATCTGAAAATTGACCAAGTTCTGAGAGGACTGTCAAAACCATACTTGAGTTCCCAAATAAAGTTGCATGTTCGTTTTCACCAAAAACAAACATGTAACTCCGTTTGGGGATTCAAGTCGAATCCAACCAAGTTTTCTTTGAAGACCAAGTCAGTAAGTTCACCTTACTTTCGATTGTTTTCGTCCTTATTTTATTTTTCTTGTTTAATAATTAGGTATTGCATTATTTCTGATTTTTTTAGTTTAAGTTGAAAGTTTCATCTTATTTAATTCTTGAGCTATTTGAGTAGTCAGTTCCTTTAGACTTGGTTTCTGATTTTTGTCTATAATAGTTTTAGTTCTTATTATATCATGTTTTATTTTTTTCGAATGATTATGTTTCACATTATCGTTTTAGTTCCAAAATCTTTGATTGTTAGTTTCTTTAGTCTGTTTAATTGGACTTGATTTTGGATTTTTGTTTATAGAGTAACTAGAAGCAATATCGACCTATTGGATTCATAACTTTCAGTTGGCTTAGTATAGCTTTGATTATAGCTGAACATCTAGGTTCATTGATTTTAATTTTAATAATACTTGATTTCTGCAGTTAACTGATATTAGTTTGTTTTGATATAGCTTTTTAATTTTGGTCAGTATAAACTAAAATTATCAATAAATTTGAGTGTTGCTGACTGACCATAGTAATATTAAGACCAAGGTAGTTGGGTTTGGTTGAGGTAGGTCTGGTAATTTCAAGATAAGGGTAAGGGTAGTATAGGTGTTCCATAAATAGAAACAATACTGGAATTCCTTAGATTCTTCTAGAATAGGGCCTTAGTCTGAAATTCAGTAGTTTAATGTAATAACTTGGCTAACAAGTCCAAAATCTAGGGACTAAGCTAATAAAATTTGAAAATTAAAAGAGGAACCAAGAGTAAAAACAAAAATAAAGGGTTGCCCTAGGCTTTGGCTATAAAAGGTCACCCAAGTGCCTTCATTCATAGGTTGTTCACGCAATCTAAAATCTCTTAAAATTCCCAGAAATATTTGAAAACAAAATCCTGAAAATTGCTAAATGAAGTCCAGTAGTTAAAACACTTCAAAATTAAGATTTGGAATTCAATTCATGCAATTCCAATCCACATCAAAAATTAAAAATGTTACTTAGTCTGAATATTTGAAAGTTTCCTTCAAATTAGGGCATTTAGAGCTTCAAAATCAACAAAAATCCAAAAAGGTAATGTTCCACGGGAGGCTAAGTTGATTACAGACTCTGGTTTGGGGATTTACATCATTTAGTTTAGGTTTGGTTATTGAAAATTGCTGAAGGTTCACTGGTTTGGTTTCAAGTTGTTTAAGGTCAAACAAAAGCTGGTTTTGGTTCATTTTGGTGTGGTATAAATCTGGGCTACTAGACTGGTCCTACTGCTGTGTAGATGTTAATTTTTGACCGCTGATTGTTGTTTCACATTGTCGATTCCCGTTCTCTTAAATTCTTCTTCAGTTCCAGGTAATTTTCTAGTGTCCCAAAGCTAAGGAAATGTGTAATGGAAGCTTACACCATAAATGAAGAGTTTCAATTTTTGAATTCCTGTGTGTCCCTGTGTTTTGTTATGTAAAATTGGTTATATCAGCCTCATGTTCAGCCTGTTTGTATATGTTATGTTAGACTATATAGTGGCAACAGTCAAATTTTGATGAATTGGAATTTCTGATAATTTGTATAATGGGACATTTGGATTAATACTTTGAATTTGTGTAATAATCAGTAGTAAGATTAGCCAGTACTATGGTCGATCCAAGTATTCCAGTCATGCTTGGTTGGAAGAGTGAATTTGAAATGAAATTTTGGTTTAAAATAGCATGAACTTTTTATTTAATGGAAAATTAGTATCTCTTGTAAATGTTTAATAGCATATTATGTGAACTCATCACTATGTGTTTATGAAAAGCAGGATTCAAAGTAGAAAATTTCGTTTTGAAACAGTTCGATGCTTCAGTTCATGTTGCATTATACGTTAAATGGAAATCACAGTTAAATAGTATTATAATGTCCAGACATGTTGTATATTAGTAACACACTCGCTAACAAGCCCAAGTTTATTCGATTATGGCCTGCTGTGAGCCCAGGCAGCTCACTCATTGTGTAAGTAAAGTTTTTGGGCTTGTGATTGAACCCAGATTCTGAGGTATATTCGAACAAATTGAAATATCGCATAGTAGATTTAGTGAGGTCCAGCCATTGTAAATTGATTTATAAGTTTAGACCATCCAAAAAATATATCATCAGGTCATTAGGCCCAAGTAGAGACAAATCCAATATAAAAATGATAGTTTGTTCTAGGATTGGCCTTTAAAATAACAAAATAAGGTGCGCCGCGTCAAACAGAACATATAAATTGCGTGGACCTTTTAAATGTTCATATTAAAATACTTAGAAATTCGGGATATGCCATTTAGCGAACTTCACGGCCTCCCGCAAAGATAACAATGCGTTAGTCACTTTTAGGCGCATCTTTAATAATTTTATCTTTCTATGTACAGGTGCACATTTATTTGACCCAATCTAAATCTCAATGGAGTTGAAATATGTCAAAAATCACGGGTGCATTTAAGTGACGTGGTTCGCAGCATGTTTTAACGACATTGCAATTTTCTTTTAAAAATATTAAAAGTGGTAGAAAATAACTTAAAATTGCACCATAGGATGAACATGTATAAAAATCAAAATTTTTAGCCAATAATAATAGTTTAAGCGACCGTGCTAGAAATACGGAATCCGAGGGTGCCTAATACCTTCCCTCAGGTCAACATAATTCCTTACTTAGAATTTCTGATTTGCAGACTCCATTTGGGCAGTCGAAAAATTTCCTCGATTTGGGATTCTAAATAAACTGGTGACTTGGGACACCGAAAGTCAAACCTATCCCATGTGACGACTCTAAATAAATAAATAATCCCACTTCGAATAATGTCACTTTAATTGGAAAAACTCCCTTATACATTTTTATCCTTTGGGGTAACCATGTAAAAAGGAGGTGTGACAGTACCTAACACCAAAGTCGGGCAAGCCAATGCGGAAAAATACTAAATAAGCTCTTATTTACTTCTACCCAAAAATAGTTGTAATGATTCCTTAAGTGGAACTAAAATCATGAATGAACAGTAAAGCCAAAAATAACCATAAAATCCCAAGAATAATATAGTCAACTAATGTGTGTGCCAAGACCTGTTGTCAAAAGTTGTGGGTAACTAGTAGAATATACAAAAAAATCACACTATCCTACAGTCCAAAAAAGAATAGACAACAAAAATATATAAGAGAGACTCCTTCAGGCTACTAAACAGCATGGGAAGGAAAGCATATTACCATAGAAATCTCGAAAACCGCTCAGAGATGTGCACCAGACTGATAGCCAGATACACCTACCTCAGATCTAGTACAATTAAGTATAGAAGTGTAGTATGAGTACATAAATAATATGTACCCAGTAAATATCCCGTCTTATCTCGAAGAAGTAGAAACGAGAGGTAGGCTTGATACTTAATAGTGTCAAATAATATGAGAAAGAATTTATAATAAGCATGGATAGCACAATTTATTAATATTGTACCACATGGAATAAGAGTTCTTTTTCCAATTAATATCACAGGTATCCATTTACGTTTCAAGACATATATGAAGTTCAGTCCACAGAGAAATAATAAGTAAAGCATGCGCAAGTAACATCGAGGTACATACAGCCCGATCCAACACAAAAGTAAATTGTGCACTGCCAAGGGTCTAACGGCTCAAACCATAGATGCACCTATTATCCCGCTTGCGAATCACCCGTGCTATGCGGCCAAATATAAATAAACTCATCAACAATAGACAATAATATGTATCTGAGGAGCAGTTATTCACAATAATATTCCAATTCTCTTTTAAAAGACCAAGCAAGATAAGGCTCCTCAACTAGTCTCATTTATCTTAACCAACATAATTTATACGAATTCGAATCCATCATCAAGTTACCAGAATATCACGTAGAGCATATTTATGGGTCCTAGACTACCTGGACTAAACATAATAGTAGCTACGCACGGACTCTCGTCACCTAGTGCATACGTAGTCCCCGCATATAATAGAAATTAATTCAATTATTACACGTATGTGGATAATTCCCCCTTAC
Organism: Nicotiana benthamiana; assembly: GCA_034376525.1. NCBI lineage: Eukaryota > Viridiplantae > Streptophyta > Magnoliopsida > Solanales > Solanaceae > Nicotiana > Nicotiana benthamiana. Next base: position 68,289,777 of record CM067332.1, read on the forward strand.
ACAGTTAGAAAAAGAGACTCATCTAGCTCCAAAGTGTACTCCCAATACCAAGAATGAGCCCAAACCCTCAATTTGGAGCCGAACGATTTGAAACTAGATAAATGAGGTAGGGACTAGTCAATACAAGCATACAAGATCATATTCTAACTATTTAAGTAATTTTCCACCCTTAAAAACCAATATCCTAAAATCCGACCCTGGCCCACATACTCAGTTTCCGAGATTTTTCAAGGGAAGTTGTTCTTCATAACCCAAGGATAAATAATATATGATTTCTAATTCATTTCATAGTAAATTTCGTGGTAGAATATAAGTTTTATTAAAACCCTAGGTCTAGCTCTAACCCCACGATTTTACCTAAATCCTAGGGTTTAATCTACCTAAAACACCAATATTAAACTAAGAGTAGGTGGGATAAACTTACCTCAAGATGCCAAGTAGAAGTCCTCTCTCCAAAGCTCCCAAAATCGCCAATGTAGGAGTGAAATATGACAAAAATGAACTTAGAACCCGTAATAAACGAACTCACTACTTCAACTATTTTTGCATCTGTGGTCCCGCATCTGGGAGCAAGTGGTCGCATCTGCGGACGTTGGCTAAAAAGGCAGGGGACGCTTCTGCGGTTTGTCCTGGTCTTCCCTGGGCCGCATCTATAGATGGACCGCATCTACGGTCTAGCACCTGTGGTCCACCAACCCCAGATGCGGTTATGAAAGAAGCAACAACTTCAGCACTTCTCCAAAATTCAGCTTCACTCGATCTTCGTCTGATTGATGCTCGGGGATCCTGGACCCCGTCCGAACATACCGGTAAGTATAAAATCACGAAGCGGACCTACTCGAACCTTTGAAATGCCCGAAATAATGCTAAATCTAGGAATCACCCCTTAAAACCAATTGAATCAAACTTATGAACTTCAAGTACTTAATTTTCCTTCAACGGGCCAAAACGCCCTTAAACTACTTGAAATGACACCAAATTTTGCGGGCAAGTCTTAAAATGTTATTTCGAACCTAGACCGTGTTTCAGAACCAACATACAAGCCTCATACCCATGTGATCAATCATTAATTAGTTTCTTTGACTCCTTATAACTTTAAATTTAATTTATAATAAAAGTTCATTACTCGAGCTAGGGACCTCGGAGTTCGATTCCGGGCATATGCCCAAGTCCCACATTTTTCCTATGGTCCCTCTGGGACTGTCAAATTACGAATCCGAGTCCATTTTATCAAAATGTGTCAATATAGACTTTTAAGAAAATTTTAGCGAATCAAATAGGAATATTTCATTCCCAACTCTTTCAAATCTCAAACCAACCGTCCCCACAAGTTATAAATTAGATAAAGCAAGCATGGGAAGTTTTTATTTAAGGGAACGCGGTTTTAAAAGGCAAAACGACCAATTGAGTCATTACAGCTGCAACGCTGATCCTCAAAATCTCTCCTCTTCAGTATTGATGAGGACAAAGATCGAGGATAGATGAGGCGGTTTGTCTGAATCAAGACCTCCGACATGATTCCTATCGAGAATATGTCGTTCTTTAAGTAATAGAACATGAAACATAAGTCAATGATTATTGATGATCACTTTATGCCCTGCTTCCCTTTTTCTTTCCTGATTTTCTATTTTTCTCGATGTAACCTATTTCTGATGGTGCAACTGTTGCTTGGTTTTCTAGGATAGTCCCAGACCTCAAAGATTGGGTCCGAAAACTGGCCTCTACTTCTTTATATGCAAAGCCCTACTGGTGTGAGGCCAAGGGTCGATGTAAGGCTAAAAACCGCGGTGAGATTTCTTGTTTGTTTACTTGTGTTTCTTAATGAAAGACTTACATAACTTTATGCAGGCCACGGAGATGTTGTTGCTATGCAGTCGGCCCTACCTGGTAAAGAAGAGGTCGCAAAGCCTTCAAAAGAAAAGAAAAGAAAGTGGGGGTCGCCTGCAAATCCCCTGAAGCCCAAGAAAAGCCCGACCCGAAAACCTAAGGCCGATACTGTGGCATTATTTCCAAAAAACGGCCCCACGCCTTTGGGACCAAAAAGAGAAGAAGATGACGAGTGCATGTTGGTAGCCCGTAAAAGAGGAAGCACTAACGCTTCCAAGCCTGCCGAACAGATGGTGGTTGATGTGGGTCATTATAAAACTGAAGAAATCTTCGAGGGGAGTTCGAGGAAAGATCCAAAGCCATCTGATAGCAAAAAGGCATGTTGTCTTAAAGGTCATTTGGAAGGTGAGATCGAAGGGCCCGATACCGAGCCCCTTCAAATAAAAGAGAACATCCCGAGTGGATCACTTGGGGTAATAAATGTGGATGATTCGTCGCCTGGTCTTGAGTTCTCCGAGGGGAAATTCTGAGATGCTTGGAACATGGGAACTCCCGATGTAGGGACGAGCCAAGAAGAGTATGATATCTTTTGAGAATGCCTCATAGGGAACGATGATGGATCCGATCCAGATGCTTCTTATATTTTCGACGAGGCTTGTTGGCTCTTCATACAAGTAAGTTTCTATCCTTTAAGATTACGCTTGTGCTTTATCCTTATTGTTCTGAGTTTGACCTATCCTTTTCTGTGAAGGCTGTTGTGCTCCATAAAGAAGTATTTTCCAAGTCTCAAGCTAAGCTTGCTTTATGTGAGGCCGAGCTTAAGAAAATATCAAAAGAGAAGGACAGTCTTAAAACCCTCTATGTCAAGAAAGAAGAGGAGATCAGAGATCTTCGATCTGAACTGGAAAAGGATTGCCAAGAACAAATCGAGCTTACTGAAAAGGTAATATACCCTGTGATGTTTTGGTATGGATTTGTCCGATCAGTCTGCTAACACTTTTACTTTGTAGTTTCAATAGAAGGGTAAGCTTGTAGAGCAGCTCCAAGAGGAGCTCAAGATGAAGAAGGCTGAGACCCCAAGGTGGAAGCAAGGCATGGATAGTCTTGCCTCTAAGAAAGATACTCTTCGGGAGCAGCTGACTTCACTCGAATGCCAACTTCAAAGTGTGAAGGAGGATAGCCTTGCTCGAGGCCACAAACTCAAGGAGATTAAAGCTAAATCCGCTATTGAGCTTGCCAAGGCCAAATCTGATGCTAAGGCAATTATATCTTCGTATCGAGCTGACGTTGAAGCAACTAATGCTCTAGAAAAGGAGATCTATGCTACGGATGAAGTTAAGATATCATGTGCAGTTGACCATGTCAAGCGACAGTCCGGAGGGAAACCCTAAAGGAGGTGCATGCTAGCGGCTTCGATCTCTCAACAGATATTGAAAGGGAGAAGACTTTAGAAGAAGAGGATGTTGTTTTGATTTCTAATGAGGATAGCTCAACTAGTGGCTCCGAGAGTGGAGAAGATGAAGATGACTTCCCCGAGGAGGAGGCTTCTGATCACGCGGCTCCCAAAGATGCTTCTCCCAAAGATATAGCTGCCGAAGATATGGCTCCCAAGTAGCTTTAGGTTTCTTTTTGTTTTTGTGTTTTTTTTGCGCAAGTATCCCTTTTGTATATATCTTTTGTAATCATCTCTTGGAAATACAAAAGAATCTCTTTATCTCATTTTTAACTTGTATTGAATTTCATTTTGTCCTTATTTTTGGAATTCGATTGCATAACTCAAATGATTAGTTCGAATATTGGTTTGGACCTAGAACATAATAAACCTCAGGTTTTTAATGGATCAATATAATACCCCTTAATGATTTTGTTAATCCCTGAGATAAGCTTAAATTGATTTAATACGTGCTCGGGACATCGGGACTTTTGAGTCTGAATTGAGTAAGAGCAAGGTCTGGAACTCTATATATTTTGGCCCTTAGGCTCTTTTTGATTGGCCCTTAGACTCTTTCATATCGGCCCTTAGACTTTTTAAGTTGGGCCGATTTGGCGTTTAGAATAGTTATATAATTTTTCCCTCTTTTCGGCTAAAAGACTTGGTGAAATTTAATTATGTCTTAGCATGTGTTTTCTACCCATTAGGTTTTTTGATGGTTTGATGAATCGTAACCTTATTAGTAATTTTGTTTGTGTAAACATAATCGAAAACCTCTTGAGGTTTTTTCGAAGGCTGATGCTATCGAAGTCTTTAGATTATACGAGGGCTAAATTTATCGAAGCCTTTAGATTATTCGAAGGCTCAATTTACCGAAGCCTTTTATGTTTTGCTTTTGCTGAGGGTAACCTAATTTAATCAGAGTTTTAAATATGTTTGGAGTCCTTTAATTTATAGCAGAAGTCAAACATCTCCGAGCCATATTATTCTGGTTGTAGCTTTTTTATATGACCGTAGTCTTTAATATGGTTGTAGCCTTTGGGTATGTCACTTGGACTTATTTCCCGATAACCTTTTGAACTTGTTCGAAAAGTTAGTCCCCAAGTGTATTGGCCTTGGCCTTTGTTTTGAGGAGATGCTTCTCTGAGTTCTTATGAGTCTGAGTTCTCAATGACTCAGATGTGTTGACTGATGATGACAATCCCCGAATATCTCAGGGTTGCATTCGTTCTTTGGCTCTTGAGCCATTTCTCATAGGATTATAAGTGTAGAGCTCGTATAATAGTAGACTTATTTGAGACACAAAAGTATTTTTGATATAAACAGAATGCTTCTTCAAATAATTGATACATGTGTACATGTTTTGCCGTCAGGGCTCGACTATTCTATATGGACACGGATCATCTGACCATTTGGTCTATTACAAAAGTTTTCCTATCGAGGCCCTCTTAGGCATGAAGTATTTTACTCGAAAATATAACATTCGGAGGGTGATGCCACCCAGTATTCGAGGTTCACTGAAAAAGATGTCTTGTATACTATTGAGTTCTCTTTATGTAGCATATAGTTGTTGCCTCATTAAAAACCTTGTCGGTAAAACCCATTTGGGAAAAACTCTGATCTGAGGGAAAGAGAGTGCAACATATGCTTTAAAACCTAAGGTGTTCATGTAAAAATGTGCCTTAGATAGCTTCGATCAAACACCTACTATAAGTTAGTTCCAATATGAATGGACAGAAAAAGATACATTCATACCTTTGCAATAATATCGTTAAGTAACGATACATTCCAATTGTTCGACAGTTGTTCACACTCCATTGTGCTAAGTTTGTAAGATCCTTTAGAGAAAACTCCAAAGACTCGATACGGTCCTTCTCAATTCAGGCCTAGTTTCCCTTAACTTGGGTCTCCAGTGTTAAGGTTAACTTTCCGTAGAACTAAGTCTCCGATTTTGAAGTGTCGAAGGTTGGTCCTTCTACTGTAGTATCTTTCGATCCTTTGCTTCTGCGCGGCCATCCGAACAACCGCTGCTTCTCATTTTTCACCTAGTAACTCAAGGCTAGTATTCATGGCCTCGTGATTCGACTCATCTGCTACATGTCAAAACATGGCATTGAGTTCTCCAACTTTGACAGGGATGAGGGCCTCAGAGCTATATGCTAGAGAGAACGGAATGGACCCCGTGCTGGACTTCGATGTTGTTAAATATGCCCAAAGGACCTCGGATAGAACTTCTCTCCATTTCCCATTTGCACCGTCTAACCTTTTATTCTGGTTTTGAATGATAGTTTTGTTTGTTGACTCGACCTGTCTATTCCTAGTTGGGTGGTACGGTGTCGATAAAATCCTCTTCATTTTATGGGCTTTGAGGAACTTTGTCACCTTATTGCCGATGAATTGTTTTCCATTGTCACGCATAATCTCGTCAGGTATCCCGAATCAACATATGATGTGGTCCCAGATAAATTCAATAACTTCTTTTTCTTGAACCTTCTCGAAGTCATGTGCTTCTACCCACTTAGAAAAATAATCAGTCATAAACAAAATAAACTTAGCTTTACATGGGTCCATTGGTAGGGGTCCGACTATGTCTATTCCCCATTTAATGAAAGGCCACGGGGATAGGACCGAATGGAGTTGTTCTCTAGGATGATGGATCATCGGTGCAAATCGTTGGAACTTATCCATTTTTCAAAAAATTCCTTAGAATCATTTCTCATATTGTCCTGGTAATATCATGCTCTCATAATTTTGTGAATCAAAGACCCGTCGCCAGAGTGATTTCCACAAGTACCTTCGTCGATTTCTCATAGAATGTAATCAGTGTCCCCCGGCCCCAAACATACTGCCAATGACCCATTGAATATTCTCCGGTATAATGTTTCATCTTCATTTAATGCGAACCTAGCAGCCTTGGTCTGTAGGTCCCTCCATTCTTTGTGGTCCGATGGGAGTTTTCTACTCTTCAAATAGTCAATATACTTATTCCTCCAGTCCTACGTCAAACTTGTTTAATTTATCTCGGCATGACCCTCTTCAACTACAGACCTCAATAACTGGACAACAGTCCACGCGACGATGTCATCTTCTTCATCTAAGGATCCCAGATTAGCAAGTGCATCGATCTCGTTATTTGTTCTCTGGGCACATGATCCAAAGTCCACTCCTCGTAGCGGCGCAAAGTTACTTGCATCTTATCCAAGTACCTTTGCATTCTATCCTCTCGAACTTCGGAACTTTTTTTACTTGGTTTACTAGTAATAGAGAATCACACTTGGCTTTGACGAATTCTGCTCCCAAGCTTTTATCTAGCTCGAGACCTGCAATTATGGCCCCATACTCGGCCTCATTATAGTCAATCTAGAAGTTTTGATAGATTGTCTGATTGTACCTCCCGTAGGTGGTTTTAATACAATGCCAAGCCCGAACCCCCTCATATTCGAGGCAATGTCTGTAAAAAGGGTCCATACCCCCGATGTTGTACCCCAACTTAGCAGGAGTTCTTTCTCTACTTCGGGTACGAGGGTTGGTGTAAAATCTACTACGAAGTCAGGTAGAATTTAAGACTTGATAGCCGTTTGGGGTTGATATTCGATATCGCACCCGCTAAGTTCAACGACCCATTTAGCCAATCGGCCCATTAGCTCCATGATCTTACCCCAATCAGCCCATTTGATACGGTTTTCTAACCGGCTATTATGGAATCGTACAATTCTATTCCGGGATTTGCACTATGAACTTGAGGACGTGGCAGAAATCTAACTCATTCTGTTACAAATTCATAACGGTATAATTTTGGGGTCAAGCATACTCAGCCTCGACATACATAATGCTTCAATCTTCGGGGCATTGCACTTTGTTCTCGCGCTTGGATCTGATCCCTCTAGCTCAAACTCGGCCTTGCCTGAACTTGGGCTCAAGACGACCCCTCAAGCCTATAAATCAAAGGCATACGATTTCAACAATATACACACTATTATGTCTGAATTTCGGAGACTAAATAGAGATATGATGACATTTATTAAATGTCATTTTAACATGCTTAAATATCGCAAATTCATTTAGCAACATTTATTTTATATTTGCATCAAATATCGTAAATTTCAATAGCATTAATTTTTCGACATTTAGGTAAATGTGGGTATGAATTTTATGACATGTAGTTTATGGCATTTAAACAAATGTCAATAAGAAATTTACGATATTTAATTTATGATATTTAGGAAAATGTCAGTAAATGTTTTACGACATTTAGTTTAAGACATCTATGAAACGTCACTTAAAAATATTGACATATTTCTTTAATGCCAGTAAGTAAATTTAGGACATTTATAAAAATGCCGTATCCATATTTACATAAATGTCAGAAATCGATTAGTGACATTTTTTAAAACTGTCTAAAATATCGTATTAAAAAGTTCCTTTATTTAGATTAATGTCGGTACCAAAAATTTAAAATATTAATAATAATCCTCTATTTAGTTTCATCACAATACTTTACATTCAACTTGTACATTCATAAATGTCAGGCGTTATACTAATCTGAAATGTATGTAAAACAAATGCCTTTTAATACTATAAACTAAAGAACAAAGTAGCGATACAAAAAATACTCTGTACAAGATAATGATACCAAATCAAATAATTTGTTTTCAGAGTAAAACTCAAATTCAACTAAATCATAAAAGATGGTTATTGAAAAGAATGGACCTTAGGCCTAACTCAACCCCAAAAGCTAGCTTATGAGGTGAGCATTGTCCAAGTTATATAAGGAGACCAAGGACCTCAAATCTCTCCGATGTGGGACAACTCAACAGTTATTTTCCCATGTAACTATGTTAAGATCATTCCTAATTCGAATGAATTCCCTTAACTTCTAGACTAATTCTTGTAATAAAGCTTGTTGAAACCACCTCTCTGTGAAGAAAAACAACTTCCCAAATTCCGGAAATTGCTTTCTTAGAGTAGTGAATTATGCTTCACTAGCCCAAGACTCACAACCACAATTGAAGAAGAACGAAGAAGAAAATATAGCTCCAAAAATACTAGAACTAAGAAAGTGGAAGACTTACTTGAATAACTTGGAGAATACTTTATTAACTCAAGAAGACTTGGATTTTTTTGGATGATACAAATGTGGAGGAAGGGGTGGGTATATATAGGCTTTCCACCTCCTCAATGGACGGTCATGATCTATTTAATCCTACGGTAGAGATTCATCTTCTAGAATACTCCACACTTTTCTTACAAAATATCTAGATATTTTTATCACCTACACTAATCTAGAAATATCTCTCCTAACTTCTATAATATTCTACACTATTCTATAATTTTCCAAAAGTTACACTTTAATTTTAACACTCCCCCTTAAAGTGAACTTTTGGAGACAAGTCCAAGCTCGCCACGGAGATCCTCGAATGGTCCTTTGGAAAGAGACTTTGTAAAGATGTCTGCAACGTTATCATTACTCCGAACCTCCAATGCTTCAATGGTACCATCTAGAACCTTCTCTCGGATGAAATGATGCGCAATCTCAATATGTTTTGTTCTTGCGTGACACACCGGATCAGTAGCCAACTTTATAGCGCTTTGATTGTCACCAAGAAGTTTTGTAGGCTTATGAATTGGTGAGAATACATCCCAACAAGCCGACGAAGCCACGTGCATTCCTGAGCAGCAAGAGTAGAAGCCTTGTATTCTGCTTCAGTAGTAGAGAGCAAGACCGAGTCTTGCTTTTTACTGCACCAAGAAACACATGCTGAACCACAGGAGAATACATAACCGGAAGTTGATCTTCTATCATCTAAGTCACCTCCTAGATCAGCATCAGTGAACCCAAGTAGTGAAAAATCAGCTCCTTTCTTGTAAAGAAGTCCCATGTCATATGTTGAGTTCACGTATTTCAATATGCGCTTCGCCGCTTCAAAGTGAGGTTTCCGTGGCTCTTGCATATAGCGACTAACAAGTCCAACAGAAAATGAAATGTCTGGCCTTGTAATAGTCAAGTAGATCAAGCTACCAACAAGAGCCCGATAAGGACGTGGATCTGGTAAAAGCTTTCCTTCATCACGCCTAATTTTTATGTTAGGCTCAAGAGGAGTAGAGCAATGCTTGCTTGTGTTTATTCCAAACCTGTCCACAAGCTTCCTCGCATAGCTTTCTTGTGAAAGAAATATTCCATCTTTCACATATTTCACTTCCAAACCAAGAAAGTGACTAAGCTCTCCCAAATCTTTCATTTCAAATCTGATCGAGAGTTCAGCTCGCAGTTTTGCAACCTCCTGTTCGTTATTACCTGTAATAATCATATCATCCACATATAGTAGCACAATCATGTGGAGCGTACCTTGCTTCTTCACGAACAGGCTAGAATCCGAGTCTGATGCAAGATAGCCACAAAATTGCAAGTATTCAGCAATCTTTCCGTACCATGCTCTGGGAGCTTGCTTGAGTCCATAAAGCGCTTTCTTCAGCTTGCATACATAGTCTGGATGAGTAGGAGAAATGTAGCCCAAAGGTTGTTCCATGTAGATATCCTTATCAATCTCGCCATACAGGAAAGCATTCTTCACGTCAAGCTGACATAGCTTCCACCCAAGTGATGCCGCCAAGGAGATCACAACTCGAACTGATGTCATCTTCGCCACTGGGCTAAAAGTCTCCTCATAGTCTTCTCCATAAACTTGAGAGAATCCTCGTGCAACCAGCCTTGCTTTATATCTATCAATGCTCCCATCTGCCTTCTTCTTTAGTTTATACACCCACTTGCAAGATACCGGCTTCACATCCTTGGGCTTTGGCACAAGATCCCAAGTTTCATTTTTCACAAGTGCGTGCATCTCCTCATTCATAGCTTCTTCCCATTCCTTAACACCTTTTGCTTCATTATAGGAAGAAGGCTCATTTTCATAAATAGGACCGGTACTGAAGCAATGATAGATGCTTACCATGTTTCCATCTCGGTAGCGAATAGGTTTGATGACTTTCCTTCCATATCGAGTTGTTCTTTGACCATTTGTCTCCTCCAGGTTGATATTTTCCCTTTGTTCATCCATGCGAGAAGTAACCTTGCTCCCCCTATCACCAGAATCTCTTGCTTCGGAAGATGACGTACTATTATACGTCATTGGTGATGATGGCGATGATGAAATATTAGAGCAAGGAGCTGAAGAAGTCACCGGAAAACTTACGGGCATCTCTTCATGTTCTATAGCTGGTGAAGGAGCATCTCCAAGAACACCACCGGGACTGTAGTAGGAAGAGATTTCATCAAATACTACATCCCGAGATACTTTACACTTGCCTGTCTCGGGATCCATGCATTTCCAACCTTTCTTCCTTTCATCATAACCGATGAAGATGCACTTCCTTGCCTTAGCATCTAGTTTAGTTCTTTGTGAATCTAGAATGTGGACGTAACAGATCGATCCAAAGACCTTAAAGTCTTTCACATTTGGCTTCTCGTTGTAGAGCATTTCGAACGGGGACTTCATATTAATCGGACTGAGTGGTACCCGATTAATCACATATGCCGCACAAGCCATACCTTCAGCCCAAAGAACTTTGGGCAAATGTTTAGCATATAACCAGCTCTTACATGTCTCAGTAAGATGTCGAATCTTCCTCTCTGCAATGCCATTTTGCTGAGAAGTGTCTGCACATGTGAGCTGCCTTCGTATTCCCTGCCTCGAGCAGAATTGATTAAACTCCCGGGAAGTATATTCTCCCCCATTATCAGTCCTCAGCCATTTTATCTTCCTCTGAAACTCACCTTCGACCTTCTCCTTGAACTCCAAAAATCTGGAAAATACTTCAGATTTTTGCACCACGAAATATACCCAAGTATATCGTGTGTAATCATCAACAAATACCACCATATAGCGATAACCAGAGAAGGTAGGTGTACGTGTAGGACCCATCACATCACTGTGAATGAGTTCTAGTGGTGCCTCATATCTTGTTTGGGATCTATCAAATGGAAGACGATGCGCCTTACCATATTGACACCCTTCGCATAATGTTCCACTACCAAAAGTAGTAATATGAGGCAAACCATCAACCAAATTTTTGTTTACCATGACTTTTAACTTATCCATATTAAGGTGTCCCAGTCTAGCATGCCAAAGTGATGCATTATCATTCGTGCTCATCTTGTCAACATAAGATGTAGATGCTGACAAAACAAATAAATCTTTAACTCGCTTACCGGTGTGGACGACATCTCCTTCCACCTTAGTGATATTTCGGAAGAACTTCACTCCATTTGGCCCGAACAGAACATAGTGCCCAGCATCCACAGCGTTAGCCACCGAGAAAAGATTCTTCCTCATTCCAGGTACATGATACACACTCTTCATAGTGATAGGATCTCCGCCATTGTTGAGAATTATTGTACCCTCCTTTTCTACCGGATAAACGGTATTATCCGCGGTGAGAATAGCTTCGTTACCTTCATGTTTCTGAAGAGATGTGAACTTTGAGTCATCTCCGGTAAGGTGATGACTGCAACCAGAATCCACGATCCAGTCATCCTTGAAGTTGATGCTAGTGTAAGCATTTACCGAGGTAGTTTCCGTTGAGAAGCAACCACCCCAATTCTCTTCGGTTTGTTCTGCTTTATCAGCAACATTTCCTCCCTTTAGCTTCACCTTACAATTCTTCTTGATGTGTCCAGGCAAGTTACACCGATAGCATCGAATAGTGCTTCTTTTCCCGTTGGCACTCTTTGGTGGCTCTCCCCCTTCATCTTTTCTTCTCTCTCTTTCATTCTTCTTCTCTGGTCTATAGACTTTCTTCTTTCCAGAGAATAAGGCGTCACCTTGAAAGGATAAGGAGACTCCAGCCATTTGTTTTGCTAGAGACTCTTGAGAAGAGAGAAGATTCTCAAACTCAACAAGAGAGGGTTGATTAGCCCACCCCTGAATAGAAGTGACAAAAGGAATATATTCTTTGTTTAATCCTCGAATAATATTCCTTTTCATTCGAGCCTCCGAAATAGGTTCCTCCAGATCAAGAGCAGAAATTTCCGAACAAATATTTTTAATTTTTAAGAAAAAAATTCGGAGATTGAGAGCTCACCTTGAGTAGTTCGTGCCAACTCATTCTCTAAGTATTGCAGCCGAGCAACGTTCTTCTTGTTAAGCAATGCACTTAGAGTATCCCAAATCTGAGATGCAGACTTACACCCAACAATGTGATCAAATAGATCGTGAGAGATTGATCTCTTCAACACGAATTCCGCCTTTGCGTTTGAAGTCCTCCACTTCTTTACGGCATCAACATTAGTATCCGTGGGTGTAGGGGCGACCTTGTTGTCTCCACCAACAACCTCCCATAAATCTTCTCCAAGAAGATAAGATTCCATGCAAGACTTCCATACCTTGTAATTGGATTGATTAAGCACCTCAATTCCAAGGCCGACAACTCTTCCACTTGAATCCATTTTTGGAACGCCAACGAACTTCTTCACCAAGAGTGACTTGACAAGATTCCAAGCTAACACCCTTGTAGCTCTGATACCATGTGAAGAAAAACAACTTCCCAAATTCCGGAAATTGCTTTCTTAGAGTAGTGAATTATGCTTCACTAGCCCAACACTCACAACCACAATTGAAGAAGAACGAAGAAGAAAATATAGCTCCAAAAATACTAGAACTAAGAAAGTGGAAGACTTACTTGAATAACTTGGAGAATACTTTATTAACTCAAGAAGACTTGGATTTTTTTGGATGATACAAATGTGGAGGAAGGGGTGGGTATATATAGGCTTTCCACCTCCTCAATGGACGGTCATGATCTATTTAATCCTACGGTGGAGATTCATCTTCTAGAATACTCCACACTTTTCTTACAAAATATCTAGATATTTTTATCACCTACACTAATCTAGAAATATCTCTCCTAACTTCTATAATATTCTACACTATTCTATAATTTTCCAAAAGTTACACTTTAATTTTAACACTCTCTACAAGTCAAGATTTTTATTGCCAGTAATTGATCTCACTTCCTTCAAAAATATTGCATGAGAAATCATACAAAAAAAGGAATTATAACTAATTAAGGGAATTCTTTCCTCCTCGACTATAACAAATTGGGATACCAAAAACAACAACAGATTGGGATTCTAAAAAAATAAACGTATTGAACAAAAATAGAGAATAAAAGGCCACAAAAAAGAAAACAATATCTTGTAATATTATCAAACTTATATAGTTTTTCTTTGTGCCTAATTTACTAATTCCAGTATTCTCGTTTGTTTAACCTGAAAAGAAACATTAAATTGGTTATTTTGATAGTGTACAAAATTCAAAACTTAACACATTAGAGAATATTAGATACAAAAAAACGAGATAAAGCCACATAATGTTTTTCATTTTATGAAAGATATTTTATTAGGTATAAGAAGATAACAGAACAGGATAACATTTACCCATATGATCAAACAACTTTGATATAAATTCTTTTACCCACTTCAAATAAAAGCAAAAGTTTTACATGCCAAAATTGTTAAGTTTAGGAGAGTTGATAATTAGGAATTCTAGTTCATTTTATACTCCTTTTTACTTGAGTTTTGGTTTAAAATGTATACAAAATAGTCTCAAAGGATTACATGTTGTACTTGTTTGCAAGGTTTGGTCATAAAGGTGATAATTAGTCAAAAACAGCTCAAAAAGGAGTGAAACATACACAAGTACCAAAAACAAGTCCAAACACAGTGCAATAGATCCATTGCAGCCGCATTCCATTTAGTGCGGTCCGTAGTGAAGAGATTTAGAGAGGTGCATATTTTGGAAACTCAAGCACTGGGTCCGTAAACCATTTTATGCGGACTGTAGTGGCCTCACTGCGGCCGCAATCGAGTTTGTGCAGTCCACAAAGATGGGGGTTCAGAGAATTGGGAGTTTGGAGATTAAGACAAATGCGGTCCGCGGTCCTTTTTATGCAGACCGCAGTTGAAGCCACCGGGGCCGTGGTGGCCAAGTTAAGAGAGTAGAGACTTGAAGCCAAAATGTGTCATCGTGGGCGCACTCCATTTCTTGCAGTCCGTAATACCACACAAGGGTTCTTTTGTCCAGAAAATTTATCCTAATATAAATACTTTCTCAATTTTAGGTCATCTTTTGTAATCTGACTTTGGGCTGAGCATGTGAATGGTTGTTCTTGACCATTTTGAGTAATTTTATAGTGATTTTATCATTGAATCTTCAAGTATTAGCTTGCAATTAAATTACATGGATTATTCTTTATTTATTTATCAGTTTTCTTATATTATTATCAATAGCTAGACCTATTAGCTAGGGTAGTGGCTCAACCCTAATGTGAGTATTTTATGGGCCTTGACTTTTAAGGCTTGAATGTCTATAGGTGTTGGACTAATTTGTATTTTCCATGTTGAATTAGTGGTTGCAAATACTAATTTGCGCCTTTTTGACTTGGACTCTTCTTGGGAAAGAGAGTTTGAATCTAGAAATATTAGTCCAATAAGGAATTGGGGTATATTCAAGAGATTGATAGCCCCAAATAAAAGGTTAAACCTAGAGATAGTAATACCCGACTTGAACCTAAATTGCTTGCATAATTATCATACCCAATTGGTCTTGAGAAAGTCAATTTGGGAAGAATCACTCAAATTACCGAGAGGTATAGAGTGAGAAGTTTCATGCATTGGTTATATCATAATCCCCGGCATGAGAACCTTGCCTTATATTCGAGAACCTGTCAAGTATTCATCTAGGAGAAAGTCACTTCCCTAGTGCCTTTTTAACCATTTAGAAAACCCTACAAGCAATCATTTTTTGTTTGATTTAGCTTATCATTAGCATAAATATTAGAAGTAATAATCACCCAAAGGATGATTGGAAGAGTAATTAAAAGCACTACGCATCACTAGTTTAAATAGGAATCTAATTTCCATTTCTAGCTCCCTATGGATTCGATCTCGACCATCTCAGGTAAAAGTTATTTCGGCCGCTCTCGCTACTTTATTGTGGTGCAGGGTTGGCTCTTATCAACCTGCGCTCACTGAGGGTGTGTGCAGACTCCGGAGGGGCTCATTAAGTCCAAACGCTATAACAAGACAATCATGGCGTTTATCAGTAAAACATGATGCAACGTGCAGCCCGATCCCATATATATATTCTCACCATCAGGCCCTCGGCCTCAATCAGTCATCAATCCCTCCAGTCTCTCGAGCTCTCAATGTCATGAAATATTATCCCAAAAATATTGACGTGTTGTATCAATAAATAGTAATAGAGAATGAGATATGATATGCATATGAATGTGTATGACTGAGTATATAATGCAATGAAAGCAGATAGCTCAACAACAAAAATTATCTCAATGGGTCCCAATAGGATAAGCACATAGCCTAGACATGGATTTTAGTATAGATCACAACTCAACAGCTCAAGTACTTAGAAATTTTATGGTTACAGGTAAGATCAGATAACGATACAGTACCGCAGAAATAGTAGTCACAATTCACACGGTGAACGCCCACACGCCCGTCACCTAGCATGTGCGTCACCTCAATATTGATCACATAACACATAATTCGGGGTTTCATACCCTCAGCACGAAGTTAGAAGAGTTACTTAGCTCGAACACGCCAATTCCAATACCGAGCAAGCCAAGCGATACTTCATGCCTGCTACTAGTCCTACGGGTAAGAAAAGGAAAAACTCTCACCTACCTACTAACCTTCTACCCTAATACTCGGCTTCCATAACCTCTTATTAAGGTCATGTCGTGTCATGCCCTGCCTAGTCACATCTCTCTAATACTTTTTGAGTTTGTCTCGACCTCTTCTCAAATCCGTCATGGTCACCCTATCACACCTCCTAACAGGAGCGTCAATGTTTCTCCTCATAACACTCAGCCGCATCATAATTTCTTTTTAACATTATTTATATGCTCGAACTGAAGACTAAAAGGTGGTTAAGTCTGATACCAGGTAATATTATTGAAGACAGATGGCGAAGAAGAGAACAGAGGGTGGAAAATCGATCTCCATCGTTCTACCGGATAAATTACCATTGGCAGAAAGTTACTAGCAATTCTTGTCAAAATATCAGTATTGAGAACTTGACTTGAGTATTCAATGGAGTGATAGTCCTGGGTTAAAATGGCCCTACCTAGAAGCATCGACTTGCATTGTAAAAGGTTCTAACGAAAACTTCCCCTAGATTCTCTAATATTTGGTATGTAAAGCCCAGACATCGTTGCACTTATTTCAGAAGGATCAGTATGCATCACTTGATATGACCAAGATACTATCAACCTGGTTCAGTGCAAATGAACACTTGAAATTCTTTTACAAATACATGGTAGTCCCCCACTCAGTAACTTAAGAACTGTATCTAGATGCACCAAATGTTGATGTAGTGTAACATTGTATATAAGTTATGTTGAAAGCGGATTTGAGGTCGGAATGGGATGTTGGAATTGTATCGGAATGGGTGTTCGAAATTTGTGAATTGATCGGGTTGTGGGGTACGGGCCCCGGGTTGACTTTTTGATTTTACTTAAAAAATTTATTATTTGGATTTGTTTCCTAGAGTTTTTATTTATGATATTAAGTTATTTTGGCTAGATTCAAGTTGTCCGGAGGTTGATTAACGCGGGAAGGCTTATTAGAGGATTAATTTAGCTTGATTGAGGTAAGTATCTTGCCCAACTTTACATGGAGGAAACTTTTTCTGACGTGTACATGAGGTGACGAATGTGTGCACGGGCATATGTGTGGTAATTGATTGGATTAAGCCTTAGGCTATTAATATGCCTTGATTTGGAGTTATTTGTTATATGAAACATGTTTTTATTTTGTTGTTCACTCCCCGTACCCTTATGTTATTGTGATAATTCTTGTACACATTATTGTTGAGATACGACTATATCTTGTTGTGGCAGTGGTATTGTTATTGTAGTGATGTTGTGGCACATGTGCACGTGAGGTATGGGTGGTTGTTATTGTTGTGTTGTGACTAAGATGTGCATACGGCAGAATAAGGATGGTGTGCATATTGATGTGTTACGGTGAGATAAGGGGGCTTATGTGTGTTGCTAATATGGAGAAATACTTCATTGTGAAGCACATGCAGCGAGATAAGGGGGCTTATAATCGTGAAGCTGTTTCAGGAAAATATCTTAAAATGTGAAGCTCACACGACGACGACAACAACAACAACAACAGCAGCAACAGCAACAACAGCAGCAGCAACAGCAGCAGCAACAAGAGCAACAACAACAGCAGCAACAGCAGCAACAGCAGCCACAGCAGCAACAACAGCAACAACAACAGCAACAACAACAACAACAGCAGCAACAACAACAGCAACAACAGCAACAACAGCAGCAACAGCAACAACAACAACAACAACAACAACAATAACAACAACAACAACAATAACAACAATAATCCCACTTAGTGGGGTCTGAGGAGGGTAGTGTGTACGCAAACCTTACCTCTACCCTTGGGTAGAGAGGCTGTTTCCAAATAGACCCCCAGCATCCTTCCCTCCAAGAACTTCTCACCTTGCTCTTGGGGAGACTCGAACTCACAACATCTTGGTTGGAAGTGGGGGTTGCTTACCATCACAGCAACCCCTCTTGTCACACGATGTTGTAGATTATTTGTGATTTGTGACTCGTGATCTATGATTATGAGGTGTGGTACCTTGGGGTGGTTATTGTTGTAAATCTTGTATTGGAACGGCTTGAAGATTTGAACGGTCATTGTTTTCATTAATTACTTGTACTTTAACTATGTTTGGGTTAATTTGATGTGTTATCACATGTTTACTCTTTGTTTCCATTTATTGATTTCGCTTCTCGTTGTTAGCTTTATATTGATATTCTGCACATGTTGGTTTTATGTTTAGTGAGTATCTTGACTTGAACCTCGTCACTCCTCCACCGAGGTTAGTATTTATACTTACTGAGTACCGATTATGGTGTACTCATACTATATTTTTGCACATTTTTGTGCAGATCCGGGCACCTCGGATCGAGCCGGTCGCTAGTGTGTTGAGCCAGATATTGAGGAGACTTTCAAGGTATACATGTTGTTCTCGCTCGCAGGGCTCAGAGTCATCTTGTACTGATTTTCTTACTACTGTTTATTGCATTTCCAAACAGTGTTATATTTTGAGATTTCGCATGTACTCTGTAGAGCTTATGACTCCGTACTACCAGTTTTGAAATTTATTTGACTTTGCATTTCCGCTTTTAGTTATGTTAAAGCACTTTTCAACTTTCATTATTATTTATGTTGGTGTTAGTTATGTTGATTTTGCTATGTGGTAGGCTTATCTAGTCCTACGAACTACGTACTATAACGATTCTAAAGGTGGAATTTTGGGGTTTGTGACACTAGTGAAGTTTAGGATTTTGGGGTTTGTGACACTAGTGAAGTTTAATTTTGTGAACAATAGTGCTCGACACATAGGAGAAAAGTTCTAGATTAATTAAGATGACCTATGCCTTTTAATTAGTAACAGTTCCTATCGTCGTAAATATTATTCTTGCTATGTTGTATGTGGCTGTAGGGTCATCAATGACCATACTTCATCGGCAACTGTTCCCAATATCAGCACTGATGAAGCTGCTCTTCTAGCCTTGAAATCTCATATTTCTTCTGATACTAACAACATCTTAGCAACTAATTGGTGCAGATGGATTGGAATCAGTTGCAGCTCTCGCCACAGGCCTATCTAGAAGTCTGAAGTTTCGTTTACAGAAGGTCTAATTCTGAGCCGAAGCTCTATTTATTCCCCTACTCCCTTTCCTGACCAAAGTCACTAACCAGGGGCCGGGGCCGGGGCCGGGGAGGACTGCAATTCGTCTGAGCTCGTCAATATTGTATCAATTGTGTCTTGAGAGTATACCAAAAGTATAGCTATCCTTCTTCTGACGGCAAATTGAATTAGTATCAAAAGTAAGTACTAAATAATTTCTTGTTTGATCGTAGAGTCGCAACTTTAGACATTAGTAACAACACTCCCCGTGGAGAGTTGCCAGAAGAGTTGGCTCATTTGCAAAGGCTGAAACTGGTTAATGTGACAGGCAATAATTTTACTGGTGCCATTTCATCTTTTTTAAGTTTGTTACCAAATCTTCATTGTGCTCCTCTCAAGGAAACAATTCAAAGGACTTGCAGGAAATAGTTTTTCAGGTGCTCTAACTTCAGATTTTGGCCGTCGACTGCCCAACCTGGAAAAATTTTCTTGTTCAAGTAATCTTGTGAGCGGTTTTATCTCGTCTTCAATCTCAAATTCTTCAAGTCTCACGGGACTTGATATCTCATGGAATAGTTTCACAGATCCAATTCCTGAATCACTTGGTAACTTAGAATATCTTGAGATTTTACACTTGGGGAGTAAACAGTATTTCAGTGATTCAGCATTGAGCTTCCTTACATCACTCACAAACTGTAAGGAACTAAGATTACTCAAATTTGATCGGAATCCGTTGGACGGTGTTTTTCCTGCATCAGTTGGAAATTTTTCTGCTGTGCAAATTTTTGAAGGACAGGGTTGTAAACTGAAGGGCGTTATTCCGGAAGAAATTGGTAATCTTACTGGAATGACAATGATGAGTCTGCAAAATGATACAATTTATTCAAGATTACCTGCAAGCTTAGGGGGTCTTCAGGATCTCATAGAATTCAATGTTTCGTCCCATTTATTCAGTGCGCAAATTCCTCTAGAGATTGGAAATTGAAAGGCTGCAACACTCATCAATCTGTCAAAAAATGATTTTTCTGGTAAGATCCCCAACATCTTAAGGTACCTTGATAAATTGATCAAACTTTCTCTTGCACATAATAGACTAGACGGGCATATCCCGGATTCATTTGGAAAAATGCTGGCCTTGGAATATTTGGATTTGTGCAATAACAGTCTTTCTGGTGAAATTCCAAAGTCATTAGAAGCTCTTGTGTATCTGAAATACTTGAATTTCTCATTTAATAAACTCAGTGGAGAGATTGGTCCTTTTGCAAATTTCACAAGTTATTCTTTCTTGTCCAAGCTCTGTGTGGTGATTCTAAGAGCTCATTTGGACATAAAAAAAAATAACTTTCTTTTTAATCGGCATTTATTCATAAAATTTTCAATTTTCACCCAAAGATGCAATTTGAAAATTTTCGAAAATTTGAAAAACTCCAAAAAACTGTTTTTTCAAAATTTTCAAAAAACTTCAAAAACAACCCAAAATTATATTCATGTCCAAACACAACTCTAAGTTTTAAATACCATATTCACTTGAAAAAAATTTCACCATGTTTTGAAATTTTACAATTCCTATGTCTAAACGCCCCCTAAGTTTCATGTGTCACCATGTGCCATCAAATCTACCAAGAGGAAGAAGACAATCTTGGTTTTGTACGTCCCTTTGAGAGTGGGACTGCTTTTTCTTGCATTAGCCCTTGCACATGTATTTTTAAGATTGCGAAAGAAAAAGAAGAATGCAGGTCAAGCAGATGTGTCTCTGGTAAAAGGCCATGAAGAATTTCCTATTATGAACTTGAACATGCAAGAAAAGGATTCAGTGAAAGCAACTTGCTTGGTAGTGGGAGTTTCAGCATGGTCTACAAAGGAATATTTGTACTCTTTTGGCAGCAAAGGTCTTCAATGTGCAATTAGAGGGTGCATTCAAAAGTTTTGAAACAGAATGTGGATGCTAAGAAACCTCCGCCATCGAAATCTTACCAAAGTCATCACTAGTTGCTCTCAAAGCCTTAGTATTGGAATTCATGCCTAATGGGACACTTGATAAATGGCTATATACTCTCATAACCTGTTCTTAGATTTATTGCAGAGATTAAATATTATGATAGATGTTGCATCTGCAATGGACTATCTCCACAATGGCTATTGTGGTGCATTGTGATATGAAGCCAAGCAATGTCCTGCTAGATCAAGATATGGTTGGCCATGTCAGTGATTTTGGCATCACAAAATTGTTAGGTGCAAAGGAGGCTTCTGTGCAAACTAAGACAATTGCAACCATTGCTCCTGGTATTTAAACTTTTTAAAGCTTCCTTATATACTTGGAATTCCCAAAACAGATATGAAGCCTTTATATTCATTTTCGACCATGGCTGCAGAGTACGGACAATATGGTTTAGTATCCACGAGCTCTGATGTATATGGTTTTGGCGTCATGATGATAGAGACATTTACAAGAATGAGACCAAGTGATGAAATATTTACTGGAGACTTGAACATATGACAGTGGGTTAGTGATTCTTTTCCACGTGAAATTCGTAAGGTGGTGGATGCAAATCGGGGATGAACAAACCAACAGACGCAAAGAAGCAGAGTATGTTATCTATCATGGAATTGGCTTTGAATTGCTGCACTTTGGTGACATCTGATGCAAGAATTAGTATAGAAGATGCTCTTTCTTTCAACACTCAAAAAGATGAAGCTCCAGTTTGTCAATAGTCGCCACGACCAGTGGCTCATGATTGATGTTTGATTACCTATGTCGGTTGTGTTAATTAAGATGAATACAGTACTCTACTTCAGCTTGTGTATGTCATCTATTTTTCCGAATAACCCACCATATGCCAGTTGAAATGGTTCTTCTCCTGCCTTTTCCAACTGCTAGAGTTTACATTAGTCTAATTATTTTGTCCTCTCGACTGAACAAAGTTCTATGATGTCCTCCAGCGTCGAAACCTTTCTGAAGCCATCACTAGTTGCAAAGCCTTAGTATTGGAATACATGCTGAAGGAATCGGACATTGAAAAAATGGTTATACAATGATAACTTATTCTTAGATAAAATGATAAATATTGCATCTGCAATGGACTATCTCCACAATGACTATTCAACACCAGTGGTGCATTGTGACTTGAAGCCAAGCAATATCTTGCTAGATCAAGATATGGTTGGCCATGTCACTGAAATTGTTAGGTACAGGAGACGCTTTTGTTCAAACTAGGACAATTGCAACCATTGGATATTGCTCCAGCTATTATAACTTTAAAGCTTCCTCATATCCTTAGAGTACCTAAAACATTAATTCTTTACCCCGGATATCCACGAGTTGTGATGTTTATAGTTTTGGCATCTGGATGATGGAGACGTTTACAAGAATGAGACAACTGATGAAATATTTACTGGAGACTTGAGCATACGACGTTGGGTTAGTGATTCTTTTCATAATTTGCTACAGCCAGTGGATCGCGAAGATGCAGTGTATGTTATCCATCATGGAATTAGCTTTGAGCTGCACTCTAGTATGCAAGAACTAGCATAGAAGAAGCTCTCTGCACACTTGAAAATATTAGGTCCAGTTTTGTCACTAGTCAACACTAGGTTGAATCAGACCATCATTCCTATCCAAATAATGACATTAAATTTGGTTATACCGTATAGACCTGGTATTTCTAATATATAACGTTCAAATAAAAAATCAAAAAAGTAAAATTCATGTGCAACTTCATTTGAATATCTTTAAAGAGATACCACACAACTTTGAGCTCTCTTTAAAAGTTGTGTGGTATCTACTGGCATGAGATTAAAAATGTTTTATAAGGCATGGATGTGACAGGTTATAACGATATATGGCAGTCTAAAAGAGAAGAAATGACGTGAAGCTGCAGATGTAGAAATAATTTAAAAGAAACATCACTAAAATATATGATTGTTGTGTCGTCAACGACTACAAATAGTTGTACAAAACATTGGATTAAACTAAGAGAATCATGGATGAAGTGAGAACTACAAAAATCAAAGGGAAACAAATATACAAAAAGATCTCAGCTATAAAAAAAAGTGAGATCTCTTAATCCTCCTTTGAGAGAATCTACACCTACGAATAGATTAACAACACGAGGTCCGGAAGCCTTCAACCAACTATAGATTCATGTTTCCTACAACAACAATTTGTATTAGACAGGACATTACCACTGCAAGCAGCCTTTCTTCATGGAAAACAACATCCGAATTTCAAATGTACATCTTCACAACTGACACTCTTTCGAATCTCTTTAAAAGCTGTGAGGTATCTAATGGCATGAAACTAAAATGTTTTATTAGGCCATCTGCTTTAATGGTGATTCACAATTCTTCAGAGCAATGTAGGCAATTGTAATTAATGATCTGGTATGCAAGGCTCTCAGGTTCTGGAACCATAGCTGAAGTTAAGCCATTCCAAAAGTGAAATGTGACTGCTTCTTTGAGGATAGTTTTAAATAGCATATCTTGTTCAGCTTTCTCGCTCTCCGTTGCTGGTGCTGAGAAATATCTGCCAAAAGAAAAGGGAGAGTTGATACATATTTTTGTCTATAACCCCCTGTTTTGGATTATCATCCCAGCAAGAAATAAGAAGAAAAATAAACAGATGTTGCTGTTTGGTTGCAAAAACCATGACATGTTTGGATGCTGCTGAAGCTCATTGAATGAGATATTAGACAGCCAAGGTTTTTGATTAGTTAGCTTTTTAACTAACTTCTGTTGTGTTTCTATAGAGTTTTAGCCCCATTTGTTGGAATAAGTTGAGTAATTAGGTTTTGAAAGGTGTATTTTCAGGATCATGGAGTTGTAGACGCTTTTAGAATGATAAACAAGGAAAAGGACAGATTCCGAACTTGGAAACTTTTGTTTAGTTCCCCTTAAACTTCACGTCGTCATTAATACCCCCTTAAACTTGGCAATTTCATAGCCTCGACCCCCGTGGAAGCTGACAATCCTTAGGAGTGTGACACACGAGCTCCCACATGGAACTTTTTTTGTCCATGTGGCATTTTTTTACAAAAAAATATGTATTTTTATCTTTTAAGTCCATCAACAATTTAAAATTTTCGTGCCAAAATCTATATAAAAAAAACCTTGAAACAACATTATTTTGACCATGATTTCTTGTTTGGCTAAAGATAATGATATTTAGCCAAGTTGCTTTTATATATTTGGACAGGAAAAGAAGGAATACACATTTAAAACATATTACCATTATATCTAAAAAAAAAAAAAATACGTTGTTGGAACTCCATATATTGGCTAAGTAAAAATTTTAGCTTAGAATAATAAAATTTCGACCAAATATTTGTGACTTTGACTCAAAAAAGAAAAAGGCATAATAACTAAATAGTCATTGCATGAAAATAAAAATAAAAATAGACAATACTATTTTCTTTTTGTAGAAAATATACTATTTGAACTTCATTACTTTTGCTAAATCTTTTTTTTAATTATTTGGCTAAAATAAATGAAGTTTCAACTAACTTTTGTAGATTTGGACCAGAAAAAAAGATACGAAATACATAGTAATATATATTCATTGTATTTAAAAAAATACAATTGAGAAAAATATGCAATCTATCTTAAGAAGAAACATCGAGAAATACAATTGGAACAAATAAATTGTTATATTTGATTATGTAGCAATTAATATTTGAAAAATACTCCATTCGGAAGCTAATTTTTTTATTTTTCTTCCCTCCCACACACCTAAAAGAAAGGGCATTCATGCTCTTTGCCACATCCGCATCTAGAAAAGTCAAGACTATCAAATTCCCAAGTTCGGGGGGGAAGTGGGGGTGGTATGGTATTGAAGATGGCAAAAAGTTTAAGGGGAAACTAAGCAAAAGTTGCCCAGTCTAGGGGGGTCCCAAACATTTCTAGCCATGGCAAAAATAGCAAAAAAAGACCAAGTCCAAGAGAACGATTGGAAGAATTAAAGTTGTAACTGAAGGCCAAAAATTTATGTAGCCTACTATGCGAAGCACGTAGCATAAGTACCTGGAAAATGGGATTAAGCTGAAGACTGGGATGCTCTGGTTTTGCCTACATGAAAGCACACAGCCTTCATGTGCAGCCTACATGGGGAAAAATCACCCGAAGAAGCTGAAGCTCACGTAGCCTACGTGAAGCCCTGAAGAAAGCAGCCTACTTGAAGTATGAATCTGAAGCTAGGTGGGGCCAACCAAAGCCAACTTTGTCCACTTTTAGGACTTGATATATATAGAAGTTTAGGTCATTTTTAGGTCATCTTTGCTTCTCACTTGTACTCCATAGTAGCCTTTAGCTAATTTGGGAAGGATTGGAACAACACCTTGTTTGGATTTTCTTACTCTTTTAAGTCTTAATTATGTTTATCTTTTCATCTCAACTCTTATTTTCCATTTCTAGTATGAGTAGCTAAGCTCCATAGCTGGATTATAAACTCTTATGTCATTAATATGAATGGGTCTTTGTTCGATTTGCTTATCATTACTTGGATTGTGATTATCTACTTGTTTTCATGCTTTATTGTTAATTTGGTGGTTGCAAACACCAGATTGAGCCTTCATATCTATTTCTGACTTGGAAATGTGAAAATTAGATTGGGTAGTCAACAAGTAGCAAGGATTGGGGCTTAGGAAGGAATTAATGAAGCTTGATTAATAAAATCAAACTAGGAATAGGAAAATTTCTACTTAGGTCATTATCAATTGGGGCTTATCGAATTCCTTTGGGTTTTGAAGAACTTTTTAGGGAAAAGCTTGGCTACAGTTGGAAAATTGTAGTGGGCAGCTATCAATTGGATCATAATCACTAATACGAAGTATTTAGGCAAGATTAAAGACCCCCATGAACTAATTATGCCATATTAAGGTTGCAACTTGATCCTTCTCTTTATTAAAAAACCCATCTTTATTTGCATTCCACATGCTCTTTCAAAGTTAGTCATAACTGATCACAACTCTTGTTAGAAGATAAACTTAAGAAACATCGAGGTTGCACACTTTTAAACACTTTAGCACACACTCCTTGTGGGATTTAACCCCAACCTAGTTGGATTTATTATTGCTAACGATCGTCTACGCTTCACTTAGAGGCGTAGGATTGGACGCCATCGTTTTTTCCCTTTAGTTTATACTTCGTCGGGGATTTAAAAAGATTATTAGGGCTAAACTACACGAATCAATATTTTACGAGGTCAAACATTGACTCCTGATTTAGGAAAAATATCTAAATTCAAATCAATATTGAAATTACCTGTTATGTTGTTAAAGTTTTGCAGCATTACTGAATCAGAAAGCGTTGCTTATGATGTAAGGGGGCTAGACTAATGCTCCTCTCTTTCAGAACAAGACTCAACAAAGTTATATGATGTCGCCATTATGCATTAGTTAGAGCAGTATATTTTAACCAAATTAGTAATAACATCATGACCATAAGTGCAACCAATAAATCTAGTTAGAGCAGTATATATTAACAAAATCAGTAATAACATCATGACCGTAAGTGCAACCAATAATCACAATAACACTAGTTGTGATGCTACCTATCATGGCAAGAAAAGGAAAAAAGGCAATAATATTAGTATGACTAAAATTCTTTTTTGAAATTGGTAATGTTAATATGACTAACAATTAAAAGTTTGAAATAACAATAATAAATCTTTCACTAATAAATTTAAGCATTTACAATCCTAAATACCACATTTATACTGTTGAACTAGAGACTGAAAGGTAGTAAAGACTGTACCTGGTAATATCATTATGACCGATTGGGAAGATAATAAAAGAGGGTTGAAACTTGATCTCCATCGTTCTATCGGAGAGATTATCATTGCCAGAAAAGTTACTAGCAACTCTTGTCAAAAGATCAGCTCCATTCCACCTCAATTGTGTGTCATCATAAGAGGCATAAAACTCCTTCAAACACTCCATTATAAAAGGACTGCAAAAGACGTACAAGAAAGTGAATCTTGGCCATGGGGTAGACAGAAGAGAATATACTTTACATCCTTTATATATTTTTGCCAATACTTGTATTATATTGTCCTTTTCCCACAATACACTTTAAGAGGTAGCACAGTTTGAGGTTATTCTAATACTAAAATGGAATCCTTTGGTAGCATTTTCAGGCAGCGAAGGACAACTTGAAATTACTTTTTATTTTATGTGTCCAGGCTAACTTGCATGCACCTTGACTAATCCAACATACAGCTCCCACCAGCAAGGACAACCAGAATAGTTTGTTCATTTGCAGATTGAAAGAAAGCCTTATTTCCTCTTTATTATTTTTTTATTTTTTGTTGGGGTTTGGTGAGTGGGGGGGCTTTATTTTACTAAAAGAATATGTTATTTTATCCACAAAACTGCAGTAGCCGCCAGCATCAGAATAAACAGTAAAAGAAAATAATTTATCCATCCAAATGTCCTTCCTAATTGCCCTTATTCCAATATGCAAATCCCTTCCTCAGTTGGCCCCAATTGTAAAACGTGCAAACCTGCTTTATTGCTTACTTACAAAATACCAGAGAACAGATGGATATTGCAAGGTCCAAGTATGCAAACTAGAACATGGCAGTTAAGAACTATAGACGACAAAAGTGGAGTTACAAGTACCTTTGCTTTCTAAACGCCATTACAGCACCATTCAATGTTTTTCCACGTAAGTCATCCTCAAAAGCAACAGTATTCAGCAAAGACAATGAATTCAACACTATGATATCTGAGTCAAGATAGATTCCCCCATACCTGCAAGCGACAAGGCAAAAGAGCACATGAAGTTTATTTACAACACTGAAAAACTATGAATTTCATCAAAAGAAATTGAAGATCATTATCACTGAAGAAAAAACAATGCTGCAGTAAAAGGAATTAGCAAGAAGTTCACAGCTGTAAATAATCCATAGGACCACATCTGTCAAATGCCCCCTTTAGTCAATCCTTCAATCATTATTCAAACAATGTGATACAGGAAAAAGATTGTGACTAAGACATTTCGGAGAAAACCGGTACAATTACACATAAATTTCTATATTTATGTGTAAACATATTCTAACACGATCATGATGTTTTGCCAAGAGATGATGGTGCAAGCAACAATATATTTTTCCCTAAGGAAAACTCATATAATTCAGCTATTGGCATATATTGCTAAAAAGAACCTCACTAGGAGCAGAAAAATTCTGAGAAACACGTGATCTTGAAAAATCCTTACCATGTGCCACAGACAACTTCAATGGACTATCCATTAAGGCATTAACATATATGCTAACATCCAAAATTTTGCATATCACCAGTATAAACTTAGATCCATATTTAGTAGTCTTCTCACCATCAATAATTCCATCTCTTATCTTCATGAACAACCTTTCTTGTTGCTTTCTAGTCCAAGTTTAAGAATATCAGTTTATATGAAGAAGGTTAGGAGAAACAAGTATACGAAACTTTCGCACAGCTTTAGTGTTCTGCTATATGAAAACTATTACCATTCTAAAAAAAATGAAATAAACTTCCGTCAATAGAAGCTCATCTATTGCTACTCTTCTTTCTTTCACTAATTCCCATCACATTCATCAGTTATCCATCCATGAGCTTTATAGTGGTACAGAAGGTCCCTGCTTCTGCTTTTCTGATGATCCATGCATCAACTTGTTAATATTGAAATGATAATTCGGATGTTTATTATATAATAAGTAATTCTACAGATTCAAATATGCAATCAGGATTTTATGTACTGGTTATTTATCTACTTTGACTTAGTCGGGTCAAAATGTTATACACAAGAAACACTAGAGCTCTTGGACTCTGTTATGCCACTCTGACGGTAATATATTTGGATTGTTACTAAAATGCATCATCGTAGAAATGACACTTCAAGTAATTGCACAGTACATACAATACAAATACAAGGCCAAGTATATATTTCGCATATTCCTTACTTGTATAGAGCTGCCAGCCTGACAAGTTCACTGTAATGTAAAGGATAATGTTTTGTCTGCTTCCACTCATACCAGACAGAAGCAAATACATGTGTTGGTGTATCTTGTAGGAGCTCATCAAGATTGGGCATCACAACAGCCACTTTGAAGCTGCGGAAAATAAGCCATCGTCAAATCCATTCCCAATAAACTTGCAAACAGAAGAATACAACATGATAAACATGCACTATATGCACAAAGAAGAACCTAAAACAATCTTCTTCTTCTTCTTTTTCCTTTGTTGCTTTAAGAACTTCTCAGAAACACCATAATTAGAGGGTGTTTGGCTAAGCTTTAAGCTGGTCAAATTAGCTTATAAGCACTTTTCAACTTAGCGTTTGGTAAAATTAAAAGTGCTTATAAGGCAAAAATAAGCCAAAAGTCATAAGCTGGCTTATGAATTTTTAGCTTATAAGTACTTTAAGTTTGACCAAGATTTTTACTATTTTATCCTTAAAATATTATTTTCCACAGCAAAACTCTTACATCGATATTCACTGCCTCAAGTATTATTTCAACCTAAACCCCCTCCCCTGTCTCTTCAAGTCTGCGTTTCTCATGGACTATTTGAGATAAGCAAATTCTTTATTCCTTTACATATTTGTATCTATGTGATTGTGTATTAATCATTGAATTGTATGTAGACATATCAAATTTTTGGTGCATTGCTTTCTAAGTGTTGTGGTTATGAAGATAGTGTTTGTTTCGCATCAAATATTTTGTCCTATTTAGGTTTTTTTTTTCTGAGGAACTTATGTCAATTTATTAATTATATAACTTATGATTATATGCTTAGCATAAAATAAATTATATTTATCATAAACGTTATCTTATCTATGCACAATTGTATTTAAAATAAAATGGAAAATAGAATATTTTGTATTTGAATCGATCTGGAATCTTAAATTTTGAAGAAATTACGCCCTTATAAGTGTAAATAGTTCTAAGGTTATTCAAGTTATTTTAACATAAAAGAGCTTATCAACATTTTTTTTAAAAAATACTGTAATAACTTATTATCAATTTCAGCACTTGTATTCAAACATGTAAGCTTATTTATTAAATCAATTTCAGCACATAATGCTTTCAGCTACTTCAAATCAGCTAATCCAACGGGCTAGTACATTCTTCCTGACGCAAACATGGAAACTTCAAATAATTCAAACAAACAACAACATAACATACATTAAGAACTGAAGGCAGAAAGAAATTCAGGAATTTACCCATCCTTCACAAAACCACTAAAGAAGTTAAGTTCTATTGTCTCGGAGAAAACCACCACACAAGCATCAGGGTGATGGTTAAGTACGCTCTCAAGTCCCCTATGATACCGAGTGGTAAACATCCACGCAGGAGAATTCCACACCATGAAAAATCTCATAGTACATTTTGCTTTCCTGAAAAAGGAATCCATAAAATTAGCAAAAGACAAACGGGGTTGCAAACCCGGAAAGTAACCCCATCTCTTTCCATCAGCATAGACTTGCCCAGGAACTTTAGTCTCACCTTCCACAACTTTCCTATTACCATTATGTATCCCTTTGTTACTCCTAGTAGCTAAATCTTCATCAGTATCATGAACATGTACAGCTGTTTTTCCAATTCTAGCATTATCATTTAATGTTCTCCGCTCCGCTCTCTTCCCTTTATTCACATAGGCATCATTAGTTTTCACTAATTTAGTATTGAACTTCAACTCTTTGGACTCGAAGGCATCATTTTTGGCCAGCCCCGCCATCTTCTGCAAATCCAAAGCATCACTAACCAGTTCAGATTTTCTCAATTCAGAAACTGAAAGTGGCTTTTTCACCAGAAATGGAACTTTCTTAAGCTCATTCATCAACCCTTTCAATACAATTTTATCCCCTCTAGTCAGTCCAGTAATCCCAGCTCCATCAGGATCCTGTAACATGGGATTATTATTTGGATTTAACGCCTCCAAATTCGACTTGAACATCCGATCCCGCCTCAAAAAATCACTCTTCTTTTCAAACCACTCACCCCACCCCTCCCTCAAAGGTGATCCTTTTAGTAACAAAGCATCTTCAACACTCTTAATCTCACTCAATTTCATTCTCATTTGCACATCTACTGGGAAATCATCAGATCCAAACGCGGCCTTAGATTCATCACTTTTAAACCCTAATCCTACCTTCATCCTCGATTCGAAATTGACGTAATCCTCCCATTCCTCAATCGATCGTTTGTTAAACGCTCTCCGTACAACTCCGTACCTCTGGTCGTAGAAATACGTAGAGGAAACCCTGGGATACTGGTTGATGAGTTCTTCGTCGTCCTCTTCGGATTCGTTGGATAAGAGGAGCTCATCATCGTTATTGTTGTTGTTATTATCAGCAAAGTCGAGCTCGTCGATGCGGTCGTCAGATGAGCGGTAATCAGCGTCGGCTAAATCGTCGACGAGAGGATTGTTCAGTGAAATGGTGTCGTATTGGAGGGGGTGCGGGTGGTGATTGTTAGGCTTGAGGAAGAAGTTGAGGCGACTGTAGAGGAGTGAAACCGAAAGGAGGAGGAGAATCGCGGCGGCTAAGGCGCAAATGTGAGCGCCGTAAAGCGGATGCCGCCGCGTTCGGAGGTTCCGAAGCATGTGTTTTGGCAGCGGTTGGTGGCGATCCAGTGGTCACCGGATTTTTTATGGGGGAGGGGCCGGGAGGGGCGGGGGTGAGTGGATTGTAACTGAAATGTTAACAATTCCTCGTCTTTTTAATTTTTATATATTTATCAAATACTTATTCTTGACAGGGGCCCTTTATGTCGGACGAAAACCTGCCCGTTGTGTAGTAATCAAGTCTCTTCTCGGTTGGATCTTCGTCTAATTCTTTTTGCTTTCGAGGTTTAACACTTGATGAAAAATTAAAGCAACATAAAATAAGTAAATGTACAACAAAATTACGAAAACTCTTTTCCAATTTTTTATAATAAATGAATTACAAAGGAAAATCTCGAGTTTGGCAAGGTGCTACAACCCTTGGCAGATACCAACTCACAAAATTGTCAACCCTTGCACAATTTGCCTTACAAAAGCCCTTGTCTAGGACATTTCGTGCTGCCTATTGATTTTTGCAAGGCAATGGCACATAATATGCCATGCTCAAGTCTTAACATAGACAATCATATGCCTACATCTTTGCCTATTTCCCTTTCTAGGTACTTAGACATTTTTTTGGACTGCTAACATATATATTTATAGTGTAGTCAGTCTATTTCAGTTTTCCTATTTAAGTTGACACCCCCAACTAGGGGTGTACATAGGCCGGGTTGGTTCGGATTTTACAATTACCAAATCAAACCAATTGTGTCGGGTTATTAAATCTAAATACCAAATCAAACCAATAAACTCGGGTTTTTCGCTCTCGGATTTTTTCGGGTTTTCTAGGGTTTTTGGGTTATTCGGGTTTTTTCTAAACTTTTTTCAATAAAATCTTCATAGAACAAAACATATAAATTATGCTCAAACTATTTCTTTAATCCTAGTAAGATACAACTATATAAAGTATTTTCCAAGAAAATAATACAAAATATGATATGTGTCATGACATTATCCTAAAATATTCAATAACGATGACAATAAAATTATGTAATATCAATATTGTTAATTAAAAAGCCATTATAAAATAAATATAATCTAAAAATACTAAGTCATGCTAAAATAAGTAGACTAATAATGGAATATTAATTACATGACTAAATGCTAAAGAAAAAATAAAAATAGGTTGTGCATTTATCTGAATTATTGCAAAAAAAAAATAGATATTCAATATATTCCCGTTCATAGTATTGAATTGAATGTATTTTGTTAGCATTAATATTGATTTGATTTTGGTTTTAATTTGGCCTTTGTTCACATTATTTAATTTACTAATGTTAATGGCTATAAAACTTATTGGAACATTCAAAAAGCTTTAAGTCAAACCTTGAAATAATACCTTAAAAGATAAAATTATGAATTTCTTTAAGAAATATTCATAAATTACATCACAAATAAGTATGTTTATATATTAAATATATCTAAAAGTTCTATATATATATATAGTGTCGGGTTGGTTTGGTTTCGGTTTGACTTTCTTTAGCTAAAACCAAATCAAATCAATTATGGTCGGATTTTTTTTTCCAATACCAAACCAAATCAAACCAAACAATGGTCGGATTTTTTTCTCGGTTTGATTCGGATTATCGGATTGGTGCGGTTTGTCGGTTTACTTTATACACCCCTACCCCCAACTGATAGGCCATGATCACCCATGATAAAAAAAACGTGCATGTCATAATCTAACATGCCTAAAAATATGCATACACTAGGCAACATTATTAGCCACTCTTTGGACAAAGCAGTTGTAACTGCCCAATTGTACACCATGTGCACAACATACTTGATAACCGTTGCATGTGCGTGTTTCTGGCCAACTATTGCATGCCCAAGGCTGGCATTGTGCCTTCCTTTCCCTTTGACACTGCTTCACCCCAATGCGATAGCCGCAGCTTGTAGCCCATGACTTAGCCGCACGTACGCCCGTTGCCATAGCCGCTTGTTCATGTCAAGTTGCCCCTACTTGATCAAGTTTGCCATTTGCCAATGCCAAGCTGATATTAGCATCAAGTCACCATGCATGATGTCATTTCCCTTGTTAAGTTATTTGCACATGAATTTCTTAGGTGCCAGCCCACACACCTAAGCTAAGGCAACACTGTGTTGCCAATGCCACTGCCTTGGCCTTGGCACTAAGCCGCCTTGTCTTAGCGCCTAGGTCTTTCCTCTTTGCCTTGTCAAGCTTCCGTCCAGCCCGCCTTGTTCCTTTAAGACGTTGGCCTTTGCTTGCACATGGTCCACTCGTATTTTAGTGTAGTCCGTCACACCTTCGCCTTTCAATAATAGTATAGTCCGTCACACTTAGCCTTGCAACAGTTTGTTGCCATTGACAACGCCCGCATTGTCTTGCATATTGATGTCCCCGCACATAGGCCAATGGTAAGGTCATCTTTCCAAATCCTAGCCACTGCCGCGCCATTTGCCGATCAGCTTTGTTAAGGTTCTAACAAACCACCCCAACCAGTTGAGTTTGATGCCCTCGTCGAATAATTCCCAACATATGCTCGCCATGTGCAAATACATCACAAGTTTAGCACTCTTTTGAGAATTACGTTGTCCTTGCCCTCAAGTGCAATGTTTTTCTCTTTTGCCTTTCCTACCATTCATTTCCACAACAAATCTAGCACGCAACTGACTTGATTTGAAAGAACCCACCACTCATTTTGGCACCCCTCAACTCAAAATTTTTACATCACTGCCTTCCTTGCCTTTTCTGAATTTTCTAAGCATGGATAGTCCCTTCCACGAACAAGCACACTGACCCCTTATCTTATTGTTTTTTCCATGACCGTCTCGACCTCGTCACGAACCTGGTCCGCTCTAATACCAATTTGTCACAGGGGCATTTTCTATCTGCAGATAACCTGCCCGATGTGCGACAGTCAAGTCCCTACTTGGCTCAGCTTTCACCCTATTTCTTTCATTTTCGAGGTTTAACACTTAGAACAATTTCAAGGTAACATTAAATAAGTAAAGGCATAATAGAATTACGGGAACCCTTTCTCAACCTTTTATAATAACTGAATTACAAAGGAAAATCTCGAGTTTGACAAGGTGTTGCCACCCTTGGGAGATACCAACTCACAAAATTATCGACTTTTGCACAATCTGCCTTATAAAAGCCCACTAATTTTGCACAATCTGCCTAAGACATTTTGTGCTGCCCACTAATTTTCGCAAAGGCAATGGCACATAATTTTCCATGCTCTAGCCTTGACATAGACAATCATATACCTACACTTTGCTTATTTCCCTCCCTAGGTACTTAGACATTTTTTGGCAGCTGCTAATACACATATTTTGTAGTGTAGTCAGGCCATTTCAATTTTTCTATTTCTGTTGAGACCCCAAGCTGATAGGCCATGATCACCCATGATCAAACATGCATGTCATGATCTAACATGCCTAAAAACGTTCATACACTTAGCCCCATTATCATCCACTCTTTGGACAAGGCAGTTGTAATTGCCCAACTACCCAACATGTGCACAACACACTTGATAGAATATACGAGTCAACCAAACTATATAGAGACTAGGTCCTCTATGAGTTTCAACTGAGAATGCTAATGAAATAGTAAGTAAATAGATAGGGAGTTTTTACGTGGAAAAATCCCTGCTCAAAGGGATAAAAAATCACGATCTACACTATTAGAATTTCAACTTCTCTATGAGAAACTTTAGATTACAACCTATGAAATCTAAGAATTAAAGTCTTTATCCCTCACTAACTTATAATACACTTATTACAAACTACTTTCAATACACCTATTACAAAGACTTCAACTCATGACGAACTCTAGTTACGACACAAACACTAAAGGTTTATGGTTTACAAGGTTTCCTAAGCAACGTTTCTAGACAAGAAAAGTAGGAATTATAATGATGAACAATTACAAAGTTACAACTCAACTAAGGACATACAAGATACTAGCTATAGGAACTAGTCCGTAGTGATGTTAAACTTTGTTCTTGATGCACTTGAGAATTGAATGCTTGATTGTCAGATGCTTGAATGCTTGAATGAATTCTCAAGTGTTCAAGTAATGTTTTGTTGTAATGTATATTGTTAATACAATATGATGACATCGCTTGAATGATAAAATCACTTGGTAGGTCAAATAAGATGTGACTGCAGAATTGTGTTGCAATGTTTCTGTACATAGTGCAGGCAGTCACTTTCCAGCTGTAGACTATTGATTTCGTACTGTTGTCAAGGAAACACAAGGGTATCAAGTCCCTGTGTTAATTCTCTATCTTCTGAAGTCATAGCAACTCACATTAGCTGGAGTCTGTTGATTTGAGTTGTGTACTAAGTGTGTCAGGTTCCTTATCTGGTTCTTTGATAGTAATTCTGTATGATCATCAAAACATAATGCTAAAGTATTGTAAACCCATCAATTTTCCCCCTTTTGATGATGACAAACTTAAAAATTGATAACACATGTTTGGAGCAAAATTAACCTGATGTGGTAACATGAAAACTTTACAAGTTCCCCCTGACTTCTTGCCTTCCCCTTAAACAAATCCATATTCCAATTATACTTCCCCTTTTGGCATTATTAAAAATACACAATCAAGCAATCAATATAAAGAAGCCTAGCCAAGTTAACTCATATCACATATGTACACACAATATGATAGAAAAAAGAAGCAGAGAAACATAAGCAATAAATAGCAAAAGAGGATAGTTTTTATAAAGCATAAGCCTTTGCCATTACAGCAAAGACAAAATTTGGACCGTTATCAGCGGAAGAAGTACAAGTTAATTCCATCCACACCACAAAAGAAAAATAAAAACAAATGCCATAGTCATCAAAACCAAAAGAGATAAGCCAAAAACTGGTCACTAAAGGGTTAGCTTAGGGGACAATAGAAGGGGAGGGCTTAGAAGCTACAACAAGGATGTTGAGA
Source organism: Nicotiana benthamiana (assembly GCA_034376525.1). Lineage (NCBI taxonomy): Eukaryota > Viridiplantae > Streptophyta > Magnoliopsida > Solanales > Solanaceae > Nicotiana > Nicotiana benthamiana. The sequence continues at coordinate 68,326,267 of CM067332.1, forward strand.
AAGAGATCAATTTGGGCATTGGCCGACATTTACTTTTCGAGTAGTTTATCCTTCACATTCTCTATCTATTGCCTGAGATCAACATTTTCTTTGGTAAGACGAGCGATCTCCTTATTTGACCTCGGTTCCCCTTGGGCCTGCTGACTCTCCAGAATGGCATTCCTTGCACTCAACTTCCTAATCTCTTCATTAGCACTATTCTGGGTATTGATAAGCTGGGAGATTGTAGAAGTGCTTCTTACTCCTCTACCTCGTTCAATACATTCACATTCTTCCATGGTAGTTTTTGAGAAGGCCTGCTTCTTGGTCCCCATCTTAGGCTGTCCCAAAGGTACGTCAAAGAACTTGAAGACAAGAGTGATAAAAAATCCATATGGAAGACCATGGTTTCCATCTTTAAAAGTTGTCACCTTTTACATGTGCTCAATCGTGATGGCTGGCAAGTTTACCACTTTAAACCTTATCTGGTGCTTCCATTAATTAAATGCAAATCAAACTTAGAAGTAATAGGACCTTCTCTCTGCATGGGGTAGAAGAACCTTGTTTACCAACTCAAAACAATAGCTAATAAACGGGAAGCAACGCTTTTTTGTGAACCTGTTCCCCCCGCTGGGTTGTGCCTTCCTTTACAATAGCATTCCTAAAATTTGACCCACATATATTCTTGAATAGGACATACCATCTGTGGGGACTTTAAGTATGTCCCCAAGCAAAGTAGCATCCAACACAATATCAACTCCATTAACCAAAGCACATATATGATCAGTTTTAACAGAAAAGAGGTCTGCATAGAAACTTTGGACCTCATCCTCATAGACTTTGGGCACCTCCACCTTGAACAGATGTATCCACTGTTGAAACTTGATCATGTCTATTATTTGTCTCATTCTGTCTATTTCAGAGATTTCTGTGTCAAAAGTGCGACCCCACAAAACCTTTTGGTACCTCAACTGTTCCTTAGCATACATACTCTCACGCTTCACTCTCTTTGCAAAATCGGGTTCCCTCACAGTTTCCACCTTCCTTTTACCAAACTTCATACTCGATTTACCTTTTTCACTTGACTTTACTAACATATCCTCATTAGATAATGAGTGTTCACTCACAACTTGCTTCAACTTTTCACCACTTTTCACTAATTTTGAACTGGGCGTCACAACACCTTCTTCTCCCTTATTTTTCTGAGACCTTTTCACCAAGGAACTTGGTTCCTCTACTGTGTACTTATCTACTTCCACTATAGGAATGTTTTTGCCACACACATCCTCTCCATTTTCCATCAACATCTTTTTCTTCTTCTTGTTACTTCTTTTACTCTTCTGTAGGGTAGATTCCAAATCCTTTTTTGCTTGCAACCTAGTAGTGGTTGCTTAGGAGAAGGCTCGGGAAGGGTTACTATCCTCCTCTTGGCAATGAATGCATCTAGAGAAACATCATATTGATCTTCTTCATCACTGGACCTCATAGCAGAAGCCAAAATTTCCAAGGGCTCAATATCAAAGTATGGAGATGGAGCAGGGTCGAAACTGACCTTGGAAGATGATCCGTGACATATTTCCTCATGAGAGAGGTCAGGTCCTTCAAGAGAGGTCCCAGTAGTTTCTATCGGTGCAGGATTTTCAAAGAGCACCACATCTCCTTTTTCCTGACAATTGTGTCTCTTTTCTCTAAGACTCAGGCACAGAAGAGATCACCCATATACACTATTCCATCAATAGATATGGCCAATATGTTTTCTACCGCCTCTTTCTCTTGACACTCCATAGGTGCGACAAACTCCAAAGCAGGAAAATTTGTAGACTGATCAATACTAGCATCTGAGACCTTTACTACCTGCACAACTTTACTCTGTTCTCCATCATTGCTTTGTTTAGTGAGAATCTCAAGCGATATCGATGAATATGAAAGGCTATCGAGTTTGGGGATTTCTAAGTTCTCAACATTTGGAAGGAGAGAGAGGTTTGAGGGAGTGACTGGGGTGAATGAGAGTTAGGTTTAGGAGTGTCCTCTACAGTGGTGGTTGAAAAAGGAATGGTGAGAGTGTTTCACTAGAGACGGAAGAATCAAAGGTTTTCTTTGGGTTTTCTCAATTAAGGAGGGGATTATCGGTTGATCTTCAGCCACGACAGAGAAATGGTTTGGAAGTTTCGGAGAAAGACTGAAGAGCAGATATGATTGTTGAAAGGGTTTTAATGGGAGAAGAGATAATTATGAGTAAGAGAGAAATCAGTTCTGAAACGACGCTAGTTATATGGGGAGTTGCAACTTTTCAGAGGGAGATGAAAGTATTTGAAATGAAAAGACATGACATACAGTGTTTGAAATGGTTCGTGACATAGCACTGGATTTTTTGTATCTTTTTAAGATATGTATTAAATGGTTCATGACCTATCTTTCAAAATTTTGATCCTCTTTTACCACTCATGTAGTGCATCTACAACTTCAATAATTATCACGCGTGCCTATTTGTAATGGTATTGAGGCAAGTTAGACTTGGACAGAAAACACTTTAGCTGATGTTACCTGAATGTGACTCTTATAACCAATTGATGGGAATTAAGTTCTCAATTAGGCTTTATTAGCCCTAGCTCCAACCTATTTTTCTCAAAATGTTCTTTGCTCAGCACTTTGGTGAAGATATTTGCAATTTGGTCTTCTATGCAATAGAACTTCATATATATAAGTTATTTTTCCACATTGTCTCTGAGAAAATGATGTCTCACATCAATGTGCTTGGTTGTTTTATGTTGAACCGAGTTCTCGGCCATGTTGAGTGCACTAGTGTTTTCACATAAAAGAGGCACGCAGTCAGTGTACACACCAAGATCTTTCAATTGTTGTTTGATCCATAGGAGCTGAGCACAACAGGAAGCTGCAACAATATATTCTACTTCAGCTGTTGAAAGTGCCACTGAGTTTTTCTTCCTTGTGCCCCATGAGATGAGACATGATCCTAGAAAGTAAGCCATTCCAGATGTACTTTTCCTGTCCACAAGATAACCTGCATAGTTCGCGTCAACATACTCAATAAGATCAAAATTATCACCTGAAGGGTAGTACAAGACCAGGTTTTGTATTCCTTTATGATATCACAAAATTCGCTTGGCACCCTTCAGATGAGATTCCTTTAGATTTGACTAAAATTTATACATAGCCCTACACTAAAAACAATATCAGGTCTGCTGGCAGTGAGGTAGAGAACAAAACCAATAATGCCTTTAGACATGGTTTGATTTATAAGAGAGCCATATTCATCCATGTCTAGTCGAGTAGTAGTGGAAATTGGAGTGTCAATCACTTTTTATGCTTCCATATCAAACCTCTCGAGGAGATCCTTGATGCATTTCTATTGACTGATGAATGTACCTTTTGTGGGCTGCTTCGCTTGAAGACACACGAAGAAGTTCAACTCACCCATCATGCTCATCTCAAACTCACTTCCCATGAGTTTGACAAATTCTTCACACAGTGAATCAGTTGTTGCCCCAAAAATGATATCATCAATATATACCTGAACGATAAGCAGGTTCCTCCCTCGTTTCTTTAGAAACAAAATGTTATCAATTTTTCCTCTTGTGAAACCATTTTCTAAGAGAAATTTTGACAATCTTTAGATCTAAGCTCGAGGAGCCTACCTCAACCCATAAAATTCCTTATCCATTTTAAACACATATTTAGGGTGTTCATGGCATTCAAAGCCTGGAGGTTGTTTACATAGACTTCTTTCTTAAGGAATCCATTCAGAAACATGCATTTTTGACATCTATTTGGAACAAAATGAATTCCATATGTGATGTAAATGCAATGAGGATTATGATATCTTCCATGCAAGCAACCGGGGCAAAAGTCTCATCATAATCAATTCCTTCCTCCTGATTGTAACCTCGAACCACTAGCCTAGCCTTGTCCCTTATAGTATTTCCATATCCTCAAGATTATTCCTGAATACCCACCTGGTTCCTATGATGGTTCTATCTGAGGGTCTAGGCACCAAGTGCCATACATTGTTCCTTTCAAACTGATGCAACTCATCTTGCATAGTTGTGATCTAGTATACATCATTTAAGGCTTCCTTGATGTTTTTAGGTTCTATTTGGGAAAGAAAGGCTGAGAAGGCAAGTGAATGTCTAGCTTTTGATCTGGTTTGTACTCCTTAATCCAGAGGAGTAATTATGTTGCCAAGAGGATGGAAGCTTTTGTGTTTCCAGTTGGGCACTTGAGCCTCATTTGTAGTGGAGTTGGTTAAGTCTGTCTGGTTTCCTTTCATTCTTCTCTCAGCTACATGTGGAGTACTTTGAACTGTATCAACCACTCTTTCTTCAACTTTAGTGGTTGTAATTATGGTCTGGATGATGAGAAAGAGGTTGCATTGTCTTTATTTGGCTCCTTCACTTGACTCATCATGTCTGCCTTTCTGTTTGTCATGTCAATGACTTCACATAGAACTAGCAAAGACTCTCCATCTTGATCATCCTTGTTGATTTTCTCACATGAGGGATATAACTCGTCAAAGATTACGTATATACTTTCCTCAACACACTGAGTCTGCTTGTTGTATATCTTGTAGGCGTTACTTTGAGAAGAGTACCCCAAAAAGATTCCTTCATCACTCTTGGCATCAAATTTTCCAAGATGATCCTTTCCATTGTTGAGAACATAACATTTGCACCCAATGGTTCATAAGTGAGTCTTAGTCTTCCTTTCATTCAACAACCCATAGGGGGTTTTGTTCAAGAGAGATCTGATCCCGCACCTGTTCACTAAGTAGCAGGCAGTGTTGATAGCTTCGGCCTAGAAGTTCTTAGCAATCCACTACCCGTCAGCATTGTTCTTGCCATTTCCTCAAGGGTTCTATTCTTTCTTTCCACAATTCCATTTTGGTGGGGAGTTCTTGGGGCTGAGAAGCTGTGAGTATTGCCATTCTCGTTACAGAATTCATCAAACTTATCATTATCAAATGTTGTTCATGATCCGATCTAATGCATGTTACTCTTGATTCCATCTTCACTTGAATTTTCTTCACAAAGGCTACAAACACTTCAAAGGTTTCATCTTTTGTTCTAACAAATAGAGTCCAAGTGAATCTAGAGTAGTCATCCGCTATCACAACGATATATCTTTTCCCTCCCTTGCTTTGCACTCTCACAGGGCCTCATAGATTCATATGAAGGAGATCAAGTGGTTTTGAGGTGTTGACATCCTTATTTGGATTGAATGAGGATTTCACATATTTCCCTCTAGCGCAGGCATCACAGACTTTGTGTTCCTTGAAATTTGACATGGGCAGACCACGAACTAGGTCCTTCTGAATCAGCTTATTCAGTAGAGAGAAGCTTACATGCCCCAGTCTTTTGTGCCACAGTTCAGCATCATCACCAACTGCTTTTAAGCAACTCATAGCACCACTTTGTAGAGACTCGAAATCAATAACATAGATATTCTTGTACCTTTTGGCCATAATTACCACTTCAGCAGTCACTAGATTTGTAACTGCGCATATTTTGTACAAGAATTGCACCTTGTTTCCTTTATCACATATCTGGGAGACACTCAAGAGACTGTTCTTAAGGCCATTATTAGTACACATACTCAATTGAGTGAGTGAATTACTTTCAAATTTTTGCAACACCAAGAATATTACCCCTTTCCCCATTTTCAAAGGATACACTCCTCCTTGCAGGACTTTTAGTGAAAGAAAGTCCATGGTATTTCCAGTCATGTGCTTTGAGCGTCCACTGTCCATGAACCATTGTTGACTGCTTCCCATTGTTCCTTACATAAGGAGATCATGAGTTAGATTTAGGAACCTAAGCAAGTTTTGCTCCCTTGTAATAAGAAAGATGATAAATAAGTGTTCTTTTAGTCCATGCAGGTAACATGCGTTTATTATGAGTGGCGCCTGGTCCCTTTTCAGCAGTTACTCTTTAAACAAATTCTTCGTTTTTCAACAGAGACTGGACCCTAACTTGGCATTTTTCTTTGAAATACTCATTGTTCCCATAGTGAGTACACAACCAATTATCGGGTATAATAACATATTTGTTGTAAGGATTGTAAGGAGTTCTCTCCTTTTGAAACCTTATCCTGCCTATTACCACCATTATTAACATACATGGCAGTAATAGCATCCAAGAACCAGGTCCACTTAAAGGACTTCTCAAGATCACCTTTACTCTTTCCAGTTCTACTTGGAGCTGCCTATTTTTCTCAAGTTCAACACAAAAACTAGTTCTCACATCATTTAACTCATTTCCAAGTTTAGTGTGTGTCTTACTCGCTACTTCTTTCCCTTTTTTATAATTTCCAGGCTTATACTCAGCTCCAAGTTCCTCTATTGTTTTCCTTAAGTCTACAATAACTATTAAGAGGTCATCTCTCTCCTACTCAAAACAGTCACTTTCTCTACTATGGCATCATTTTCTTTACTACAATTCTCAACGGTTTCTTTCAAGTCAACTACCACTACCATCAGATCATCTCTTTCGTGTTCTACACTAGTAATTTTCTCGGTTAGAACCTTCTTTTCATTTTCCAGATAATCCATAGTTTCCTTCAAATCAACCACGCAGACTACAAGTCATCTCTGGTTTACTCAGCATCTCCTAATTCTATGGTCAAGGCATCCTTATCATCTATAAGACTATGATAGGCACCAATTAATACATGTTCTAATGACATGACTTTCTTACGAGAGTAGGATTTCAGATTTCTCTAAACATCCATGAAGTCTACCTCATCATTGTCATCATCTTCATCATCGTCTGATTGAGACATCAAAGAAAATATTGAATCATATTCATTTTCTCCACTTTCAGCTGCCATCATAGAACTATTACCTGCATTTGTTTCTTCGTTAGACTTACTAGAGCAATTTCCCTTTGTTGCAAGAGCTTGCTTTACAACGTTGTCAGTGGCATTCTTTTTTTGAAGCATTTGTCAGGAACCAGGTTCCTCTTGGCTGCTTTATCAGGGTTGTACTTGAAGCTTTCTTGCTTCAGGAGAGGATAATCTTCGATAAAGTGCCCTGGCTTTCCATATTTATGACAAATGTCATAATTCTTTGGTCTGCTTGAACTGCCTCTCTTTGGTATCCCTCCATTCCTTCTGACCATTTTTTGAAATATTTTGTTAGGTAAGACATGTCACAGTCCTCCTCACTTGAATCATTGCTTCCAGCTCTGAGTAATAGGTTTTTTTTCCTTCTTTGGTTCTCTTCTTTCACTTTCCTTCTTCTTCTTCTTCTTCTTCTTCTTCATTTCGTAAGTTTTACAACTTTCAACTAGCTCATCTATAGTTAGGTTTTGCAGATCCTTTGCTTTATTGATGGCATTCACTTTACTCTCCCATGAGTTAGGTAGGACGCTGAGAATTTTTCTCCTGAGCTTGTTCCTAGGAATGATTTCACCCAGCGAGTGTAGCTCATTTATGATGGAAGTGAATCTTGTGTGCATGTCTTGAATAGACATCGTCTTTCATCCTGAAGAGCTCATACTCAGTGGTGAGCATATTAATCTTAGATTGCTTTACTTGAGCGGTTCCCTCACGTGCTGTTTGCAGAGCTTCCCACGTTTCCTTGGTGGATTGACAAGATGAGATCCTGTTGCATTCATCAGGTCCTATTCTACACACTAAAATTTTTCTTGCACGAAAATGTTTCTCCATAACTTTCCTATCTGCATTTTTGTATTCTTTCCTGGTCTTTGGCGTCGTCACTGGAGGGTCTTCGACCTTCTTTGTTGGGACATATGGACCATCACATATGAAATCCCAAAACTCAGAATCTTCTTTCATGATGAAATCATGCATTCTTTTCTTCCACCACTTGTCCATTTAACCTAGGTGGTCTATACGTAGACTAGCTTTCTTCAAAATTTGGTGAAGCAGCCATGAGGATCCTTCCAAGGTGTTAACCTAATAGAAAGAACCAGCTCTAATACCAATCGATAGAATATACGAGTCCACCAAACTATAAAGAAATCAGGTCCTCTATTAGTTTCCACTGAGAATGCTAATGAAACAGTAAGTAAATAAACATGGAGTTTTTACGTGGAAAATTCCCTGCTCATGGGGGGTAAAAACTGACATATACTGTTAGGATTTCAACTTCACTATGAGAAACGTTAGATTATAACCTATCCAATCTAGGAATTAAACTCTTAATCCCTCACTAACTTGTAATACACCTATTATAAGCCATTTTGCAATGCACCTATTACAAAGACTTCAACTCATGACTAACTCTAGTCATGCCATAAACACTAATTAAGGTTTATGGTTTACAAGAGTTTCCTAAGTAATGCTTCTAGATAAGAAAATTATGAATTATAATGAAGAACAATTACAAAGTTACAATTCAACTAAGGACATACAAGATACTAGCTGTAGGAACTGGTCCGTAGTGGTGTTAAACTTTGTTCTTGATGCACTTGAGAATTGAATGGTTGAATGAATCTTAAGTGTTCAAGTAATGTTTTTTCAAAATGTTTAATGTTAAAAGAACATGGATGACATTGCTTGAATGATGTAAGCATTTGGTAGGTCAAATAAGAAGTGACTGCAAAACTGTGTTGCATTGTTTCTATGTATAGCGTAGGCATACACTTTCTAGCTGTCAATAGTTGACTTTGTACTGTTGCTAGGGAAATACAAGGATATCAGGTCTCTGTGTTGATTCTCTATCTTCTGAAGTCATAGAAACTAACATTAGCTAGAATCCGTTGATTTGAGTTGTGTACTAAGTGTGTTAGGTTCCTTATCTGGTTATTTTACAGTAAGTTTGTTAGATCATCAAAACATAACGCCAAGGTATTGTAAACCCATCAACACTTGATAACCACTCTATGTGCGGTGCATGTGTGTGTTTCTGGCCAGCTGCAATAGTGCGTTGCATGTGCGTGTTTCTGGCCAGCTGCTACACACCCAAGACTGGCATTGTGCACAGCCTTGCCCTTTAACATTGCTCCGCCCCAATTCCATATTCACAGCTTGTCGCCCATGACTTAGGCACACGCATGCCCGCTGCCACAACCACTTGTTCATGTCAAGACGCCCCTACTTGATCAAATTTGCCTTTTTCCAACTAAGAGTCAACATTCGACCTCGCTCGAATCGACTTATATTCGACCTTGCTCAAATTAATTGAAGTAACATTCGACCTTGTTCATTCAACTTCGATCTAATCAATTGAGAGTAAACATTCTACCTCGCTTAGATTAACTCACATTTGACCTTGCTCGATTAATTAAACATTCGACCTCATTCGAATTAGTAAAGAATCATATTCGATCGCACTTGAATTCAACTCATGCTCAACCTGACTTAAGTTCAATTTACAACTTCATCTGAATAATGTACGACATGGGACTTACCCAAATTCAACCAAAGATACACTCGACCATGTTCGAAATAGCATGCACCAATACAATTCTTCTGAAGAAAACCATTCGAAGAAAAATAAAAGGGACCAAGAACATACAGCAAAGATTTGTGATCATTCCATTCCAAAAAAAACTATCTTACAAAGGCCCAGAAAGATGCCCCCCATAAAAAATAGAAGAAAACAAAAACTAAGTACAAAGCAATAATTCCCATCGTCCCGCCTTCGCCATCGCCACCTTCATCGCCCCGTCCAGCAATGCCATCTCTATCAACGCCTCCACCATTCAGATGCTCATCGTTATACCAAGCATCATATGCAAGCCCATCTAAATCATGTTCACCATCGCTGTTCCACAACGTAGCAGGTTCATAACCGCAGGCAATCCTAGTAGTACGTGCCTTAACATGTGTATATTCAAAATCGACCTCAGGAACCTTCCTCGTCGTCATCAAATTCCAATATATGTCCAATTGAGCCTCTACGTGGATCCACATCTCATATAAGTGTCGTGGAATGTCGGGGAAAGCAGAAGTATAAGAGGACGACCGTCGAGCCAACAGTCATGCCTTCTCGGCGCAAGAGCGGTAACTTGATCACCAAGGCTCGAAACATCTCTCTCGAGCCCACCAATTTTCTCATCAAGCCATGCCCCCCTTAATGCGGTCGTTTCCGCATCATTTTCGTGTTCAGACCTGAGGACGCGTATGGAGTCCTCTAATGCCGCCACCTTTGCTAAAACGGCTACCCTGGACTCCTCGGTCCTCTCCAACTCTGCCACTTTCTTGATCAACTCTCACTCAGGCAGACAACTCTGATCAATCTTTGCTTAAGCTCGGCGCGCAGGGATTCCTCTTGTGCTTGAAGGCGACACAGTCAACCACGACCCCTTTTCTCACCTCGAGTTTGTCTTCCTTAGCTTTAAATGCCCCCTCGAGCTCACTGTATCTACCGATGACCCGCACAAGCTCCTCGTCCTTCTGGTCCAACTCATATCTAAGGGACTGTAGGTTACAACCTGCTCTAAACCGTGCATGCATTTGACGGTACTTGCCACGATACTTGTAGTACTTCAAAACCATTTTGTGGAAAACAACCTTTCACTTCGCCTCCCGGTGGGCACTCTCGATCTGCAAAATAAGAGTCTAAAAAAAGAAAATAGAAGAGAAAGGAAGAGCTGAAAAGAATTAGCAAAGATAGAAAGGGGAGAAGGGAGGAAAGTGCAAAATAACAAGGAAGAATACTCACCCTCAGAGCCATCCCAGATATACCTAACGACAAATCGGCATCCTTAAGTGTTTGAAGAGTCATGTTCCCAGCAGCAGATTAAAGAGGGACCAAAGAAGGGACCACACTCACCATGTCGGCCAACAAGCCGCACTATAAATGGATGACAATCGAATTAGAAGACCCATCTGTTCTCACCTCAACCCGAGTAAACCCTTCATCAAATATCCTCTCTTTCTCGGGGTCGACATCAGAGACGGATTTGTAATCATCTACGATTACTCCTTTCTCCCAGTTGAGGAGGGAACGTGAACCCACTCTAACATTGGTGGATCACTCCTTAAAATGACTGCAGTTGCCTCTAGTCGCTCCGCTCCTTCCACAAAAGCTACTATCCATATTTGAAGGGAGCACGGTCTCTGCGTCAAAATTCATGTCAACCCTTAATTCAGGCGTAGTCAACACGAGATAACCTATCGCGGGCCCCTCATTCTCGGGCGCTTTACCGTTGACCTCTATTATCTATCTTTTTAGCGGAGCCTCTTCTTCCTCACCTTGTGATGACTTATCTACTAAATGAAACTCTGAAGAAGCCAGAATCTCCACTAGTGGGGCAGCAGCCTGACGACTAGGTCTACGTGAGGTCGGGGTCTGAGAAGGAACAAAAGTCTTAACAGACTCACTTGCAACCGCAGTGAGTAGATGCCCAGTCAAAGCACTTGACTGACGGAAAATGGGAGTAAGAGCCCATGCCCTTCTCGAAGCCATCCAGCCTACCAATAAAGAGGGATAAAGTAAAAAAGGGTGGGGAGAGAAAATATGGTATGAAGGTTCAAACGACTAAGATCGAAGTAAAATAACTCACCTGTCGAAGGTTTGCGCCAAAACCTCTCATTGAACTGCGACCACTCAAGGATCCCCACTGCGTGATGAAATATTTGGCTCACCTAGTCGTGAATGTCGGTGACTAGCGAAGGAGGATCCTTCTCGGATAAAAACAAGAGAAGGGGAAGAATGATTAGGTCACCAAAGAGAAACAATAAACAGCCTGTTGGGAGAAACACGTACGAGCAAAGTTCCATGCCTCAGGAAACCCATTGGGTTTCGACACCACGCGCTTCGTCCTCATGTAGAAGAAACTAATCGAAAAATAACGATTTATCTTATCGTCCATCTTCACCACCTATCCCTTGGTCCCGCGATGGCGAAGGTGTATTATCGTACCCTTGTATAAACTTGGGCCGAAGAGGTGAAGCAGATGACAGAGAGAAATCCCACTGTTGGCTAGCTCCGCATACTTGTTAAGCATAAGGAAAAACTTATAGATATATGTGGAAAGCTGGGCCGGACAAATGCCATGATAGCGGTAGAAGTCTTCCGCCAAGGAAGGAAGAGGAATCATATAGCCAACGACGAACGGATATGTGTAGAATGCGTAGTATCCTGAGCGATGTATCTATACCACATCATCACCAGCCAGGATAAGGTCGACATGGTATGGAATTCACCATCTAGCCCTAAATTCAACGAGTGCCACCGCATCTATCTCAGAAAAGACGGGCTCAAAATCATCTTCAGTTCATTTCAAGAAGTCTGACCTGGTCCTCCCCGAACGTGGAACTATCTCATCCACAGTGGTGAAACTCTCACCTTCCACAACAATGGCCATTCCTTCATCATGAGAAGGCATGTCCACAGTCAATGGGACGGGATCAAAAACTCCCTGAAGGTTAGAAGATGTGCTAGTCATTTTTCTGTCATCTATATGGGACAAAGTGCAAGTATTAAAGGGGTGACAATAACAAAAAATTCCAGAGAAGGGAGAGACAAGGATGTAAGAATTTTGAAAAGAAGAATGGAAAGCTTGAAGATTCAAATGCCTGAGAAATGCAGCAGCTTAAATGGGGAATTTGTCACGACCCGAATTTCTCACCCTCAGGAGTCGTGATGGCTCCTACTCGTGAAAGCTAGCTGGGAGTCGTGATGGCGCCTACTCGTGAAAGCTGGGCAAGCGAAATATTATAAAAATCATTACCTTTTTTATTAAGCATGTTCAACATTTCAAAGTAATAAGTGATTAAATAGTGGAATAATTAATTAACCAGGGACGAAAAAATTAATAGTTTAACCAAACATTGCTACATAATCTGAAGTACAACACTACCCAGAATTTGGTGTCACAAGTCACAGACTATCTAAGAATTCTACAAATAAGATCCAAATGGAAATACATAAGTCTGTCAATGAATAAGTAAAAACAAAAAGAGAAAATATAGGAGGATACGTTAAGGCCCACGGACGTCTACAGGACAACCTCGGGTCACCTGAATGGACCGAAGACACCATCCTCCCTATGGTCCAAGCGCTCCGGTATCACTATCTGCACATAGTGCAGAGTGTAGTATCAGCACAACTAACCCCATGTGCTGGTAAATACCTCGACGAAGTAGTGACGAGGCTAGTGTGAAGTTAAATCATATAAAGCGGAAATAGAAGCGGATAATTACAACTAAAGTTGGGCGGGGGAAACATGCTGCGGAAAGTAACTGGTAACAATAAAATAATAGTAGAGATATGTAAGGAATGACATAAAACAAATACCAACAAAAGATAAGGAAATAAGAAACAAGTAACCGTGTAACACTGTTACAGGCGTGCAACCCGATTACATTTCATATAATATAGTTGCAGCTCCCATTTCTTATAGTACCATTGCGGGAATGCAACCCGTTCCCATTTCATATAGTTCAGTTGCAGGCGTGCAACCCGCTAACATTTTATATAGCACCGTTGTAAACGTGCAACCCGCTCCTATTTCATGTATTACCGTTTGCAGGCATGCAACCCGCTCCATTTCATGTATTACCGTTGCAGGCGTGCATCCCGCTCCCATTTTATATATTACCGTTGTAGGCATGCAACCCGCTCCCATTTCATATATTACCATTGCAGGCGTGTAACCCGCTCCCATTTCATATATTACCATTACAAGCGTGGAGCCCGCTCCCATTTCATATATTACTATTTCAGGTGTGCAACCTGCTCCCATTTCATATATTACTGTTGCAGGCATGCAACCCGTTCCTATTTCATATATTACAGTTGCAAGCTTGTAACCCGCTCCCATTTCATTTATCAATACCAATCATAAAAGAACATGGCAAGGGAAAATAGCATAATAACAACATCCCTGTAAGGGAACAATAATATCATAACAACATCCCGGCAAAGGAACAATAATATAACACCACAATAATATGATAACAACATCCCAGCAAGGGAACAATAATGATAATCCTCATATGAAACACTAATAAACCATAATGGAGTAATGACAATTACAATACAAGACTCACCGGCATGCTTGACACCGACATATAGATAATCGTCACCATGCATATACGCCGTACTTCACAGTTAACACATAGAAAACACGACACAATTCCTAATCCATCAACCTAAGGTTAGACCAAACACTTACCTCAAACTTCCATAGCCAACTCAAGCCTCAAACACTGCTTTTTTCCTTTAAAATTCGCCTCTAAATTACTTGTATCTAGTCCAAATTAATTTAATAACATTAATAAATGCTAAAGAATTCATACCTAACACTTAATTATAGGTTTCCTATCATTTTCCCCTAAAAGTCAAAAATTGACCTCGGACCCGCTTAGTCAAAACACGAGGTTTGGACCAAAATCCGATCAATCATTCACCCACGAGCCCGAATATGCAATTAGTTTCAAAATCCAACCACAAAAAGGGTCTAAATTCTAAATATTCAAAAAAAAAACCTAACTCTACCCAAATCTCCAATTTCTACCATAATGAATCATGATTTAGACCTAAAAATCTAATGGGTGTTAATGGGAATTGAAGAAAACAAGTCTAAGAACACATACCTATGTCTTTGTGGTGAAATCCCTCTTCAAAAATCGCCCAAGTTCGAGTTTAAGTGAAAAAGTTACAAAGCTTTGAAGAAATCTCGTTTTGCTATTGTTTTAAAATAATAAGGCAGGGAACCTATGCGTTCGCACATGAGTGGATGCGTTTGCACATGATTGGATGGTGACCCCCATAATTAACTCTATGCTATCGCAGACCTACCTATGCAATCGCATAAAATAAATGATGACTCCCAGGATTAACTCTATGCTATCGCGAACCTACCTATGCGATCGCATAGAACAAATGATGATCCCCAGAATTAACTCTATGCTATCGCGGACCTACCTATTCGATCGCATAGAACAAAAACTTGGACACCATTAAACAACAAAATCACCAGATTCTAAGTTCGAATCACCCTGACGCCTATCGGAAACTCACCTGCGTCCTCGAGGATCTAAACCAAAAATGCACGTAAGTCTAAAAATATCATACGGACTTGCTCGTGCGATCAAATCCCAAAATAACATCTTAAACAATGAATTTAGCATAGAAATCTAAGAAAAATCTCAAAACTTTCATAGTATCAAATTTCACAACTATGGGTCCGAATCACATCAAACGACTTCTATTTCTTACCAAATTTCACAGATGCATCTTAAATGTCATATTGAACCTTTAACGGGCTCGATACCATAAATTTCAAATATTATCAAATTCCCAAAAACTCTTATATTTTCAGTAAACTATATCTTTCAAAAATTTATTTCTCGGGCTTGAGACCTCAGAATTAGATTTCGGGAATATGCCCAAGTTCTATATTTTCCTAAGACCCTTCGAGACCGTCAAATCACAAGTCCTGGTCCATTTACCCTATATGTTGACCAAGTCAACTTAAATTAAATTTTTAAAGGCCAAATTAACATTTTGCATCACATTTCCATATAAAAGCGTTCCGGATATGTGCCTGGATGGCACATGCAAATTGAGGTGAGAAAAAAAGAGGCTTCTAAGTCCTCGGAACACAGAATTTACTTGTACATCAAATACATCAAGTGATGAACTTTTGGGTCATCATATCCTCCACCTCTAAAACAATCGTTCGTTCTCGAACAGACATAAGAAGGAAGCACCTGAGTCAGGGAAAAGATGGGGATAATGGCTCCACATATCGGACTCGGACTTCCAGGTCGATGCCTCAGCAGGCTGACCTTGACACAACACAAACAAAAGTTGAAACTCTTCGATCTCAACTGACGAACTTGCCGGTCTAGAATAGCTACTGATTCCTCCTCATATGACAAGTACTTGTCCAACTGGACAGTGCTGAAGTCTAACACGTGGGATGGATCATCGTGATACTTCTGAAGCATGGACACATGAAACATTGGACGCACTGATGATAAACCCGGCAGAAACACAAGTTTGTAAGCCACCTCTCACACTCAGTCAAGAATCTCAAACGGGCCAATGAACCTATGGATAAGCTTGACCTTCTTTCCAAATCTCATACACCTTTCATAGACGACACTCGAAGCAACACCCGCTCGCCAACCATGAATGCCATATCATAAACCTTACGGCTGACATAACTCCTTTGCCTGGATTGAGCTGTATGAAGCCTATCCTGAATGATTCTGACCGTTTCTAAGGAATACTATACTAGATATATACCTAACAACTTAGCCTCTCTCGGCTCAAACCATCCAACCGGTAATCGACACCGCCTACCATACAAAGCCTCAAAAGGAGCCATCTGGATACTCGACTAGTAGCTGTTGTTGTAGGCAAACCCTGCTAAAGAAAAAACCTGATCCCACGAGCCTCTAAAGTCAATGACACAAGCTGGGAGCATATCCTCCAAAGTATCAATAGTAAACTCGAACTGCCCGTCCGTTTGATGTTGAAATGATGTGCTCAACTCGACCTGTGTGCTCAACTTTTGTTGAACTGCTCTCCAAAAATGCAAGGTAAACTACGTACCTCGATCAGAAATGATATACATAAGCACACCATGAAGACGAACAATATCCTGGATATATATCTCAACTAACCTCTCGAAATAATATAAGACTACCAGAGGAATGAAATGCGATGACTTAGTCAGCCTATTAACAATAACCCACACTGCATCAAACTTCCTCTGATTCTGCGGAAGTCCAACAACAAAGTCCATAGTGATACACACCCATTTCCATTCGGGAAGCTCAATCCTCTAAAACAAACCACCAGGTCTCTTATGCTCGTACTTTACCTGCTGACAATACAAATATCGCACCACATACACAACAATATCCTTCTTCATCCTCCTCCACCAATAATATTGCCGCAAATCCCGATACATCTTAGCAGCGCCCAGTTGAATAGAGTACCAGGATCTATGGGCCTCCTCTAAAATCAACTCTCGGAGTCCATTTACATTAGGCACACTAACTCGACCCTGAAGCCTCAAAACTCCATCATCTCCTACGATAACCTGCTTGGTACGATCGTGCTACACCGTGTCTTCAAGGACACACAAATAAGGATCATCATACTATCTATCTCGAATACGCTCCAACCACCTCTTCTACCTCAAATTTAACTCCTTTTGCTTGGATAAGTATTGCAGACTCTTGTGATATGTGAACTTCTCACATGACAAGCCATATAGAAAATGCCTCCAAATCTTTAACGCGTGAACAATGGCTGCTAGCTCCAAATCATGAACTGGATGATTCTCTTCCTGAATCTTCAACTGATGTATAGCATATGCAATAACCTTGCCATCCTACATAAACACCGCACCAAGTCCAGTATCAGATGCATCACAATAAACTGTATATGGCCCTGAACCTGTGGGCAAAACCAACATTGCACTGTAGTCAAAGCAGTCTTAAGCTTCTGGAAGCTCACCTTACACTCGTCTGACCATCTGAACCGGGTACCCTTCTGGGTCAACCTGGTCATATGGGATGCAATAGATGAAAACCCCTCCATAAACCGACAATAATAGCCTGCCAAACCCAAGAAACTTCGAATCTTTATATCTGATGCGGGTCTAGGCCAGTTCTTAACTGCCTCTATCTTTTTCGGATCTACCTGAATACCCTTTGCTCATACAATATGACCCAAAAATGCAATTGAACTCAACCAGAACTCACACTTAGAAAACTTAGCATACAATTGATTATCTCTCAAAGTCTGAAGAATCACCCTCAGATAATGCTCATGCTCCTCCCGATTGCGGGAATAAATCAAAATACCATCAAGGAAGACTATCATGAACGAATCCAAGTAAGGCTTGGACACTCGGTTCATCAAATCCATAAAAGTTGCTATGGCATTTGTCAACCCGAATAACGTCACCAAAAATTCATAATGCATGTACTGAGTGCAGAAAGATATCTTAGGGACATCGGATGCCCTAAACCTGAATTGATGGTAGCCAGATCTCAAGTCAATCTTCGAAAATACCTTGGCACCCTGAAGCTGATCAAACAAATCATCAATCCTCGACAATGGATACTTATTCTTGGTTGTAACTGTGTTCAACTGCCAGTAATCTATACATATTCGCATCGGTCCATCCTTTTTCTTAACAAATAACACCAGCACGCACCAAGGCGAGACACTAGGTCTAATGAAACCTTTTTCAAGAAAGTCTTGCAACTGCTCCTTCAACTCTTTCAACTCAGGCTGGGCCGTATGATACGATAGCATAAAAATGGACTAAGGGCCCGAAGCCAAATCACTGCAGAAGTGAATATCCCTATCGGGTGGCATACCCAAAAGTTCTGATAGAAATATCTGAGGAAACTCACAAACAACAGGCACAAAATCCATTGAAGGAACCCCAGCACTAGAATCAAGAACATATTCCAAATTGGCCAACCACCCTTTATCGACCATATGCCGAGCCTTCATATATGAGATAACACTATGGTTAGAATGACCAGGAGTCTCTCTCCACTCTAAACAACGCAACCCGACATGGCCAAGGTCACAGTCTTGGCATAAAAGTCCAAGATAGCATGGTAAGGTGATAACCATTCCATCTCCAATATGACATTAAAATCAACCATGTCCAATAGTAATAAATCTACTTGAGTCTCAAGACCCCTAATCACAACTACACATGAACGATGGACACGATCTACCACAATAGAATGACCCACCAATGTAGCACATATACAGGATCACCCAAAGAATCACTAGGCTTGATAAAATATGGTGCAAAATAAGATGACATATAAGAGTATGTAGACCTTGGATCAAATAGCATTGAAGCATCCCCACTACAAACCAGAATAGTACCTGCGATAACTGCATCGGAAGACTCAACCTTAGGTTTGGCAGGAAGAGCATAACATCGATGTTAGGCCCCACCACTCTGAACTACATCTTGGTGATCGAGGATAAAATCTAGCAATATGCCTCGTGTCGCCACAAGTAAAACAAGCCCTTGGCTGCTGGGGTTGACGACCCTAAAAACTCTGAAGGAAGGTGCACTGATAGGAGCTGGTGGTGCACTATAGGACTGCTGAGAATACTGCACATGAGAACCACGACCACCTAAAGCACTGGGAGATACATGAAGTGCTCACTGAAAAGGTCTAAGAGGATGGCCTTTACCATTGAATCCTTGCCTCCAGACAAGGTGCCACTGAATATGCTTGAATGATGAGGCCTCTTGTCAGACCCCTGACCACCTCCCTACAACAGAACCATCTCAGCTCTCTTGGCCATAGTGGCTTTCTCCTAAAAAGAAATCTCACTCCACATCTTCTTGTCCATCTAAAGTCGAATAGACTGAATGAGCCCCTCAATGAACCTTCTCTCTCTCTCTCTCTCTCTCTCTCTCTCTCTCTCTCTCTCTCTCTCTCTCAATGGGAAGTATAAATAGAGTATGATGAGCCAAATCAATAAGCCTAGTCTCGTACTGAGTAACAGTCATAGAACCCTGCTGAAGATGCTCAAACTTCCTCTAATAGAGCTCTCTAAGTGACGGGAAGAGACTTTTCCAACAACAGCTGAGAAACCTGATCCCAAGTCAAATTTGGTGACCAAACTGGTCTATCCAAACAATAATCCCTCCACCAAGTCTTGGTGGATCCAGATAAGTAAAAATTAGAAAAGTCAATCCCATTGGTCTCCACTATTCCGATGTTCTTGAGAACCTCATGACAGTTATCTAAATAATCCTGGGGATCCTTAGAAAATGCACCGCTGGAAGTGGTAGTGAAGAGCTTGGTAAACCTGTCCAATCTCCATAAGGCATCTGAAGATGTAATTGATCCATCACCGGTCTGAGCATCCGCTCGGCTGAAGAAGTGGTACGTGACTTCACCATTTGAGGAAGAACAGAGTAGAAATCCAATTAGCATTGAGAAACCAAACCGCCCGACAAGAAAAAATAGATGTATAGTTTTTACTAACTATATAGCCTTTGGGGGATAAATATAGACACCCCGTACCGGTACCTCAGACTCTACTAAGCTTGTCAATGAATTTTGAGACCTATGTAACCTAGAGTTCTTATACCAACTTGTCATGACCCAGATTTACCAGCTTCAGGAGTCGTGATGGCGCCTACTCGTGAAAGCTAGGCAAGCCGAGTATTATAAAACTATTAACCTTTTTATTAAGCATATTCAACAATTCAAAGTAATAAGTGATTAAACAGGGGAAATAATTAATTAACTAGAAATGCGGGAGACGAAAAACTTAATAGTTTAACCAAACATTGCTACGTAATCTGAAGTACAACACTACCTAGAATTTAGTGTCATAAGTCACAGACTATCTAAGAATACTACAAATAGGGTATGAATGATAAGTTTGTCTCTCAATAATTAAAACAGAAAGAGAAAATATAGGAGAATATGCCAAGGCTCGCGGACGTCTGCAAGACTACCTCGGGTCGCCTGAATGGACTGAATACAGCACCCTCACTACAGTCCAAGCGCTCATATATCAGTATCTGCACACAGTGCAGAGTGTAGTATCAGCATAACTGACTTCATGTGATGGTAAGTGCCTAGCCTAACCTTGGCGAAGTAGTGACTTGACTAGGACCAAACTACCAAATAAATCTATGCAGTTAAATCATATACAACGGAAATAGAAACGGATAATTATAACTAAAATTGGGCGGGGGAAACATGCTGTGGGAAGTAACAGGTAATAATAGAATAACAGTAAAGATATGTAAGGAATGCCATTCAACAAATACCAACAAAAGATAATAAAATAAGAAACAAGTACCCATGTAATACCGTTGCAGGCGTGCAACCCGCTCCCATTTTATGTATTATCATTGCAGGCGTGCAACCTGCTCCATTTCATGTAATACCGTTGCAGGCGTGCAACCCTCTCTCAATTCATATATTACCGTTGCAGGCGTGCAACTCGTTCCCATTTTATATATTATCGTTGCAGGCGTGCAACCCGCTCCCATTTCATATATTACTATTGCAAGCGTGCAACCATCTCCAATTTAATTTATCAAAACCAATCATAAAAGAATCCTGTGCAAGGTAACAATAGCCTAATAATAACATCCCAGTAAGGGAACAATAATATTACAACAACATCCCGGCAAAGGAACAATAATATAACACCAACATCCCGGCAAGGGAACAATAATATGATAACAACGTCTTGGCAAGGGAACAATAATTATAATCCCCATATGAAGCACAAATAAACCACAACGGAGTCATAGCAATTACAATACAAAACTCATGGGCATGCTTGATGCCGATGTAGAGATACTTATCACCATGCCTATACGTTGTACTCCAGAGTTAACACATAGCAAACAAGACACAACTCTTAATCCCTCAAGCTAAGGTTAGACCAAACACTTATCTCAAACTTCCACGGCCAACTCAAGCCTCAAACACCGCTTTTTTCCTTTAGAATTTGCCTCCAAATTACTCGTATCTAGTCCAAATTAATTTAGCAACATCAATAAATGCTAAAGAATTCATACCCAATGCTTAATTATAGGTTTTCTATCATTTTTTCCAAAAAGTCAAAAAATCGACCCCTGACCCTCTTGGTCAAAACACGAGGTTCGGGCCAATACTCTATTAGCCATTCACCCACGAGCCCGAATATGTAATTAGTTTCGGAATCCGACCCCAAAAAGAGGTCTAAATTCTAATTATTCAAAAATTCCTAACTCACCCAAATCCCCAATTTCTACCCTAAAGAATCATGATTTAGGCCTCGAAATCTAATGGATGTTAATGGAAATTGAAAAAAACAAGTCTAAGAACACATACCTATTGCTTTATTGTGAAATCCCTCTTCAAAAATCACCCAAGTTCGAGTTTAAGTGAAAAAGTTGTGAAGTTTTGAAGAAATTCTGTTTTGCTACTATTTTAAAATAACTAGGCAAGGAACCTATGCGTTCGCACACGATTGGATGCGTTCGCATAGAACAAATGGTGACCCCTTAATTAACTTTATGCTATTGGAGACCTGCATATGCAATCGCATAGAACAAATGATGACTCTCATAGTTAACTGTATGCTATCACGGACCTGCATATGCAATCATATAGAACAAATAATGACCCCCAAAATTAACTCTATACTATCGTGGACCTACCTATGCGATCGCATAAATCAGAAATTTGGACACCAGCAAACAACAAAAACACTAGATTTTCTAAGTTCGAATTACCTCGACGCCTATCCGAAACTCACCCGAGCCCTCGAGGCTCTAAAACAAACATGCACACAAGTCTAAAAATATCATACAGACTTGCTTGTGCAATCAAATCGCCAAAATAACACTTTAAACAGCGAATTTAGCATAAAAATCTAAGATAAATCTCAAAACTTTCACAATATCAAATTTCAAAACTACGGGTCCGAATCACATCAAACGACTTTCGTTTCTTACCAAATTTTATAGACACGTCTTAAATCTCATATTGAACTTGTACCGTAATCGGAACCAAAATACGGGTCTGAGACCATTATAATCAAATTTCTAAAAACTCTTATATTTTCAGTAAAAAATTTGTTTCAAAAATTCATTTCTCGGGTTTGAGACCTCGAAATTCGATTCCGAGCATATGCATAAGTCTCAAATTTTCTTATGGACCCTCCAAGACTATCAAATCACAGGTCTAGGTCTGTTTATCTAAAATGTTGATCAAGTCAATTTAAATTCAATTTTTAAAGGCAAAATTAACATTTTCATCACATTTCCACATAAAAGCATTCCAGATATGCGCCAAGATGGCACACGCAAATTGAGGTGAGGAAAAAGGAGGCTTCTATGGCCTCAGAAGATAGAATTTACTAGTAAATTAAGTACAGAATTCCCATCCCTATTTATAAGAATACTAGCAAGTGCCCCCACATTGATTTCAAAATGGAAGAGGCGCGGGAAACCATATAACGTATTGGAAACATGCGTGATCATGTCCAACAAGGCCTTATAAAACGGACAAAGCAGTCGTTGCAAATATAATCCGAGTATTTAGCCAGAGTCAAATCCACAGGGAATTAACATACCAATTACTCTTCTTAGACTCACTAAATTCTTCATAATCAATTGTCCATATATTTTGAATAACAATTAGAGATGTTTTTACTAACTATAATCAACTGAAAGCAATTAAACTAAAATTTAACTATGACTGGGTTGTATGCAAGTAAGAGAAGGATATAAGGTTATGATTTTCCCTAGTGATGGAATCCCTTCATGTTATGTTTTGTGTAGAATTTCCTAATTGTCTCTATCGATCATGAGCACTCTTATTACTGTAAATCTCTATCGAGCAATCACAATAATTTATTAGATGCACTCTTATGAGTTATGCTAGCTAACTTTTATTACAGCTCACTTAGATCGCACCCAAGGCTTCGGTATCCCTAATCCCACCTTTAAACCCTCAGTTATTAATCCCTCATATACTTTGGGAGTGGTGTTGTTCAATAATTGCACTCTTTCCTAAGTAATACATACTAAATAGGCAAAGCTAACTAAGGATCCTATCAATTAACTACAACAAGAACATAGTTGAAAAAATAGAGATTAAATCAAGCAAACTATATTAACATAACATGAAGTTTATCCTTCAATAGGTTCCATCAAAATCCTAGACTAAATGTTAAGCTACTCATAATCTTATTCATCATAACAATAGAAAAATTCATCACAAATGGTAAAATACAAAAGGAAGAAAGGAAGAACTCGATGTTGAATTATCCTCCTCTCCTATTGCCTCTCCTTGCTTTCAACTAAGTTGTAAAAACCTTGAAAATGTCCCTTTGGGCGAGCTAAACCCCTTATAGGTTAAGTGGAATTACCCCCGAACTTCCAAGTTTACCCCTGAATTATATTTTCCGAACTGGACTAGAGCGGTCGCATTACTGGCCGCGCATATGGCATAGTATCTTGCCTTGAACTCATGGGCTAGCGTGGTTGCGCTAGTGGGCTTGCTAGTGGATCATCATTTCAGCTCTTGTTTTCTCTCTTCTTTCAAGGTACTCAGCTCTGAGGGGATTCCCTTGCTTTAATTTAGCTCCGAATACAATCCTAAATCCTCGTACGCGTAACTCGCTCCTAGAATACATGAAAATCGCAATTAGAGCCAATTTATCATCATTTAACTATCCTACAATAGTGAAACATAGTCAAGCTGGGGCATAAAAAGTCGCGTAATTACATGAATCTAGCATATTATCAACACCCCACACTAAAATCTTTGCTTTTCTTCGAGCAATCTATCACACTCTATAAAGGTTCTTTCACTAAGCTTTTACCTTAGCGTATCATACCAAGAACAACTCACAAAAGTTACGCCTAGTAATGAATAATCTTTTGCTAAAAAATCGACTCTCACGTGTTATGCAATATCCATACTTACTCAAATTACTCTATACATAAGTCAGGACTTACCTTTCTTTCTTGAATCACATGCCCTAACATCACACAAGAGAGTAGTTCCACAAGTAATAATTATTGCGCCCTATTTTTCTGGCGAAATCGGGTTTATGACATTTTGAGAGACAACTCATTCCTTTTGGGAACTGGGTTTGCATTTGGAGGGTCGCCACGTAATTATTAGGGTGCATTAGGGCACCAAAAGGGTTTGATTTGATTAACCGAAGATAGGGTAAGGGCTTCAAACTATTCTAAGGGGAAGGTGTTAGGCACCCCTCAGAATCCACTAGTGTGGTTCTCGGCCAGATAATTATTGTGAATTGAGGTGCAATTAGCATATTGGAAGATAAGGCTCAAATAACAGGGGCTTTCAATAGATAATGGTTTGAAAGTAAACAAAGTTTGAAAGAACAATTAGAAAAGCCAACTTCTTTAAATGAGGAGTTAAAATGCTGAAAGAAAACAAATGAAGAACAAAGGAAGGGGGTCCTAGGTTTATTAAAAATATGGATCACCCTACACAATGTTTGGTAATCACTCCTCAATGAGGAGCTACACATGACATTATCACGAGGTCATCATATCCATACCTACCTTTCCCACCCCTTTAAGGTATTTAAAGCGCAGATTGGTCTCGATTACTTATTGCACGCTATTACTCGTCCAACTCCTATCAATCCCCGAGGCACATAAGACTACTATCCTAAAAGGTAGAGATATTAGGCTTATTTGAAGTTTCAAAGGTAAAAACGCTAAGGCGACATGCAAACACATATTGCATATTTGGGGGAAAGCATATAAACAAAGGCTCATATATACTTCCTTAAACAAAGAAAGCGTATAATTAGCATGACTTGCATATACTTTTTAGGTCTGATTAAAAATACCAAAGACGAGGGAGTCTAAATGTTGAGGCAAATTGGTTAATTACATAACTCAGATAAGAATTCCGGATCAAGACTGCATGTTGGTTGTAACGATTAATAGAAACAGATTCAATTTACAGTTATTACTCTAAGGCTTGCCCAAATTTTTAGACGGGGTCCTATTGGCATGATATCTACTGAACTTAGAAGGTGATAAGATAGTAAGGCTCGAAATGAATTGCTTGAAGTCCTACATGCATACTTGCTAAACTTGTTAATTGAGGGGCTTAGATTATAAAAAGAGATGCAAAATGTATAAAAATTTAAATAAATTGTTTATAGGTTCTGCAGGTGATAACATCTATTATTGATAATTTTATATCTAACATTGACTGTGAATGAAAATGAATCAGAATTGCTCAAGGATCCCTAAAGGAATGATTTCTATGCATTAATGATTTTAGGTGTGGTATCTAATTGCAGAAACCTTATAGACATGGTGTCTAAGTGCAGAAACTTGTTTTAAACCTTATAGACATGGTATCTAAATGCAGAAACTTGCTTTAAACCTTATAGACATGGTGTCTAAGTGTAGAAACTTATTTTAAACCTTATAGACATGGTATCTAAATGCAGAAACTTGTTTTAAACCTTATAGACATGGTGTCTAAATCCAGCTTGAATTATTAAAATATTCCTATAGGCGTGGTTTCTAGGTGAAGTTTGAATATGCAGAAGTTAAAGTACCCTATAGGCATGGGTTCTAGGTGAAGTTTGAATAAACAGAAGTTGAAACACCATATAAGCATGGTTTTTAGGTGAAGTTCGAATATGCTAGGCATGGTTTCTATCGAATATGCATAAGTTAAAACACTCTATAGGCACGGTTTCTAGGTGAAGTTTGAATATGCAGAAGTTAAAACAACCTATAGGCATGAGTTTTACCCTTGCATGCATAGTTTCCAACCCCTTTTCACTAGCCAGCCCTAAATGTTAATTACAATTACAAAACGGAATAATAAATTACATCATAAAATATAAAGAAAAGTACAACCAGAGGAAGCCTGATTCTTGACTTCATGTCTGAGTTATGAGATAGAAAACTTAAAGACCAGTGATCCAAAGCCTTTCTCTAATTTGAGTGTGTATGATTTCCCTAAGAGCCTCAATAGGACTCCGGGTAATGCTCACACCCAAATTGTATCACCATATAGGGAAAAGCGCAGTGAGGAAGTCTAGCCCTCAAGTGTCCAATTTGAGAGGAAGCTCATAAGTCCCAAGGCAAGGCTCACAAGAGGGGGTAGAACTTAAGTCTAAGAGAGAGTTCAAGTGAAGAAACAGAGTTATGAGGGAATAAAGGAGAGGGAAAGGGGTGCTGGGAAACAACCATAAACAAGTTGATAATTTCATACAGAAGGGGTTCAGGGGTTAGGAAATTGCAAAGAGCCTATGTACTTAGGCAAGGGTCAGCTTTACGCATGCGCAACAATAGAAGATGTTGGAATGCCTATAAGCCCACTAGAACACACAATCCTAGAGAATACATAGAGGTTATGATCCCAAGGGAATCAAGTTTGAGTCATGGACAGCAATGGTCAATACTGTTATGCCTCAAACAAACCATCAATATCAAATACATTGGTGTAGGGGTTTAGGATACTTAATACATATATTAAGAATAGGAAGAAAGAAGTTACAACATGCTAGAATAAAGTACTGAATTAATCACAAACAGTAGGCAGATAAGAAGTCAAAAGTCTTAAGTAAACATATTGTCGTGATGCTGAAATTTTAATCAGAACATACCAGTTCAAAGAAGCAAAATATAGTAAAGGCAAGGTAGCAACACCTTGGAATATAGCTTTGACTTTCAGCCAGCTAAATAGGTCACAGTAGAAATAGTAAAGCAGGAGAGAATGTTTTGAGTGTAAGTGATTTTAGAACTAAGAATGTTCGTGTGTGTGTTAATGAAAAAGCAAGGTATTTATAGTTTGAAAACAGGTAGAAAATAAGGCAAGAATCATAGTTTAGCAGTAATTATGGAACTATTAATTAAAATCAAATCAGCATAAGTACCTTACTTAATTAAGGAGTTAAAATTAAATGGTAACATGCTAATACTAAATAAGGTTAGAAATCACTTAAGGCTGAATATAACCATTAAGGAAATATTTCAGCATAGTATAAGTACTCAATATGTAATAGAGATTAGGTTCATCAGATCCTAATCAAGTACCAATGTAACCAAGTTAAGAGAATCCATCATATTGTGTAGAAAAGGTAGTGATAGAAGGTTCAAAGGAAAGTGTTCAAATTAGACCAAGAAACAGGGAAATCAGTAAGGTAATACAAGGAAAGAATCAAAATTTCACAAGGAATGGTGTGAAATTAGTCCAGATTTGGAGGTCATTCAAAAGTGGAATTCAGCATATAAAAAGAGTGCATAAACATTAGGCATGTAAGGCCCCGTGAAAATTTATACTCAATATCCAAAAGCTCGTAGTTCCAACTTAGGAATATGTGTTAGAAATTTATAAACATTAGGCATGTAGGGCCCCGTGAAAACTTGTACTCAAAACCCGAAAGCTCACAAGCTCACTGCGGTTCGGACCCTTTGGACTGATTATGCATTAAAAAGGTAAGGAATAATGTTTTCCGAAAAGTTCCATTATATGGTTGAAAATGCGGTCTCATAAGAGCTATGTGGACCGCATAGTCACCGCAGAATGAAACAGTGTGTATGTCAAATTTGAGGTCAGCTATGCGGTCAATTAAGTGATTGCATAATCGATATGCAGACCACATAGTCATTGCATAGTCCCATTGGGATTTTGTGAGGGGTAGTTCTACGGTGCATTATGCAACCGCAGAACGGGTATACAGATCACGTTTCCGTCACATACCCAGATAGTATCATCAGGTCTTGGGGAGTATTTTTCACTCCATTATGTGGACCGCATGTTAGCTTGCGATTGCAGATTTGAATCGGTGCTCTAGCTTTCTAAATTTTAAATCCGACCCCACTATCGTTATATCATGTGCAATAGCTATTTTGAGCCTATTTCCTGATATTTTTAGAGTGAGACAGAGAGGTCTAAGAGAGGGACAGTGCTTCCAATCAAAATTACTTCATGAATCCTTGTTAAATCATTGAAAATAATCAAGTGAGACACCTAAACCTTCATCCCAAGAGGTAAGACTTCATCACCCCAGCTCTTAAATTTTAAACATAGCCATAAAGGGTCATAAGTGAGGTAATTTATGGGTATAAGGATGGATTTCTTTCATGCATATAAGATCATAGAGTATTGGGAGGTTGTGAACTAAAAAGAAAGCAATTAGGGTATAAAATGATAGAAATCTCTCACAAAAAGGACCTAAGATCCCAATGCACCCCTAGTGCTTGATTAGATGCTCAAACGATCTAGAATCCTAATTTTCAACCCTAATTTTTGTTTTAATTTGTAATTTTTATACAATAGATTGAAGTGCTAAGAGTTCCGGAGTTTTGTAAGGGCTAAGAAAATACTTATTGAGGTATGTATGGCTAAAGCCCTGTCTTTTAGAAATTGAGCTTCATTAGTAGTTGTGTAATCGCAGTAAGGCTAAAGTTTGGATTCTTACATTAATTATTATTTTACATAAATTGATTTTCCAATTTTATATGCGCGAAAGATGTGTTGCAACGTGATCAATGTGCTATCTTGATAACTTGAAAGAGGCAAGATGTATGGATCATGTATTGAAATGCTTAGACTATAATTTATATTGAAGTTATGTTGTTGCCATCTACTGGGAACCTTATATATGGTTATGATTTAAATGGTCCTTGTTTGCACCTACTGTCCTAAATAGAAAATCTAATATTGAAATTGGAAATGATGTGAAATGTGGTCTAGTGCCAAGAATGATGTGATAAGTTGTGGCCCCAAGTGCCTATGAGATGATGTATGTGTGAAACGAGATGACTAATGAGAAAGGAACAACGCATGGTAAAGTGGCCTAGTAGATCGGGTCGTGATCGGATACTATGTCGCACACATGGTGGTATTATGCTGAATTTAATACCAGAAAAAGGGAAAATGAGATTTGTAATTGAAGTGTATGTCTCAAATGAGGGAACCTAGCCGATCTGGTCGAGATCAGACTCCGCTCCAGATAGCGGTGGTATTGCGAGAAATGATGAATGATGTGAAATACCCCAATCTAAAATCTACAGAAAATGATGTGGAAGTTGTATGATTCCTTATTTGATAATGTGGTGAGCGATTGAAGTTTTTGGTTATACTTGTGATTTTTTATTCTTGTATGAAAGTTCTTTCTAATTAGATGGTGTTTAATTATACATACTAGTACTATTCCATGGTACTAAGATCCCTTTTTTCGGGGGCGCCACATTTTTAAATGAATGTAGGTGGCTCTATAGCGGGTAGTGTCTATTGTGCATAGTGGAGTGTCCTCATCTTGAAGACTTGGTGAGACCCTTGTTTCTTCAAGGGGGTTATGATGTACTTCGGTTGTTGTAGATTTTTATTTTTGAGGTATAGCCGGGACCTTGTTGCCGGCGTGGTCATAATTCATCTTTTGTATCCATAGAAGCTCCGTAGACATCGTGTGGGTTATGTACGGGTGTTGGTTGGGTTAACGATCTGTGTTATAACACCATTCTCTAGTTCGTCTAAGCAATGACTGTATAAAATCTTGGAAACTTAGTCATGATTTAAGGTGTGTGATATAAAAATGAATTATCAATGTTGAATGCTCGATTTTTTCTATTGTCTAATTAATCGAAAGCCGGATTCTTAATCATATTGAGTTGGGTAGAAAGTGTCAACAAGGCTTTCTCAATTGGGTTGACTCGATTGAGTGTCGGTCACGCCTCCCGAGATTGCGGCGTGATAAGGCATGCGAGGCTGAACTTATGACAAAGAGAAGCATCATGCAAGAACAATCACAAAGCCAGTAGATAGTGAACTATATAAATATGGTAGTCACATAGGTCAACTTCAGTAACTTCGTAATAGAGAAAAGAGGATCAAATAACATGCGAAGGTCAAGTGAAAAGGCCCTTCTGAAAAGTATAATGGTGGCGTGAAGTCAAAACCACTTAAAGAAACAGATGCTAAAACAAAAAGAATTTAAAATCAAGTCGAGCAACTTCAAATAGATGAAGCAGTTTTTAGAAGCTCGAATAGGCCCAAAGAAATTAGGGTTTTGAAACCAATCAAATTTAGAGATGATGAATAAGTAAATCATGTAGTAGATAGTCTCAGAACTAGAGCTAACCCAAAATTTTAGGGTTTTCAACACCAATCGAATCTAGAGATGAAAAAAATAAGTAAATCAGACACATACTAACACAAAATATATTCAAAAATCTCAAGAGAAACTAGGACTTCTGACATGCAAACTCTAGTAAAGAACGACATAAGGAAACACAACATAACATGCTGAAAATCAAAGAAAGCTTCGAAATAACTTAACAAACACCAAAATCGGAAAAGATAAAGGGGTTTCGAAGGTAGAGTTTGAAAAAAACCTTGAGAAAAACGTTTAGAAGTTTCAAGCAAACACATATCTAAACCAGATCTAAAAGAAATCAGAAGAACCTTAAAGGTTAGGGTTTCATAAGAATCCCAGATGGTGAGAAAGGCTTGGAAAATCATTAATCTAAGCATGAGAAATCAGGAGTCGGGCTTGAATAGCCATGGCTGGCCAGAGCAAAGTCAAAGATGACCGAAGATAGCCATAGAATTGAGATCGATCAAAGTCTGGACCAAGATTTTCCAGGATTCAGCCTTAAACTGTAATACTTGAACACATAGAAGCCCTGGGAGGTAGATACAAGCCTCCAATGGCTTTGGAAGCCATTAATTTGGGTGATTTTAGGGTGGTAGTTGAGGGTGGAGACTAGGGTTTGAGAGGGGGTCGAGAGAGAATTGAGAGAGAAATGGATTTAGAGGTGGCCGAGGGTGTGGAATGGTTAGGGTTAGGAGGTAGGTCGAGATTAAAAAAGGAAATGGTTAATGTGAGCTGTTGATCTGAGCGATCAACGACTGGGATTAAATAGGAATCCGGGCGGGTTGTTTTAGTTGGGTCATGGGTTGGGTATGACTAGGATTTAGGCTTGGTAATTGGGTTTAAAATTGGGTTCAATTGGAGGTTCAAATACGGCTAAAATCGAAATACAATTGGGCTAAATTTTAATTAGCTACTTTTCCCTTATTTATTTTTATAAAAAATAGTAGAATAATTTCTGAAAATTAATTAAAGGTACTAAATAATAAATAATACATAATCATCAAATTAAAGATATTGGACCTAATTTTTAAAGACATAAACATAATTAAATCTAAAAGAGTGTATTATTGCAATTATATGCATCTTAGCCTTAAAAATACTAAATAAATTTATAAAAGTATGCAATAATTATCTTAGCTATATTTTAGTATAAATATGAGATTCCAATAAATGAATCACTAAAATGATAATTTTGAAAATAATTATTAGGCTTTTCTAGATAAAATAGGGCAATAAATTAATTTAAAATCTATTAAAAATTAAGAAAAAGTAATAAAACGTTTAGACATACTTATATATACATATATATACTATTTTAAAAGTATTTTGTATATTAAAATGTATAGAAAAAAATTAGATATCAACAATAATATTAAGAACAATTAGGAACTTAGATAGACAAAATTTGCTCACTCTCAAAAAGAACATTCACATGCCACAAAGATGCACTATAGACTTGCCCGTAGTGTACTACTCTATTAATCGATCCCTTTCAGTATAAGATCAATTAGGACTTCATTTGATTGTAATGTAGGCTAAGGGAGGGGTAGGGTATATTTGGATATAGTGACTAACCTCCCTAAGTACTTTTAATACAATCACATTAACCTTCAATACCATACTTATGTCAACCGGAAATTCCACCGTATTTTTATTTATTACATCCCACTCCATTAGTGAAATTGTATCAAGTCACCACTTATCAACTACTACATTTACTTATTCTTTTTAAGTGGTGCTTATTCTTTTACCTTTTCAAAAACTGCACCTTTCTCTATTTCATCGGATCCACTCAAAATCGAACCATCACGCCACACTTTAGCTTTTGCATATTTCATAATCATTCAAGTGCTTATGAGAAGTAAAAGGGTTCAAACATATCGGCCATTCAAATAATTGGGTATGGTTCGTAATGTGATTGCCAAAGAAACATGCTTATAGGCTCAACAAGATTAACTACTATGTATTGCATTTAGGTGGGTCTACTTTGTATATCTGGCTTAACAAATAAATGCCTATATCACTTTTAAGACTCAATAAAGCTACTATTTTGCTTTACTAACACATAGGGCAAGTTCTAGGCTTCAAACGTAGAGCATAGAATACAGTACAACTCACAAACACCTGGCATATGACTCACTCAAGATTGGCTTGTCAACACACTCTCGTTTGAGTATTCAAGTCATTTACTAACATACAATTTAAGGCACTCTATCAAGAATCAACCACTAAGAGTAAGTGTTACACTCTAGTGTTTATTGTGTTCAGGTGTATCAACGCCAATAGTTTCTCTTTCTATTTCATCTCGTAGCCCATCGATACTAACTAAAAACTAAAAATAAAATAAACAAAAACTAACTAGACCCGGTTCCAGCAAAGCCATTGAAAAAGAACCATGGCCCAAAGAAAAACCAAGGGGAAGTTACTACACTACCTAAAATAAATTTTTTTTGGTATTTTCTTTAGACTTATTTCCCTTAAGAAAACTGTCTAGAAGATCTGTCATTGGGAAGAGTTCAACATATTTCTATTTTTTTTCCATGTCGACTTAGACCTTCAAGAACCCTGTTGAAAGAGATCTGCTGTCGGGGCAGGTCAACTTACCTACTTTGAACTTACTTAATTTGACTACCAACAACACCAAAATCAATCAAGAAAAACAAAGAAAACATCAAACAATCAAGTTGTTATATATATACACACACATTGAAGTAACCCCACCCACACTTAAAAGGTAGACATGTCCTCATGGCATACAAAATAAAGAACAGCGAGGTAAAGGAACTTCCCTGAATGATAACTCTTGATCGGAGACCGTGTCTGGGTTCAGATTGCAAGCACTACCCAAAGCTCTCAGCCAGCCTAATATCTTTTTCTTCGATTTTACCTGTTGGGCAGCCACTGCATCAACCCGTGTACTTAAGTCTGCGACCGAGGTATGCAATCTAGCCACCTCCTACCCAAAGCTATGAACCGGGTAACCCTAGTAGCCCCAAACGGTGCTGCATTCCGAGATGGTGCTACAGCTGGTGCAATTTGCTTATAGGTCGGTGACTCAGCCCTTACATCCTTCTGCCCAGCCTCCTCTTCCTCAGAGTCATCAGATTCACCATTATCATCACCACCCGCTGCCACCGGCTCCTTCCTAGTTGTGACCTTTTTTGCTCGGAACTTGTGCTCTCTTGGCACTCTCCCATCCACATGTAGATTTTTTGTTACCCGAGCTACCCACCAAGTCGAGTAGCTAAGGAAGGGAATAAGAACCCACACCTTTTCACCAGACAATGGGTGAATATCTCCTTATGAATCACTATGGACACATCAAAGTTGTGACCATTTATAAAGCACCAAATTAGAGCCGCTCGAGGATCATTCATCTCTGTACTGTTGGACAACAGGAGTAGGCGATTGTTGGTAACATATAACTAACACTTCCTTTTAAATGTTAGCGCTGAGGAGTGAAACTTCTGACCATACTTCATCCAGAAAATTTCCTTTCCGGGTACACAGATTGTTTTAAAGAACATCTCCCACCTGCGTGTGTGATCTGCCATACATATCATAATAGTCATTGTATGAATCCACATGAGGGGGTAGCTGGTACATCCTCCGTATAGCCTCAATAGAGGCATCCACTGTCTTTCTGCGCATAGTTACTACGCCATTCATATGTCTTTTTACATTAGCATAGAACTCGCGAACAACCATAATATTTCCCTCGTCCGGCTCATCAACGAATATTTGCAGCCCCCGCCTTACCAACTCATGATACAAGTAAGGGCAACCCAGTTGGACTAACCTTTATCGATGCCTTTTTCTGATATCAGTTTCTTTGTGGCCTTATCCGTAAAGTGGTCCTGAGCCATCGCACATAGGAACATGATAATATCAATGGGACGAGTAGGAGTTCGCCCACGTGCCTTGGAAAATCCATCTTGACTGATGGAATAGGCACCTGTGGTGCAGCGTTTCCTAGATGGAGCCATAATACCTGGAAAAAGCAATCACATTAGCACAACCCAGGAAAAATTGTGACGTGATGCAGTTACTTAAACTTCACATGCACAATTGATCATAATTACTCAATTATATCCACTGAGTCATTTAAACAAATACCGTGTGGGCATTATATACTCACATCCCATTTTTAAACATGTTTCAACTCCAATAACACCACAATCTTTTCTAAAAACACCTACTAAGTTAAGATACAACTCCACCAACATTACTACCCACAAGCATTACACAAACACTACATACTTCTACTAAGAAAAGAAAAGAAAAAGCTACTACATAAATGAAACAAACAAAAATGAAAATCTTGAAAAACAAAAATGGCATAAAGAAATCGTACTTGTAGTGAGAAAATATGGGTAGAAGTGAACAAGAGTAAGGGCGAGCATGGCTTGAAACTTGGGGAAGTTGGGTTGGGAATTTGAAGAAGAGGGAAGTTGAAAAATATAGAATTTTGAAGAATACGGGGGTTAGGGCTGAGGGGTCTTTTGTTTTTTTTAACGTGGGGGGGGGGGGGGGGGAAGTCTAGGGTTGAAGGGGGGGGGGAGAAATTAGATGGGGATGGGGGAGTTACACTAAAGTAAAAAAAATAAAAATAAAAATAAATATAAGAACTATTATTAAGTTAAAAAGAACGCATCATACGGGCGGGACTAGCATGGTACGAGCACAACCGCACTAGTCAAGACAGTGTACTTGGCCTTATGCGCGACCACTAGCATGGTCACGCTTCTAGCGCAGTCACAAGTGTGGTTATAGGGCGGTCACTCTAGTGTTTAAGAGCTGAGGCAGAATGTTTGCCCATATGCACGGCCTGTAGCATGGTGGGTAGTGCGGGCGCGCTCCTGGGCACGAATGTTTTTCTTTTTTTCACATGTTCTTTCCGCATCTGATGGACTTGTCACCTGCCCAAGCTCACCTACATTGGTTAGTACTTCCCAAACTCAAAATTAACAACTACTAACTATTATTGGGTTGCCTCCCAATCAACACCTTGTTAATGTCGTGCACGACGATTACAACTCCTATACAGAGCTTGATTTAACATCGCAGCACGTCGCAGATAAGCGTATTTAAGGCTCACCCGACCTCTAACGTTCAGTCAGGTGTATCTCTAACACTTCCTTTGGTTCATTCATGCCCACATATAGTTTCAATCTCTGCCCATTGACTTTAAATGTAAGAGAGTCTTTCTCTGAGGCAATCTCTACAGCCCCTGAAGGGAATACTTCGACCACTCAAAATGGTCCAGACCATCGTGACTTTAGCATACCCGAAAATAGCCTTAATCTTGAGTTATAGAGTAATACCATTACCTGGGATTTAAATTTTGATAAACAATGTTTTAGTCGTACAACCCCTTCATTCTTTCCTTGTACAACATTGTGTTCTCAAAAGCAAGATATCGGAACTCATCGAGCTCATGCAATTTCGTGACTCTCATTGTGCCTGCAGCCTCAATGTCTAGATTCAGTTGTTTCATTGCCCACCAAGCTCTATGTTCAAGTTCCACTGGCAAGTGGCAGGCCTTCCCGAACACCAACTTATATGGTGACATAGCAATTGGATTTTTAAAAGTAGTCCTATAGGCCCAGAGTGCATCATCTAGCTTTTTCGCCGAATCAGTTCTTGTGGCATTCACAGTCTTAGTCAATACACTTTTATCTCTCTATTAGACACTTCGACCTGTCCACTGGATTGAGGATGATATATTGTTGCCACCTTGTGGTGCACATCGTACTTCGGTTAGAAACTTCCCAAGTCTCGATTGCAAAAGTGAGTGCCCCCGTCACTGATAATAGCTCTCAGGGTTCGAAACGTGTGAATATGTTTTTCTTTAAAAACTCCACCACCACTTTTGCGTCATTAGTGGGAAGTGTTGTAGCTTCCACCCATTTGGATACGTAATCTACTGGAACAAGTATGTACTTATTGCCAAATGAGCTGATGAAAGGGTTCATGAAGTTTATCCCCCAGACATTGAATACTTCAACCTCTTGAATTGGGTTCATGGGCATCTCATTGTGACGACAAATGTTCCCGGTTCCCTGACATTCATTATAGCTCTTTACACATTGATGTGCATCCTTAAACACCGTTGGCCAGTAGAACCCGGCTTATTGCACTTTTGATGCTGTCCTAACTTCTCCAAAATGCCCACTATACGTGGATATATGACATGCCTGCAAAACAAATGATTGCTCCATCTCAGGGACACGCCTCTGGATCATATTGTCAACACATCTTCTGAACAGATAAGGTTCATCCCATTAATACATGCGACAGTCACGATAAAGCTTTTTCTTTTTTACATAGGAAAGGTCAGAGGGAACTATACCACTTGCCAGGTAATTTGCAAAATCTGAATACCATAGTACTTCCTCAACGCTTGTAGCAAGTAGCTGCTCGTGTGGAAAGATTTCCAGAATATCCTCAACCTCAACTAAGTTCTTAGCTCCTTTTAGTCGTGATAGATGATCAGCGACTTGGTTATCTGTGCCCTTACGTTCATGAATTTCAAGGTCAAATTCTTGTAGTAACAGCACCCAACGAATCAAGCGCAGTTTGGACTCCTTCTTCTCAATCAAGTACCTGAGAGCTTCATTATTAGTATATACAATTACCTTAGAGCCAATCATGTATAACATGAACTTATTGAATACAAACATCATAGCCAGTATCTCGTTTTCAGTCACAGTGTAGTTCAGCTGGGCTCCACACAATGTTCTACTAGCATAGTATACTGGGTGCATTAGCTTATCTTTCCACTATCCCAACACTTCCCCCATTACATGGTCACTGGTGTCACATATGAGTTCAAATGGTTGCTCCAAGTCGGGGGAAACAATGATAAGTGTGTGACTAACCTCTTTTTCAAATCCTCGAATGCTACCCTGTAACCATCAGAAAATAAGAAAAGGTGATCTTTTTCTAACAACTTACAGAGAAGATTGGCAATTTTTAAGAAATCTTTTATAAATCTCCAGTATAAACTGGCATGCCTGAGGAAGCTCCAGATTGACTTGACTGAAGTGGGTGATGGCAGCTTTGCTATCACTTCAATTTTAGCACGATCCACCTTGATTCCCTCGCCTGATACCTAGTGTCCCGAGACTATGCCTTCTTGTACTATGAAATGACACTTTTCTAACTTAAGAACCAAGTTCATCTCAATACATCGTTTCAACACTCGGGTCAGATTTATAAGGCACTCATTGAATGAGTTTCCCACCATTGAGAAATCATCCATGAACACCTCCATTATGTCTTCGACCATGTCAGTGAATATGGCCATCATGCACCTTTGGAATGTGACAGGTGCATTGCATAGGCCAAAGGGCATCCTCTGAAAAGCATAAATTCTATATGGGCAAGTGAATGAGATCTTCTCTCTGTACTCTAGTGCAATAGAGATTTGATTGTACCCTGAGTCCCTATCTGGAAAACAGAAGTGAGACCTCCCTGCCAATCTCTCAAGCATATAATCAATGAAAGTAAATGGGAAGTGGTCTTTCCGGGTGGCCAGATTTAATTTTCTGTAGTCCATGCAAATTCTCCAGCCTATGACGGTTCTTGTTGAGATCAGCTAATTGTTATCATTTTTTACCACCATCATGCCATCCTTCATAGGAACACATTGCACTAGGCTAACCTAGTTACTGTAAGAAATTAGCAAAATGATTCCCGCATCAAACGACTTAATCACTTCTTTCTTCACCACTTCCTTCATGTTGGCTGAACCCCACTTAAAATGAAATTTATGCATACATTATGCTGGGCTGATCCCCTTAATGTCTGCCATGGTCCACCCAATGGAAGTCTTTCACTCCTTGAGTACCTGCAAAAGTTGTTGTGCCTACATATCTAATAAACTAGATGATATAATAACATGTAATGTGGAGTTAGATCCTAGGAACTCATACCTGACATGGGTAGGCAGTGGCCTCAATTCAAGCTTTGGTGGTTCTTCTATTGATGGCTTGGCTGGAGGAGTTTCTCTATTTTCTAAGTGCACGGGCTCGAATTCAAGAGTTCTATCCCAAAACCCTCTGCCCTTTAAAGCCAACACCCATTCTGCCAATTCTCCCCCATTCACCTCATCTAAATTTACCAGACATGTAACAAGATGGTCCTCAATAGTTAACGTCTCATCATCAGCTTCTACAATTACATCCACAGCATCAATAAGAGAACAATTGGAGAATTCACTTGGCCGCCTTATAGATTTCTACACATTGAATGTTATCTCCTCATCATTCAACCTCATCTTGAGCTTCACAATTTCATAATCGGTGAGAGCTCTTCTCGTGGCCAAGAACGACCTTACTAAAATTATGGGAATTTCTTCATCCACCTTGAAATCTAGAATCATAAAATCTGCAGGGAACACAAATTTCCCTACCTGAATCAACACATCATCCAAGATCCCAGATGGTCTTTTCATGGTTCTGTCAGCTAGCTACAACAACATAGATGTGGTTCTAGTTCTTCTAATCCCCAACGTCTTATAGATCTTCAGGCGCATAAGATTTATGCTAGCCCGAAGTCACAAAGTGCCTTGGAAAAAGCAAAGTTACCAATGGTGCAGGGAATTATGAAACTCCTTGGGTCAGACAACTTCTCCGTAACTGGTCTAATCACCACAGCACTGCAGGTCTGAGTTAGAGTCACTGTGGCCAAGTCTTGGTAATCAAATTTTTGGGACATAAAGTCCTTCATCATTCTTGCATAACCATGCATCTCTTTTAAAGCATCAATCAATAGAATATTTGCCTGGATTTGTTTCAGCATTTCCAAAAATTTCTTGTACAGCTCTTCTTTCTGGTACTTCGCCAGTCTCGGTGGGAATGGTGCTGGAGGTATCTTCTTCCCAATGATTTGGGTATACTCTTTGTCAGACACCAACTCAACTACCGGTTCCTAGGATGTCTCAACTTCTTTCTTAGCCTTGATCTGTGTGTTATGTTCTTCCTGGGTAGGCTGAACTATCACCTTTGTCAGTTTCGTTGAATCATCTAGCTTAATAGGCACTGGTACAAGTGTCTCAGCCTGTCTACTATCCCGGTTCCTCTCTTTCTCTAAGTCTAAGTCTATGCCATTACGTAGACTCACTACCATCACCTGCTTTTGGCCTTCTTCTGTTGGATTTACCTGCGTGTCTGCAGGTAATGTCCCAAGAGGATGATTATTCAAAGACATCGAAATCTGGCCGATCTGCACCTCAATATTCTTAATAGCTGACTCAAGTGCATCTACTCTTTCACTCATTTTTGTATTTAACCGAATAACCTGCTACATCCTTGCCTCGAGTCTAGAAAACCCATCTTCCTATCTTCCACCATGTTGTTGCTGAGGAGGATGATAACCCTGTTGCTGATTTTGATTATTATATCCATGTGGCCTTTGGTAAGGCGATGCATTATTGTGAGGTCTCATACCTCCCATGTTTTCATTGTTGAGTTATGGCTGGACTAGATTGTATGGCTGATTTTGTTGACCCCAATTCTTACCACCTTGCCTCTGGCCCCCATAATTAGATACATAATTCATGTATTTAGGGTAGTGATGATGATCACTTTCTGCATTCTAATGGTTACCAATTGGCTGGCTAATGTAAGATGTGCATAGTCCCCCATTGGTAGTATCAACAATGTGTACATGCTGCTTCTGCCCTAACTCTTCCACCTTTTTGGTGAGTAGACTCATCTGTGTCATTAATGTGGCCATGTTTTCAGCAAGAGTGTTGGAGGGGTCTAAGGGTACTGAGTGAACTACTGGAGTGATAGGTGCATTCCTAGTGGTCCACCCTGAATTATGTGCCATCTTGTCAAGTAGAATCTGCTTTCTCTCCATGTTTTGCTCAAAAATGTTCTACCA
Organism: Nicotiana benthamiana; assembly: GCA_034376525.1. Lineage (NCBI taxonomy): Eukaryota > Viridiplantae > Streptophyta > Magnoliopsida > Solanales > Solanaceae > Nicotiana > Nicotiana benthamiana. Next base: position 68,366,708 of record CM067332.1, read on the forward strand.
CCTGAATAATCAACATTACCCTTCACGTTATGTCACACCCCAAACTAGGGGAGGCAGGAGTGGTCCTTGATACTGTATTTGACTGAGTTAGCCACTAAACATACTAGCTAACTAAACTGGGGTACCAACAGATCGGGAAACACAACATATGAAATACTAAGCCTAGACCATTAAGGTTATAGCCTGAATAACAATAAGCCATATAACCAAAAGAAGATGAGCCAAAATAATAAAGTACTAGCTCGCCGACGAGGCCGCGATTGGAGACATACATGCCTACACACATATATATAATGACAAGCCTATGGGCTAGAGACTGGAAGCTTCAAAAAGAAACCCTGAATACTATGCCCATAATAGCCTCTAAGAGTGTCAGAAGCACTGTCGAGACAAGGCCCCAACTATACCCAAACTGTACAACAAAAGTAACCATCCTATTAAAGCTCCAAGAAGAGGTGGATTACTAACTCACAACTGAACCTCGAAATCCTAGCGAAGGGGTCGATTAGAGTCCCTACCTGGACCTGCACGCGTGAAGCAAAAATGCAGTGACCCCAGGAAAAAGAACATCAGTACGAATAAAAATGTACTGGTATGTAAGGAAGAAAGTAGAATCATACATAGCTGATGTAAAAAAAAATAATAGAGATACCACCTGGCACTGAAACTCTGATAGCCTCTATGGACGACATCCGACCCCATAGTAATCAAATATACATGGTATGCTCGTGTAATCGTATGTTGTGAATATATATATATATATATATATATATATATATATATATATATATATATATATATATATATATATATATATATATATATGCAAATTCATGACGTACCCAACCAAATGCTAGCAGTGGCGGTCTCTTCCGGTAGCTAACCGGTATCATATTGCCAACCTACGGCCATCTGTACAATATGTAGTTTTCCAGGAAAATAGGCCCCTTACCTCCGATTATAGCTTGAAGTCAATGCATAATATTCCATGTATGATATGAACTTTGAATGCACATAATAGGGCATAACAAGAACTTAGCCAATCTTGGCTCATAGGTACTCTTATTCTCATGATCTCATAATCATCTTCGTATTGCATACAATTGTCTCGTGGAACCTCATATGTTTTCTTTTCTTTTGAATAAGCTTGAAAACTTAACTCGACTTTTAGAAAGATAACTTAACTCTGAAGATGTTCATAAAAAGCTTAAGGTGCTTCATGTAGTCCTTATACCTGATTTCATGATATTTAATAAAAGAGAATATTTCAAAAAATCAAGTGTTTTAGTAGTTTAAATAAAAATTTATATTTGAGATTACTGGAAATCGACGTGTCACTTCATAGATTTTAAAATACACTTTAACAAGGAAGAAGGACTGATCGCAAATACTAAATGACTTTATTCTTTTTAGTCACACAACCCAAAGACGAATAAGAATTCATATATATCGACATATAGTTAAGAAAGCCGATAAAATGACATATATAGATGTCGAAAATCCTATTTAACCGGATGAGTGAAACATCAACCTAATAGCATCATGAAAATACTTCAACTATGATCCCTATTGCATTTCACAGAAGGTCTTTCTAGCAATAGAATAGCAAAATATCACATTTGACGTCTTAGGAATTTCCTAGAACTCGTGCTAAAAGGAAGGACATAGCTTAGCCTTAATATACTTTTCCAACGAACGTCCGTATGCTTGTAATTCCTTGACGAAAATTGTTCCTTACGTCCTAAGCTTTGAAAAATCTATATATATATATATATATATATATATATATATATATATATATATATATATATATATATATATATATATATATATATATATATATATATATATATATATATATATATATATATATATATATATGTATGTATGTATCTTATACGCACCTATAAATAATTCATAATTGAGTTTAAATTGGCAGATTTGCCATATGACCCTAACTTGATGAAACGTCTGTAGAACTTTGTAAAAACGATCATAACAGAGTCCCTAGATGATTACCTTGGCAAACCAAGTATTAATAGCGAAGAACCAGAAAGAACAACATATTCCTATCTTCCAAGAATAGCTCCAAATACAGCTAATAGAAAGGGGAAACGATTGCAAAGCGTAGAGATTGCGTTTCTAGGCACGGGGGCAAATTTTAACGGTAACAATCGTTAAAAATGCACCTTAATCACTCAAGAACACCATGGAACCCTCTCTTCCGCTTGCTCACTGTTCTGGGACTGAAATGAAATATTTTCAGGGCTTCAAAGTCGAGTTTACCGACTTATACCACTTGTTTGTGTTAGAAACACGTTCTCAATGCAATATACTAAACGTGTACTCTTTTGTAGGTTTTGATGAATGACAAAGGAAGCAAAAATTGATATATGACGGAATTCAAGTACAAGCGCACAATGGTTGCGAATAAGATTGAAGTTCAAGATATAGCTTTTAATTGTTATTGAGTTGTTCTAAATTGTAATCTCGATCCTATAACTTGACTCATAGTATGGCCTCTCTCATAAAACTATTTTCCAAAATCATGCATATTTAATTCTGTGTCAAAAAGATTTTAAATCATGCATATTTACATTAGACAAAATGTTTTCTAAACATGCCTAAAAAATCTGGGCTAAAATAATCGATTGTTTCTGAGCCAAGACTGCATGACAATCGATTATGAATTAATGGTAATCGATTGTGAGTAAGACAGTGAACATCAGGTTTTTCCAAATCTGCATGATAATCGATTGTGAACAAATGACAATCGATTGTTGTTGAGGTAAAGTTTTTCAATACTCAAAATAATCGATTATGAACTAATGGTGATCGATTGTGTTGAGTTGATGTCTTCCAGTGATTTTAAATTTAATTAAGTAATCGATTATGTCTTTAGGTAATCGATTATCACTGAGACAGTAAGTTTTATGATTTTCAGAAAATAACAAGTAATCGATTGTTGCAAAGGACAATCGATTGTTGAAGCTGGCCGTTGTCAAATGATTTTCAAATACCATAAGGTAATCGATTATTGATTCTAGATAATCGATGTTCTGCTTAAAATCTGGAAATGATTTTTAGAACGTTGCTGAAGTAATCGATTATTGATTTTATATAATCGATGTTTTGCTTAAAATCTGGAAATGAATTTTAGAACGTTGCTGAAGTAATCGATTATTGACTTTATATAATCGATGTTTTGCTTAAAATCTGGAAATGATTTTTAGACCGTTGCTAAAGTAATCGATTATGAACTTAGTGTAATCGATTATCTGATTTTGAATATTGCCAGTAATCGATTATAGATTATGTATAATCGATTGTGAAGCGTTAAATCTGGGATTGATTTTTAAACTGACTGGCAGATAATCGATTGTTTGGTCTTAATAATCGATTATCACTGCGTAATTTCAGCAACTCTTAATTGGCAATTAGACAACGGTTGAACCAACTTTTTCAACTATAAATACAGCTTCATTTCAGTGTTTTAAAAACAACAACATACACAAACTGATCATTACATTGCTATAAGCTTTCATTCAATTGTTCTTCATTTTCTACTCATTTCATAAAGCTTTTGAGAGCCATATTATTGCTTAAAGTTGTTGTGATCTTGAACATATTCTTTTACTCATATCTACTCAATAAGGAGTACTTTAGTTAAGTGAGTGTCCAAGTATTTGATATACTTGTAAGAGAATTGCGATTCTCTTGTTTCAAGGAACTTGCGTTTCCTTGGGTGAAGTCTTTGAGATTGCGATCTCCGAGCAACTGTTTGAGGCTTGTGTCCTCAAGTGTGTAACGGTTTGTTGAGCACCCTTAAGCTTAACAAGATAGTGAAAAATCTCGAGAGAGTCTCTCGGGGACTGGACTAACCACGTTGGTGGCCAACCAGTATACATCTTTGTGTAAGTTTATTTTTCTGCATTTATTTTACTTCCTGCAAAGTTTAAATTCCGCAAGAAAACGCTAAATTCTATTAATACGCTATTCACCCCCCCTCTAGCGTAAAGCGTAGTTTCTAACAATTGGTATCAGAGCCCAACTCTCTGAAAACTTAACCGTTTGAGAGAACCATCCATGGCTTCTACTCTTGACTCTTTTGCAGGAATTGAAGAAGGACAATGCTCTACACGACCTCCTCTATTCAACGGCACAAACTACTCATACTGGAAGGAGAGGATGCAAATCTTTGTGCAATCAAATAGCTTTCATTTGTGGAAAGTATTCACCAATGGAAACCAAATTCCAACCAAGAAGGTGGAAGACGAATGGGTTCCAAAGACCGAAGAGGAATATACCGCGGAGGATATTCGTAAGGTTCAAAATAATGCCAAAGCTATAAATTTATTATATTGTGCTGTTAATGCTAACGACTACAGGAAGATATCATGTTGCAAAACAGCAAAAGAAATGTGGGATAAGCTTGAAGTGACATACGAAGGAACTGACCAGGTATGAGAAGCTAAAATTGATTTCTTAACTCACTCTTATGAACTATTCCACATGAAGGAAGGAGAGAAAGTAGACGAAATGTTTGAGCGATTCTCAATGATCGTGAATGATCTACACGCCCTCAAAAAGACGTTTACGGATAGAGAACTTGTCCGGAAGATCCTCAGAAGTCTCACTCCGGCATGGCGATCAAAGGCCGATGCAATCCAAGAATCCATTGGCATCACAAATGTCACAATTGACGCATTAAGAGGTAATCTCAAAACCTATGAATCAACTATACTTAGCCGTTTGTTGATGATCAAATAAGGCAAAGGATTGCTCTAAAGGCTAGCCAACCACAAATTGATGAGGAAGGTGACAACGAGTTTGGACTCGTTATCAAAAGGTTTCAAAAATTCATGCGCAAAGAGTATGAACGCAAGAACAAAAAGCAAGGCGATCAACTAAAATGCTATGAATGCGGAGAAACCGGGCACATAAAATCAAATTGCCCTAACATCAAAAAGGAGAAGAAACCCTTCAAAAAGCAACGTACATACATCTCTTGGGGAGGAGATTCCGGAGATGAAGCAAGCGAAGAAGAAGACGATGAAGCAGCAAATTTATGTCTCATGGCTCAAGAAGACGGCAAAGACGAGGTAAGTCAAATCTCTTCTCAAAATTTCTTTACTCTTGATGAAATGAGAAATGCTTTTGATGAACTATATGCTGAATTTATCAAAGCTTCAAAAACTGTCAAAAGTGTTAAAGAAAGCGCTTCTCTAAAAGAAAAAGATTTTCAAACACAGCTTTCGTTAAAAGAAAAAGAATTAGAAAAACTGGTTTTCGAAAATGAGAAGCTAAAAGAGGAAAACAAGTTTTATGGAAAAAGAAGTGCTGATAAACCTGAAGGTTCTACTAGAAACTGTTCTTCTTGTGTGCTTCTTAAGAATGAAGTAGCTAGACTTAAAGGCACATTAGATAAGTTTAATTCTTCGCATAAAAACTTGAATGATGTGCTTGTTAATCTAAAATCAACTAAACATGGAATAGGATTCAAGAATGAAGAAAAGGTTGGTGCTAAACCACAACAACCTAGAGCTCAACCTAGGACTAATAATCAAAATGCTTATCCTAGAAGTAGAAATCCTAGAAATAACTTGCATGTTAGACCAAATAGTGAAAATGCTAGAAGACCTAGAAATGATGCATATTTTAGGCCAAACCTTGAACAATTTAGAAGACCAAGAAATGACCCTCCACCTAGAAATAGATATTCTAGAAATGATGCATATTTTAGACAAACTTGTGAACCTCCTAGAGCTCATAATAGGAGAAACAATGGTGTTCAAAGTAGAGTAAGCAACCTTCATTCATCTAGTTACTATGTACCTAGAAAAATGCATAATCCCAACGTGACTTGTCATTATTGTAGACGTATTGGTCATATTGCTCCCGCTTGCTTTACTCGTCATAGACATATAAATCAATTGCATCATTATAACATGCCTAACCCTCAAGGACCCAAGATGGCATGGGTACCTAAAGAACATTAATTTGTTTTGTAGGTGTGCTTGAAGGGATCAAGTGTACTATGGTACCTTGATAGTGGATGCTCCAAACACATGACGGGAGATGAATCCAAATTCCTTCAACTAGAGCACAAAGAAGGAGGAAGTGTCACATTTGGTGATAACAATAAAGGAAAAATCATCGGCATTGGTTCGGTCGGTAAGGACGAAAACTCCTCTATTAAACATATACTACTTGTGAAAGGTTTGAAGTATAATCTCTTGAGCATAAGCCAATTATGTGACAAGGGAAATCTTGCTCTATTTAATTCGGATGAATGTCTTGTATTTAGACGTAGTGATTTCAAGATCATACTTCGTGGTTTTAGAATTGATAATATCTATATGGTTGATCTTGCAAACTCCTCACCCGAATATGTTGATTGTTTAGTAAGCAAAGAGGATAACTCTTGGCTATGGCATCGTAGAGTAGCACACATGAACATGCATCTTTTGAATAAGCTTCTTTCTCAAAACTTAGTAGTTGGTCTTCCCAGTTTAAAGTTTGAAAATGATTCTATTTGCGATTCTTGTCAAAAAGGGAAGCAAACCAAAGCATCTTTTAAATCCAAGAATATTGTTTCAACGTCTAGACCTTTGCAATTACTTCACATGGATTTATTTGGTCCCTCTCGTATTGAAAGTCTTGGTAAAAATAAATATGTTTTTGTAATTGTTGATGACTTTTCTAGATTTACTTGGACTCTATTTCTTGCAAATAAAAGTGATGCTTTTCAAAATTTCAAGTATTTCCTTAAGCGTGTTCAAAACGAAAGGAATTGACCGTCACTTCGATTAGAAGTGATCATGGGGGAGAGTTTGATCACAATCTCTTTGCGGATTTTTGTGACGAACTCGGAATCGAACACACCTTTTCCGCTCCACGGACACCACAACAAAATGGGGTGGTGGAAAGGAAAAATAGGTGTCTCGAAGAGATGGCTAGAACCATGCTCGACGAAGCTAAGATTCCCAAATACTTTTGGGCGGACGCCGTGAGTACCGCTTGCTATGTTTTAAATAGAGCAGCAATTCGGCCGATACTCATGAAAACCCCATATGAACTTTATAAGGGTAGAAAACCCAACATTTCTCATTTACGTGTTTTTGGTTGTAAATGTTTTGTTCATAATAATGGGAAGGACCAATTGGGTAAGTTTGATGCTAAATCGGATGAAGGTATTTTCATTGGTTATTCCTCACGTAGCAAAGCATATAGGATCTTTAACAAAAGAACCCAAATTGTGGAGGAATCCCCTCACGTTGTGTTTTCCGAAGATAATACTCGCTTGGCGAGAAAGGAATCCGGTTTTGATCTTGCAGGTATCTTGGATAGCTTGAAAGATAAAATCCAAGAAGAACCTTCAAAGGAAAACAAAAATGAAATTGGGGAACAACCAACGGAAGAAGCGCCACAATTAGAAAAAGGAATAAATACGCCTAACGAGTGGAGAACGATCAAGGATCATCCTCTCGAACAGGTAATTGGCAATGTTGGAGAAAAGGTAAGTACCCGAAACTCTCTTAAGAACACTCTAGGACACAATTCTTAAGAGTTCACGGCATTACTTGTTAACACTAGTGTAATTTATTAATTTCGCTATAAATTACTAACTTGAGCGTCGGAGACGTTTAAATCTATTTTGCAGGTACCACCCCAAAGGTAGGGGGAATTATGAAGTTTTAGCACAAAATAATCGACTATTTCAAGCCACTAATCGATTATTTTCTGTGCAGTACATCGATTATCAGTATCAATAATCGATTGTTTATGACTGATTATTACTATTATGCATCTGTGTTTAATTTTTTACTTCCTAAATTGCATAATCGATTTCCGCCTCAGTCATTCAGCAATGCTTTCTACAACAATCGATTATTTTTTCATACTATCGATTATTTGACAAATTCTGATATTCTCCAAGTTCACTGTATCAAATTAGTTCCCTAAATAATCGATTACCAAGAATTGACAATCGACTACTTCATATTAATTTTTTGTTACCGTTTGGCTCCTCAATCGATTCCTGTCAGGTCTTAAATGCTCCATAATCGATTACCAAAATTTAACAATCGATTATTTCATTCAAATTTTTTACCATTTGACTCAAGAATCGATTTGTCAGATTCAAAATCTCAATCAAACAGTAAATACAATCGATTATTTCAGTTCAATAATCGATTATCTAACGGTCAGTAATTTTAATTCTTACCATTTTCTGACTGCTCCTAAACCAAAATCTCAGCAAATGTCTCCATTCAATGCTTGATAATCCTTTCCTCTATAAATAGGCATCATAAGAGCTCACATTCACCCACTCAAGCACTATCTCTAGTATTCAAAAGCTAAATCTCTTCTATTTTCTTTGCCAAATTCCAGCAGTCTTTCTCCTAACATGTCTGGACGATCTTCAAAACGTTCCCGATCCAAACATGGCGCATCAGCCTCAACCGCCCCTCCTCCTTTAAATTTTCCATACCAAGATAGTTCCGTCTTGTTCTTTGAAACTGAAAATAAACTCACAAGGTTCCTATCAAAATTTGAGAAACGCACCATTCTTCCTCCTCGGTTCTCAAATAGTAAACTCCTTGAGCCTTTCACCCCTGCCGCAAATATGTTAAAGGAGTGTCAACTATATGACTTCTTGCTTCTCACTCATCCTCACATAAACACAACTCTCGTTCAAGCTTTTTACTCAAACCTCCATAAAGATGAAGATGGCGAACTTGTCACCTCCATTAATAGGGTTCAAATTCTTCTCTCTAAAGAGAATCTCCACACCATTGCCCGCCTTCCAAATGAAGGTGAAGACCTTTACCGGTATATTGATAAGGCCGGGGCTCTCTTTGATGAAACCATCCTTCTCCACCAAGCCGGTATAACCTCCTATGATCCATCTATCTCTACCCGTCGTCCTACCATAACGGGAATGGATCCAAACTACCGATTGATTCTTTACTTCATCACCCGAGTCCTCAAGCCTAGACGGCACAATCACACCACCATCTCCCAGGAAGATACCAAACTTCTGCATGCCATTGTCACCGGAGCCAAAATAAATTGGTGTCGGCTCATCAAAATTCATATGCTCGATGCCATCGGTGATGACATGCCTCTTCCTTATGCCCTCCTCATTATGAACTTCCTTGAAGCATCCGGATTTGTCACGGAAAATGGTCCTCTCAAAAGGAGTACCAAAATTTGGGAAATCTCGGAGTCTTCTTTCCATCTTGATGGTGATCATGCTCCAGCTCCTTCTTCAAGTCGTCCACCCCGTCGTGCTCATTCGTCGCAAGAGCCTACTCTCCAAACCATATCCGACCAGCTTGCTCAACTCACTCATGAGATCCATGGATACTTTGATCATGTCAATTATCCATATGCAGCTCTCGTTCCTTTTGAAGCAGCGCCGGATAACGAGGCGGACAACGACGGAAATGAATAAATTTTTTTTGTGTTTTGTGTGGTTTTTGCTGTTGTTCTCTTTGGTTCCCATTGATGTACCCTCTTTTTTTTCCAATAAATAAACTTTGTTTATTTCATCTTTTTGCATCTTTCCTTACTATTTTTTTGCTAATGGTAAAAGGGGGAAGAAAACGGGATATCGGGTATGCACCACCTCTTAATTCATTGATTGCTTATAAGCTAAAATTGAGGGGGAACAAGAACAAAATTGCATAATTGTTACTTGTCTTGAATTGTCAATATCTTTTGCCTAAATTGCATATCCCGCTTAATGTTTGCCATTATCAAAAAGGGGGAAATTGTTAGAAACACGTTCTCAATGCAATATACTAAACGTGTACTCTTTTGTAGGTTTTGATGAACGACAAACGAAGCAAAAATTGATATATGACGGAATTCAAGTACAAGCGCACAATGGTTGCGAATAAGATTGAAGTTCAAGATATAGCTTTTAATTGTTATTGAGTTGTTCTAAATTGTAATCTCGATCCTATAACTTGACTCATAGTATGGCCTCTCTCATAAAACTATTTTCCAAAATCATGCATATTTAATTCTGTGTCAAAAAGATTTTAAATCATGCATATTTACATTAGACAAAATGTTTTCTAAACATGCCTCAAAAATCTGGGCTAAAATAATCGATTATGTACTTATGATAATCGATTGTTTCTGACCCAAGACTGCATGACAATCGATTATGAATTAATGGTAATCGATTGTGAGTAAGACAGTGAACATCAGGTTTTTCCAAATCTGCATGATAATCGATTGTGAACAAATGACAATCGATTGTTGTTGAGGTAAAGTTTTTCAATACTCAAAATAATCGATTATGAACTAATGGTGATCGATTGTGTTGAGTTGATGTCTTCCAGTGATTTTAAATTTAATTAAGTAATCGATTATGTCTTTAGGTAATCGATTATCACTGAGACAGTAAGTTTTATGATTTTCAGAAAATAACAAGTAATCGATTGTTGCAAAGGACAATCGATTGTTGAAGCTGGCCATTGTCAAATGATTTTCAAATACCATAAGGTAATCGATTATTGATTCTAGATAATCGATGTTCTGCTTAAAATCTGGAAATGATTTTTAGAACGTTGCTGAAGTAATCGATTATTGATTTTATATAATCGATGTTTTGCTTAAAATCTGGAAATAATTTTTAGAATGTTGCTGAAGTAATCGATTTTTGATTTTATATAATCGATGTTTTGCTTAAAATCTGGAAATGATTTTTAGACCGTTGCTAAAGTAATCGATTATGAACTTAGTGTAATCGATTATCTGATTTTGAATATTGCCAGTAATCGATTATAGATTATGTATAATCGATTGTGAAGCGTTAAATCTGGGATTGATTTTTAAACTGACTGGCAGATAATCGATTGTTTGGTCTTAATAATCGATTATCACTGCGTAATTTCAGCAACTCTTAATTGGCAATTAGACAACGGTTGAACCAACTTTTTCAACTATAAATACAGCTTCATTTCAGTGTTTTAAAAACAACAACATACACAAACTGATCATTACATTGCTATAAGTTTTCATTCAATTTTTCTTCATTTTCTACTCATTTCATAAAGCTTTTGAGAGCCATATTATTGCTTAAAGTTGTTGTGATCTTGAACATATTCTTTTACTCATATCTACTCAATAAGGAGTACTTTAGTTAAGTGAGTGTCCAAGTATTTGATATACTTGTAAGAGAATTGCGATTCTCTTGTTTCAAGGAACTTGCGTTTCCTTGGGTGAAGTCTTTGAGATTGCGATCTCCGAGCAACTGTTTGAGGCTTGTGTCCTCAAGTGTGTAACGGTTTGTTGAGCACCCTTAAGCTTAACAAGATAGTGAAAAATCTCGAGAGAGTCTCTCGGGGACTGGACTAACCACGTTGGTGGCCAACCAGTATACATCTTTGTGTAAGTTTATTTTTCTGCATTTATTTTACTTCCTGCAAAGTTTAAATTCCGCAAGAAAACGCTAAATTCTATTAATACGCTATTCACCCCCCCTCTAGCGTAAAGCGTAGTTTCTAACAGTTTGACCGGACCCGGTTCGCGACCCGGTTTCAGCCTGGACAGTCCGGGGTAAAACAATCATAACTTTTTACGCCAAAGTTCATTTGATGTGAGTGTTTTTTGGTTGAAACATAGACTCGTAGATTTTCGATTTGATAGGTTGTGGGTCTCATAATTCTTTACATATTAGGAGAAATAATCTAATACATTTGACCCAAAATTTAGAAAATTTATTAGAGAAATTTACGATAACTTTTGCCGACTTTTATTTTGCAACTTGCTTGACTCCAAAACATAATATGTAACCAGTTTGATGTTATACCCAATTATATATACCTAATATAACCACACTTCTTTACGTATATTACGTAAGAGAAGAGGAAAAAAATATGGGGTCTCACAGTCTCCCCCTTTAAGAACATCCGTCCGCAAATGGGTAAAGTCAATTCCTTGGTTTCACTTATTTTCCATTAATACATTATTTGCCTGAGTATATTTGTTTCATTTGCAAAGCGTAAATTAAATTATGCAGATTCCAACTACTAGGCTTCGTACATGTATCTCGCAATAAGAAATTTAAGTTGCACTTTCAAGTCATTCAAAATCCAATTAAGTTGTTGTAAAGAAATAATTGCCAACTATTTAAATGCGGCTAACCTTAAGTCATAAATAGGTGGGGGTACTTCTTCCACATTTCCTCCTTAACTTCCCAAATCATTTCTTCGATGTTGTTATTTAGCCATAACACTTTCACGAAAGCCACTTCTTTAGTTCGAAGCTTTCTTACCTGTCGATCTAAGATAGCTACTTGTACCTCTGCATATGATAAATCTTCAGCAATGCAAATATCCTCAATGGGCATAATACTTGAAGGATCTCTAATGCACTTCCGCAACATAGATATATGAAACACAGGATGGACTGCTTCCAATTCTGAAGTCAAGTCAAGCTTGTACGCCACCCTACCAATCCTCTGAATAATCTTATGCGGTCCAACATACCTAGTGTTGAGCTTCCTCTTTTTTCTAAATCGCATGACGCCTTTCATAGGCATTACTTTCAGGAAAACCTAATCTCCTACATCAAACTGTAAGTCTCATCATCGAACATCTGCATAAGACTTCTGCTGACTTTGTGCTGTACGCAACCAGTCTCTAATAAGTTTTACCTTTTCCATTGCTTGTTGGACTAATTAGGACCTAGCAACTCTGCTTCCCCGAAATCGAACAAACCGATCGGCGACCTACACTTCCGACCTGTATAGGGCTTCGTAAGGGGCCATCTGAATACTAGCTTGGAAAATGTTATTATAAGCGAAATCAATAAGAGGTAGATGATCATCCCAACTTCCTTTAAAATCTAGCACGCATGCACGTAACATATCCTCAACTGTCTGAATAGTACGCTCTGCCTATCCATCAGTTTGCGGATGAAAAGCGGTGCTAAGATTTAGATGCGTTCCTAGACCCTTCTGAAAAGATTTCCAAAAGTGTCCTATAAATTGAGCCCCTTGATCAGAGGTAATAGATAATGGTACTCTGTATAGGCAAACAATCTCTCGAATGTAAAGCTTGGCATAATTCTCGACTGAATATATCAGCCTGACTGGCAGGAAATGAGCAGATTTTGTAAGCCTATCAATAATTACCCAAATAGAATAATACCTCCGTGGAGTGCGAGGCAAACCAATGATGAAGTCCATATTTATCATGTCCCATTTCCATAATGGAAGTTTAATATAATGAGTTAGGCCTCCAGGCCTCTGATGTTCGGCTTTAACTTGTTGGCAGTTGGGACATTGGGATACCATCTCCGCGATATCTTTTTTATTCCATTCCACCAATAGATCTGTCAAAAATCCCGATACATCTTTGTCGCTCTAGGGTGAACTGCATATCTAGAATAATGGGCCTCCGAAAGAATCTTGGCACAGAGCTCTTCGATTTTGGTTCACATAAACAGCCCTGGTATCTAAGGACTCCATGTCCTATTAGCTCAAATAAAGGTTGTCACTGCTGTGGAATACTTTCTCTCAGTTTTATAATCTTAGGATCCTCGTGTTGTCGCTCTTTCATTTCAGTAACAAAAGAAGATTGTGCTGTATTCTGAACGAGAATGCGTCCATCCTCTGCGTCTACCAAACGCATCTGCAAATTAGCTAGCTGGCATAGATATTTGGTCATCTTGACCTTATCAGCTTCAACATGGCTTAGACTGCCATAGACTTCCGGCTAAGGGCATCAGCAACAATATTAGCTTTGTCGGGATGATATAAAATATCAACATCATAGTCCTTTAGTAATTCTAGCCATATTATTTGTCGTAGGTTTAGCTCCCTCTATTTAGATAGATACTAAAGGCTCCGATGGTCGATAAAAACATCAATATAAACCCCATATAGATAATGCCGCCAAATCTTTAGGGCAAAGACAACTGCGTCTAACTTAAGATCGTGCATAGGATAGTTTTTTTCATGTTTCTGCAATCCTTTGGACATCAACCTTGATACTGTCACCGGTAATAACATGACCAAGAAAATCTATAGAAGTTAGCCAAAATTCACAATTAAAGAATTTAGCATATAACCTATAGTCCTGGAGAGTCTGCAATACAGCTTGCAAGTGGTATGCATATTCAACTTTCGATCATGAATATATAAGGATGTCGTTAATAAACACAATCACAAATTCATCCAAGAATGGTTTGAATACCTCGTTCATAAGATCCATAAAGGCTGCTGGGGCATTTGTAAGCCTGAAAGACATGACAAGGAATTCAAAATGGCCATACCTCGTTCTAAATGCTATTTTGGGATATAAATATCTGTGACTCGTAGCTGATGATAATCGGATGGCAAATCGATCTTCGAATAACATTTGTTACCTTGTAACTGGTCGAACAAGTCATCAATAAATGGAAAAGGATACTTATTCTTAATAGTGACTTTATTTAGTTGCTTGTAGTCAGTACACATCTGTAAGCAGCCATCTTTATTTCGAACAAAGAGCACCGGAGCACCCCATGGGGATTTACTTGGCCTAATCAAGCCTTTATTGAGCAGGTCCTTCAGTTGTTCCTTCAATTCCCTTATTTCTGCAGGAGCTATTATGTAGGGAGGAATGGATATAGGGTGCATATCAATAAGCAAATCTATAGCGAAATCGATTTCCCTTTCGGGGGAATTCCTGGAAGCTCGTCAGGGAATACTGCCGGGAATTCATTCACAACAGTAACCGATTGAAGAGTTAATGTCTCCTTGTCTATATCTCTGACATGAACCAGATGGTATGTACCGCCTTTAGCAATAAACTTCCGAGCCCTAAGGTATGAAATAAACTTACCCTTGGGTATGGCTGCATTACCTTTCCATTCAAGGACAGGCTCACCAGGAAAATGAAATCGAACCAACTTTGCACGACAATCAATATTGCATAACAAGCTGGCAACCAATCCATACCCATAATGACATCAAAGTCTAGCATAACCAATTCAGCTAAATCAACAGAGGTTGGACGGTCATTAATTAGCATTGTACAACCTCGATAGATATGATTAGCTACAATAGAGTCGTCAACTGGCGTATACACCTCAATTGACTGTGGCAACAACTTAGATCTCATGTCAAGCTTACCAGTAGTAAATGGAGTAATATATGAAAATATAGAGCCGTGATCTATCAGTGCATAAATGGTATGAGAATGTATTGTCAATATACCTACGACAACATCTGGGGATGCCTTTGAATCTTGTCAGCCTGAGAATGCATAAAAGTGGTTTTGCCCACCACTAGAACCTGAGGTGTCTCCTCTACCTCTCCCCTTACCACGGCCCTGAGTATTCTGTGGACTTGGTCAGGAAGCACGGACTGATGCAAAGAGACTTATGTGGATCCTGAAAGCTGAGCTGGTGCACCTCTGCCTAATCCAAAGCACTGACTAATAAAATGTCCTGTCTGCCCACAATGATAACAACACTCAAACCTTGTCTACACTGCCTGGTGTGTAGCTTACCGCACTGAGTACATGCAGGAGTAGGCTATCTTATTTGTGAGGAACAATCCTATCGATGGCCTTCAAGCTGGCTTGAGCTTTGCCCCGGTCCTGACTGAATGTATCGATCAAATGCTGGCCCTGCATCTGTGGTGGGAAACTACTTGCTGACCGAGGTGGATATCGATGGCGTTGGGGCCTAAAATCACCCTGTGGCTCCCTATAAGACCACGTAGTACGAGCCCTCTTACTCTACTCCCTATCCCTACGAGTATTACGAATCCGACGGGAAAGGTCCTCTGTGATTTGAGCGAAAGCCTGTATGCAGACGTATCCACATCATTCGATAGGGATGCTACCCTACAGTCGCTAATCAGATGATCCGCCAAACCATCCATATAATGATGAACTCTAGCCTTTATGGTGCGTACGATATCTGCTGCATACCTCGCCAAAGAATTAAACTTATGGTTATAATCCTTCACACTCGTATCCCCCTGCTCTAGGTTAAAAAACTGGTCAAGACGGGCCTCCCAAACCTCCCATGACAAATAATGGGCTAAAAACGCTTCAGAGAAGTCCTCCCACTTTGCTGGCGGAGCATCAAGTCCTCTATATCTCTCCCATGCCTTATACCATAGGACGTCTACATCACGTAGTCGAAAAGAAGCCAACTCCACAGCCTCGGTGATAGAGGTATGTATCACCCTCAATACTCTATACATCTGATCTATAAAGTCCTGGGGATCCTCAGTGGAACTGGATCCTGCAAATAATGGAGAGGTCAAGTGAAGAAACCCTTGTACTGTCGAGCTTCCTATCCGATCTTTCTGGGCATCTGCTCCCAACTCTAGTTGTCGCTCATGAATAGAAACCATCATAGTTAGCAATTGAACAGCCTCCCTCATCCCGAGCTCCCCAGTCTCTGATGGGGGAATAGTAGGTCCTGTGTCTCTAGATGCCTCAGGTACTAATAGAACTGGTGAGGCTAGGGGTACTGCATCTCGCTGGGCTCCAACAAGTGTTGGGGAAGCTGAAACAAGGGGTACTGGAGACTCATTGTGTTCCTCTAACGGAAATCTATCCCTCTGACCCAGTGGGGAACGATTGGTACCTTCCCCTGGATCCATACCTATCTCTCCCTGTGCCATCTCGTGAGCGTAGTAGCCTGTTAGATAAGAAAAAAAGCACGATTTAGGTTTCATATGTTCTTATAACTTCACTCTATATCACGATCTATTAATTAAAAGAAACATAACCATTCCTATATGGCTCATAGCCTCCTGATTATAAGTGTGGTGCACAACACACCCATAAACAAGACTCTACTAGACACAACTTGTGGACTCCTCGGGATACTACCTGCTCTAATACCAAGTTGTCATGCCCGAAGCTAGGGGAGGCACGACTGGCCCTCGATACTGTATCTGACCGAGTTAGCCACTAAACATACTAGCTAACTAAACTGGGGGCCCAATAGATCGGACAACACAACATCTGAAATACTAAGCCTAGACCATTAAGGTCATGACCTGAATAACAATAAGCCATATAACTAATAGTAGACGAGCCAAAATAATAAAGTACTAGCTAGATGACGAGGCCGCGATTGGAGACATACATGCCTACACATATATATACATGCCAAGCCTATGGAGTGGAGACTGGAAGCTGCCAAAAGAAACCCACAATACTATGTCCACAACAGCCTCTAAGAGTGTCATAAGCATTATCAAGACAAGGCCTCGACTATACCCAAACTGTACAACAAAAGTAACCATCATATGAAAGCTCCAGGAAATTGTGGAGCTTACTAACACATAACTGAACCTCAAAATCCTAGCGGAGGGGTCGATTAGAGTCACTACCTAGACCTGCACTCACGAAACAAAATGCAATGTCCCTAGACAATGGGACATAAGTACGAATAAAACTGTACTGGTATGTAAGGAAGAAAGTAGAATCATACATAACTGATGTAAAAGAATAATAGAGATACCACCTGACACTGAAACTCTGATAGCCTCCATGGACGACATCCGACCTCATAATAATCAAATATGTATGGTATGATCGTGTAATCATATGTCTTGAATACATACATACATATATATATATATATACATACATATACATATATATATATATATACATATACATATATATATATATATATATATATATATATATGCAAATGCATGACATACCAACCAAATGCTAGCAGTGGCGGTCTCTTCCGATAGCTAACCGATATTATATTTCCAACCTGTGGCCATCTGTACAATATATAGTTTTTCGGGAATATCGGCCATTTACCTCCGATTATAGCTCGAAGTTCATGCATAATATGCCATGTATGATATGAACTTTGAATGCACATAATAGGCCATAACAAGAACTTAGCCAATCTTGGCTCATAGGTACTCTTATTCTCATGATTTCATAATCACCTTCGTATCGCATACAATTGTCTCATGGAACCTCGTATGCTTTCTTTGCTTTTGAATAAGCTTGAAAACTTAACTTGACTTTTAGAAAGATAATTTAACTCCGAAGATGCTCATAAAAAGCATAAGATGCTTCACTTAGTCCTTATACTTGATTTCTTAATATTTAATAAAAGAAAGTATTTAAAAAAAATCAAGTGTTTTAGTAGTTTAAATAAAAATTTATATTTGAGATTATTGGAAATCGACGTGTCACTTCAGATATTTTAAAATACACTTTACCAAGGAAGAAAGACTGATCGCAAATACGAAATGCCTTTATTTTTTTTTATTCACACAACCAAAAGATGAAAAAGAATTCATATATATTGACATATAGTTAAGAAAGCCGACAAAATGACATATATTGATGTTGAATACCCTATTTAACCGAATGAGTGGAATATCAACCTAATAGCATCATGAAAATACTTCAGCTATGATCTCAATGTCTTTCACAGAATGTTTTTCTAGCAATAGAATAGTAATATATCACATTTGACGTCTTAGGAATTTCCCAGAATTCGTGCTAAAAGGAAGGACAGAGCTTAGCCTTAACATACCTTTCCAACGAACGTTCGAATGACTATAGTTCATTCATGAAAGTTGTTCCTTACATCCTAAGCTTTGCAAACACTATATATATGTATCTTATACACACCTATAAACACTTCATAATTGAGTTTAAATCGGCAAATTTGCCATATGACCCTAACTTGACGAAACGTCCGTAGACTTAAGCGATCTTAAAAGAGTCACCGGATGATTACCTTGGCAAACCAAGTATAAAGCCTGAAAAACCCAGCAAGATTAATAGATTCCTATCTTCCAATAATAGCTCCAAACACAGCTAATAGAAGGGGGAAATGATTGCAAAGCGTAGAGATTGCATTTCTAGGCACTGGGGTAAATTTTAACGGTAGAAATTGTTAAATTGCATCTTAGTCACTCAAGAACACTATGGAACCCTCTCTTAAGCTTGTTCACTGTTTTGGGACTGAAATGAAATGTTTTGACGGCTTCAAAGTTGAGTTTACCGACTTATACCACTTGTTTGACCCGACCCGGTTCACGACCTGGTTTCAGACTGGACAGTCCGGCGTAAAACAGTCATAACGTTTTACTCCAATGTCCGTCTGATGTGAGGTTTTTTGGTTGAAAACTAGGCTCGTAGATCTTTGATTCGATAGGTTGTGGGTCTCATAACTCTTTATATATTAGGAGAAATGATCTGATACATTTGAAATAAAATTTCAAAAATTTATTAGAGAAATTTACGATAACTTTTGCCGACCTTTATTTTGCGACTTGCTTGACTCCAAAACATAACATGTGACCAGTGTGATATTATACCCAATCATATATACCTGATATAACCACGCCACATTATGTATATTACGTAAGAGAAGAGGAAAAAAACATGGGGTCTCACACCGATATCTGCCATACCCATATAAAACCGCTTACCCAACATTTGATCTGGAATACCGTGGTGCGGACATATAACCAACATCCCTTTGAATTATGCCCATGTTTGTTGCAGTGTCTCCATTGATCTTTGTTTGAAACTCAAAATTTTATCAATTTGTTGAGCAGTCTTGTTGGGTGGATGAAACTTGTTCACAAATTGCTTGACTAACTCCTCCTAAGAAAGCCTGGGCGGCTTCTATCACAGAGAATGGAAACAATAACAGCTTTATTGCTTTCTGAGTTACGTTGGGCTGCCTTTGAGTTTTGCAGATTGACAGGAAATTCTTCCAGTGATGTTGAGGATCTTCGATTTGTGACCCCAAAAATAGTCCCTTGTTTTGCAACAAGTGCATAATGTTGTTCGTGATTTGAAATGATTCAGCCTGTATCTACGGGACTAAAATAGTTGTGGCCAAATTCTCTACTGTAGGTTGTGCCCAGTAATATAAAGTAGATTCTAGCACAAGAGGTGACACTACCGACGCTATTGGCGCAGCTGGGTCTACTATGTTATCCCCTATGTCTGGTTTGAATTATTCAGTTGTTTGTTTTTCCAGTTGGCCTGATTCAAGGCCTTGAATACTTTCTCAGAATCTGATAATGCTTCAAATACTTCACCAGTTCTCGATGAGTTTCTAGGCATGCACTTGTACAACCAAGTCAACAAATATTAAAATTTCAGTGTATAGATTGAAAGTAATGAAAACTAACTACACTAAGAATTTTTGTATTTCCTTCAATCATAATTAGTAACACCATTAATTTCCCACAATAGTGCCAAAATTTGATCACGCTCAACCATGCCTTATAAAAAGGACAAAATAGCCGCTGCAAATATAATCTAAGTATTTAGCCCAAAGTCAAATTCACAGGGAATTAAACTACCAATTACTTTGTAGATTCACTAAATTGTTTGTAATCAACTGTCCAGATATTTTGAATAATAATTGGAGATGTTTTTACTAACTATAATTAACTGAAATCAAGTAAACTAAAAGTTAACTATGGCTGGGTTGTATGCGAGTAAGAGAATGATCTAAGGTTATGATTTTCCCTATTGATGGAATCCCTTCCTGTTATGTTTCTCATAGAATTGACTAATCGTCTCTATCGATCATGAGCACTCTTAATACTATAAATCTCTCCCAATTAATCATGATAATTTACTAGACGCACTCTCCCGAGTTACACTAGCTGACTTTTATTACAGCTCACTTTAGATCGCACCCAAGGCTTCGTTATCCCTAATCCTGCCTTTAAATCCCCAGTTATTGATCCCTCATATACTTTGGGAGTGATGTTGTTCAATAATTACCTAAATATATACTCTTTCCCAAAGAATACATACTAAATAGGCACAGATAATTGAGGATCCTATCAATTAACTACAACAAGAACGTTGTTGAATAAATAGAGATTAGATCAGGCAAACTATATTAACATAACACAAAGTTCATCCTTCAATAGGTTCCATCAAAATCTTAGACTAAATGTTTAGCTACTCATTATCTTGTTCATCATAATAATTTCTAAATTCATCAGAAATGGTAAAATACAAAAGGAAGAAAGGAAGAACTCGATGTTGAATTATTCTCCTTCCCTCTTGCCTCTCCTTGCTTTCAACTAAGCTGTAAAAACCCTGATAATTTCCCTTTGGGCGAGTTGGACCCCTTATAGGTTAAGTGAAATTATCCCCGAACTTCTAAGTTTACGCTTGAATTATATTTTTCGAACTGGACTAGCGCGGTCACGCTAGTGGGCGCGCATATGGCATAGTATTCTGCCTCAAACTCCTGGGCTAGCTAGCGCGGCCGCGCTAGTGGATCATCATTTCAGCTCTTCTTTTCTCTCTTCTTTCAACGTACTCAGCTCCGAAGAGTTTCCTTTGCTTCATTTAGCTCCAAATACAGTTCTAAATCATCGTACGCGTAACTCGCTCTTGAAAAACATGAAAATTGCAATTAGAGCCATTTATCATCTTTTAACTATGCTACGACAGTGAAACATAGTCAAGCGGGGGCATAAACAGTCACCAAATTACATGAATCTAGCCTATTATGAATGCGCCATAATGACACATGATGAAATGACGTCATTTCAAACTGATATAACAGTCAGATGTGGCTCTTAAAGTGCCACATCATCACCTCGCCATAAAAAGATTACTCTTCGGTTAGCATGCCCAAATATCTCAAGTTACAACTAGCAAAGTCCTCCCATCAAGCTCGTCCAAAAAAGAAAAAAGAAAAAAGAAAAACCGAAGGGCGAATGGACTAACTGTATGGGTCAAAATCTAACCAAGGGAATCTTGCCCAAGAGAGGATTTCAAATAGCCGGTCAGGCCGAGGTCGTGCTCGAGATGGAAGGAACCTATTGGCGAGCTAAGTAACTAGGGTCGAGGTCGAATACTCAGATCGGTCCTAAGGGCTAGTTTAGTAGTAAGATATGTTAGGTGAATATTCCACAAAATATTCTCTACACTTGTACTTTAAGATAAGTAAGGGATATGTCTCGTATAAAGGGGAAAAGAGAGAGAAGAAAGGGACATGCAATGTTCTATATGCGAAGATCTCTCATGAAAAAGTTGACTCTGGAGTAATTTACAAATATTGTCTTTCCACAAAATTTTAATTTCTCCTCAATTTCTTCCAAGTCCCTAAGATTTTCGTTTTCATTTGCCCCGCTTCGATATTTGACATCATATGTTATTTAATTCTTGAATTTCAACAGTAAATTCAGATTTTTGGTACGCCTTTTGTTTCCCCAATTTCTCTAGCGTCTCTCCTGAGACTTTCTGCCGCTTCAATAAGGACCACCATATCCGTCACCGGCTGTGGTCATGAAATCAGAATACCTATTTTAGTTCATCTCTTTTCTAAATACTACGAGCCAGCTCTTTTCTTCCTATTCTCTCTTCTGCTTTTTGTTGGTGTATGTGGGTGTGTTATGTTTTCTTGGACAGGGACCTTATTTTTCCGGTGAGGATTTCCGGCAAGCTACGGTACTTCCGGCGACTCCCGTTCAGACTTTTGGCAGGACGCAACAGAACTACAAGTTCCGATAAGCTTTAGGAAAACTTACCCCAGGTACTAGTCACGGCGGCGAGGCCAGTTCGCGGCGTCTGGGATTGAAAAGCTAAGCAACATCTGTCGGGACGTGCAAGAGTCGGTAGCAGTTGACCTTGGGCGCATCAAAGCCTACTTTCAGGTTTTTCCACCGGGAGTTGGTAGCTCCCGCTCTCTTGTTTACTTTGTACACCTTTTTACGTATTTTACCTAGCATTCCGTGTGAGGTTTACTATGGTGCTATCTAGTTTGCCTCTTTTTGCGTGTTTTGCTATAGTGCGTCTGTGCGTCACTATTCTCCATAATCGGTTGGAGGGATAGTGGCTGTGACTGGGGATGATAGTGTAGGGTCATGTCCTCGGGGGGTGGGGCGGCAACGGGGGTGAGTAGGGGGCAGGGAGTGGTCCTGCGGGTAGGGCGGGAGGTAAGGGTGGGAAGAGGGTAGCGGACACTCATAGATTAAGGATTGGGTCGTGGAACATAGGAACTCTGACGGGTAAGTCCATTGAGTTGGCGAAGGTTCTTCAGAAGAGGAGGGTTAACATAGCATGTGTCCAGGAGACTAGGTGTAAAGGGTCAAAGGCGAGGAATGTAGACGGGTTTAAGCTGTGGTATTCTAGGGTCGTGAGAGGTAAGAATGGAGTGGGTATCATGGTGGATAGGGATCTAAAGGAGTCCGTGGTCGAGGTTAGACGAGTGAATGATAGGTTAATGTCTATTAAGTTGGTTATTGGGGGTTGCGTCCTCAACGTCATCACCGGTTACGCACCGCAAGCGGGCTTAGACGAGGAGGCTAAGAGGCGCTTTGAGAGGGCTTGGATGATCTGGTGAGTAGTATTCCCCAATCTGAGAAGTTAGTTATTAGAGGGGACTTTAATGGTCATATTGGGGCTGATGTTGGTGGTTATGGTGAGTGCACGGTGGCTTTGGCTTTGGGGTTAGGAACGGAGGAGGCACGTCACTACTTGATTTCGCCAGGGTTCCGAACTTCTGATTGTGAACTCGACATTTCAGAAGAGGGAGGAGCATTTGGTCACCTTTAAGAGTTCGGTGGCGAGGACTCAGATTGATTACCTCCTCCTCAGAAGGAGCGATAAGGGTATGTGCAAGGATTGCAAGGTTATTCAGGGAGAGTCCCTTTCGATTCTTCATAGACTCCTAGTGATGGATATTGGTATCTGGGTGAAGAGGAAGAGGAGGGGTGCTCGGGGACACGCGGATTAGATGGGGTGTTTCGACTAAGGAGAAAGCACAGGAGTTGGAGAGGGGGTTAGCTGAGCGCGGAGCTTGGAGAAGTTCTGGGGAAGCAAACGCTGTGTGGTTAGAGACGGCGAACTTGGTTAGGGAGGTAGCACGGGACGTGCTCGGGGTAGCCAAGGGCTATTCAGGCAGACATCAGGGTGACTGGTAGTGGAACGATGTAGTCGAAGGAAAAGTGGAGGTGAAGATGGCGGCGTTTGCTAAGTTGGCAGGGAGCACAAGCGAGGAAGAGCGTAGAGCGAACAGAGAGATCTACAAGGTGTCAAGGAAAGAAGCAAAGCTGGCGGTTACAGAAGCTAAAAACGCGGCGTTTGGTTGCATGTACGAGGAATTAGGGGAGAGAGGCGGGGACATGAAGTTATTCCGGTTAGCTAAAGCAAGGGAAAGGAAGGCGCGTGATCTTGACCGAGTTAGGTGCATCAAGGGCGAGGATGGTAGAGTTCTGATGGGGGAGTCTCTAGTCAAGCAGAGGTGGCAGGCATACTTTCGAGACTTACATAACGAGGAGGGTGATCGTAAGATAGAGCTAGGGGAGTTGGGGCATTCAGAGCAACATAGAAACCTTGGATACTGCAGGCGCATTAGGGCCGAGGAGGTCATGGGGGCTTTGCAAGGATGAGTAGGGGTCAAGCGACCGGGCTTGACGAGATCCTGGTGGAGTTCTGGAAGTGCATGGGTAGGTCAGGAGTGGAGTTAGGTTATTCAATGCGATCTTCAGGACCATAAGGATACCGGATGAGTGGAGGTGGAGTACAGTGGTGCCCTTGTACAAGAATAAAGGGGACATCCAGTGCAGCAACAGCTATAGGGGTATCAAATTAATAAGTCACACCATGAAGGTCTGGGAGCGGGTGATCGAGGCGAGGGTAAGGGAGATGACATCTATATCTGCGAACCAGTTCGGTTTCATGCCAGGTCGCTCCACTACAGAAGCTATCCACCTTGTCAGGAGGCTGGTGGAGCAGTTCAGGGATAAGAAGAAGGACCTGCACATGGTGCTTATCGACTTGGAGAAGGCGTATGACAAAGTCCCAAGTGAGGTGCTATGGAGGTGCTTGGAGGCGAAGAGCGTGACGGAATCCTACTTCCGAGTAATCAAGGACATGTATGATGGATCTAAGACTAGGGTTAGGACGGTGGGTGGCGACTCAGACCATTTTCCAGTGGTTATGGGGCTCCATCAAGGATCGACGCTTAGCCCTCTCTTGTTTTCCTTGGTGATGGATGCTCTAACCCGACATATTCAAGGGAATGTGCCTTGGTGTATGCTATTTGCTGATGATATAGTCTTGATAGACGAGACGAGGGTCGGTGTTATTGAGAGGTTAGAGTTATGGAGACTGACTCTCGAGTCTAAGGGTTTCAAAATAAGTAGATCTAAGACAGAATACCTGGAGTGCAAGTTTAGCGCCGAGCCGAGCGAAGTAGGCAGTGATGTGATGATTGGATGTCAGGTCATTGCCAAGAGGGACATTGTCAGATATCTTGGGTCGGTGATTCAGGAGGACATAGAGATTGACGGGGACGTGACTCGTCGCATAGGAGCGGGGTGGTCAAAGTGGAGGCTTGCATCAGGAGTCCTGTGTGACAAGAAACACTGAAACTCAAGGGGAAATTTTATAGAGTTGTGGTTAGACCTGCAATGTTGTATGGGACAGAGTGCTGGCCAGTGAAGAACTCTCATGTTCAGAGAATGAAGGTTGCGGAGATGAGGATGCTCATGTGGATGTGCGGGCTCACAAGGTTAGATAAGATTAAGAATGAAGTTATTCGAGAGAAGGTGAGGGTGGCTCCGGTGGATGAGAAGATGCGAGAAGCGAGGCTGAGGTGGTTCAGACATATGCGGAGGAGAAGTCCTGATGCCCCGGTGAGGAGTTGTGAACGACTGGCGATGGTCGGCGTTCGGCGAGGCAGAGGGAGGCCTAAAAGGTATTGGGGAGAGGTGATTAGGCATGACATGGCTAGATGCGGGTTTCCGAGGATATGGCCATTGATAGGAAAATCTGGAGGTCTAGTATCAGGGTTGTAGGATAGGGGCCCCTAGAGTTTTCCGTACTACTCACCCGGGGTTGGGTGAGGCTTGGCAGGGCTACCCATAGATGATTTGTGTTTTGGATTGTGTATCCCTTATGGTAGTTATTTATGGTAGTTACTGTATTATTGCATGCTATTTTATTTATGGTTCTTATGTTTAGATAATTGTTTACGCTATTTCTGCTGGACTTACTAATGCTCTTTTGTTTTTGTTTTTGTTTTTCCCTTTCCTTCACTGAGCCGAGGGTCGATTGGAAACAGCTTCTCTTTTGGGTAGGGGTAAGGCTCGTCTACATATTACCCTCCCCAGACCCCACTTTGTGGAACTATACTAGGTTGTTGTTGTTGTTGTTGTTGTTGTCTTTCCACAAAGATTCGATTTGTTGTTCATCCCACTCTTTCTCGCATCAGATCGAGAAAGTCCTTTATATTCTCACGTTTGTTTGTCTTACATCATTATCACATAGAAGAATCATCTACCTCATTCAATATTTGGGTGAATCATTCTCTCTATTTATATTCATTGCCATTTAATATATTTATTGTTCATCATTGTTCCCCTACACACTTATAACTGTACCATTTAATACCCTTTGCATTAAATTAGTTTAAAGGCAATTATATGTTATTTATATCAACCGATTCAGATGTATAATTTATTATATTTAACTAAAATTTACCCGCTATTTTTTTATTTAATTAATTTAATAAAAAGACCTAATACTTTTTGATCAAATAGAATAGCCTCTCTCATGTGAGCTTCGCAAGGGGAGCTCTAATAACAAGAATGCTTGGCTTTGTCAACGTACTTATTAATTAATTAATTAATCAATTAAATTAATATAGTAGTTAGTGTAACTATTTTCAAAATCACTAGTGATTAAGCAATCGCTGCTAAAACCTTGTAGGTATATACTCAACAAAAAAATGTATCACTTTAAATCACAGATATATACATCAAAATATGACGTGTAAAAATTCATGGCTCATCTTAGGACTCTCATTAATTTTGATTGGGAAAAATTTGCTCTAATACATAGGCTTCGTGACCATAAATTGTTATAGGACACATTTTAATGTATATATTTGCGATTTAACGTACTAACTAATTTTTTGTGTGAGCACTAGGGCAGATATAATTTTATATATCATTATTATATGTATTTTGTGACTTCAATATTTCTTTATAATAAAATATAGACGCTTTAAGTGGAAAAATGTTATCGGAGTATTAAGTCGAATATACAACGACTTATCAACCCTTGAAATGGCACAAATGTCCTTTAGCTCATACATCGAAAATGGCGACGAGACATTTCACACGCTACACACACTGAGCGTGAATACTGAAAAACAAATGTTGAGTACACTCAAGTTGCAGCTACCGTCGCCGGTGCTTAACAAAAATTCCGACCAAGGAGTCGCCGGGAACTTGGATTCCGGCCGGCGCTTTAGTATCCGATTGCCGCAACGACCATTGGCGTCTCTTGCCGTCCAATCGGAAAATGCTTCGTCATCTGTGCCGTTAGTTACCTCTCATCTGAATTCCACCGTTGGATATTCTTCTTCCTCGGTGGTTCAATGGACTCTAACACATCGCCATATTCATATCCTCAATTTCATTGCCTGCGCTGTATGTACCCTTTCCTTTCACTCTCTTACATATAAACACATCTGAATTTTGCTTTATTGTCTTTATTTATTATTTTAATTACTTGGGGAGATTTTTCTAATGCGAATATAGGAGATTTATTGCCTAAACATTCCAACTTTTTTTGGGGAAGGGGGGGGGGGGGGTGGTTGAGATTGGAGTATTCATAAAGTCTGTTTGGCTGCTTTGAAAAACTAGGGAAAGGAATGATTTTGTTGATAAGCAAACATGAGGAAAAGAAAAAAGAGAGTAATTTTACACTTGGTAGATAGAGTTACCGAGGTGAGTTTATGCATGGGTGGGTGGTAGTAGGTTGAGTGGGACAGTAGATTTGCACGCAAGCTGATCCTGACACCACCATTTCTAAAATAAAGAGAGTAATTAACTTTAACACCTTTATAATATGACAGGTTATGGATATAGCTTATTACAACGGATGATAAACCTATAAAAATAGTGTTTGAGTTTAAAATATGCCCCCAACTGCGTCATATTACAAGCATTTTTTGAGTGATTTTGTTAAGAGCTTGAGAACTCTGTTAATGGTGGAAGGGAAAAAGACAGAGAACGAGAGAGAAGAGGAACATTCTATTAATCCCCTTTGTATCTTTTCTCTAATGAAATGACAATCGATTGCTATATGTTTCGTCCGTTTATGATAGACTAGATTTGCTGCTATCTGAAGAGCTGCTTTACTATCACAAAACAGCTTCACTGGTCGTTGAACTTGCAAGTCCAGTTCTCCAAACAGCCCTATTAGCCATACCACCTCTGCAATTGATGTTCCCATGCTTCTATACTCAGCTTCCGATGAACTTTTTGATATAGTACTCTTTTTTTTGATTTCCGCGAGAGTAAGGAGTCTCCAAGTTTGACAATAAAACCACTGACTGATTTTCTTGTCATGGACAAGTAGCCCAATCAGCATCACAAAAGACCGTCAGCTCATTAGTTCTCTTAGAATACAGTAGAATTCCCAGGGCAGGAGCATTTTTGAGGTACTTGACTACTCTTAATGCTGCTTCCATGTGTGACTTCTTGGGTGAGTGCATAAATTGGCTTAGATTCTGGACTGCATAGGCTATATCAGGCCTAGTCATAGTAAGATATAGTAGCTTACCCACCAATTTTTAATAGCTCGTAGCATCCTCCATAGCCTCATCTGTCTCTGTATCATCAGCTGCAAGGCCTTTGTCATACGCCACACAGTCTTTGATTAACTTCCAAAGGTGTGGTTGCATGTTTAGAGCCTGCCAAACCTAAGTGTAAAGCGTGTATGTCCTATAGATTTACCCGTTGTTGATTGGAAGTTGGAAACTGATATTCGAAAGAAACGATTGCTTAATTACAGTATTGATTTTGGAATCTGTATATTTTGTGGTAATTGCGTTGAGTATCGTCCAACAAATTGTTTATCAATGACCGAAGAATATGAACTTTCTACTTATGATCGTCACGAATTGAATTATAATCAAATCGCTTTGGGTCGCTTACCAATGTCAGTAATTGATGATTACACAATTCGAACAATTTCGAATTTACCTCAAATAAAAAATGAATAAACCCTAAATTCGAAAAAAATTCCGAATTACGAAGGCTTAGTTCGGATCTAAAAGAATGCTATTTTTGCTTTTTCAATTCAAACTAGTGGTTGCTTAATGACACTCCTA
The DNA here is from genome assembly GCA_034376525.1 of Nicotiana benthamiana. Taxonomy (NCBI): domain Eukaryota; kingdom Viridiplantae; phylum Streptophyta; class Magnoliopsida; order Solanales; family Solanaceae; genus Nicotiana; species Nicotiana benthamiana. The sequence continues at coordinate 68,395,841 of CM067332.1, forward strand.
GCTTAATTTCGATTGAAAACAAAACGGATTTCTATATTCTAGTTATAATAATAGTAATGGTTTCAAAGTAGATAAATGATATCCAAAATCGATAGGTTTAAACTACTCGTTCGACGAATAAAGAATTGATAGTGGTCCAATAAAATAAAAGCATCTACGTCAATTCATACCCATTACAATTTCATTCAATTAACAATTAAGAAGTATCATAAAAAATGGAAAAACTTCTTTTTTCCTGGTCAGGTCAATAAAGTCATGAAATTCTTCGTTTTTGATTTTTAAATTAGGTCTAGAGCAAATTTTCTTTGACAAACAGAAATCCCATCTTTGTTCTAGCAATTTCAAGTCCAAGGAAATACTTCATCTACCCAGGTCCTTAATCTTGAAATGATGCTGAAGTAATGTCTTTGTGGCAAGAATAAGAGCAGAAGAAGAACCGGTGATCAAAAGATCATCCACATATACAAGGATGATCACAATATGACCGTCAACTTTCGTAGTGAAAAGAGAGTAATCATAGTGACTTTGGGAGAATCCTCAAGTCAAGAGAGCCTCAGACAACTTCAAATTCCATTGTTGGATGCTTGTTTCAGTCCATATAGGGACTTTTGCAATTTGCATACCTTAGACAACTCTCCCCGGCTAGCAAAACCTGGAGGCTGTACCATGTAGACATCTTCTACCAAACCCCCCTGAAAAAATGCATTAAATACATCCATCTAGTGTAAATGCCAACCATACATAGCTGCCATTGAGAGAGCAACTCTAACAGTGACTATTTTGACACAGGAGAGAAGGTCTCCTGGTAGTCTAAGCCCTCCTGTTGTGTGTATCCTTTGGCCACTAAACGAGCCTTGTATCTTTCTACTTCTCTCTTAGCATTATATTTCACCTTATATACCCATTTACATCCTATGGCCCTCTTTCCTGGAGGTAAGTCAACCAGAGACTAGGTTTTATTATCAAGTAATGCTGAACCTCTTATTTCATAGCTGCAACCCAATTTTCATCTTGTAGGGCTTCTGAATAGGAATCTGGTTCCTTAATGACAGAATAATTGCAAATGGAATCAAGGTAAGTAGCTGAAAGAGATGTGTAAGACATGTAGTCAGACATAGGATAAATGCAGGAGGCTGAAGTGTGAGTACTGGGCAGTGTACCATGAACAAAATCATTTAACCATCCAGGAGGTCTAGAAATTCTACTTGTTCTCCTAGGCTGTGGAGGAGTAGTAGTGTGATGCAATTTAGAACTAATGGATTGTGTGTAATGTCCATGTGAGGGTTGTGATGGTGTGGTTGTTTTAGGAGTGTCTTGTGCAGCAGGAAACAATTCTAGACTATGTACAGGTACTGGAGAAGTGGGAGAAGGTGTTTGGGATGAAGATGAACTATTTTGGATAAATGGTGACTCTGAAGGTGAATCCACATGTATGATACCAGGATTTATGGGAGTCCTGTTGGCATTTAGTGTTTGAGGTGATTTGAATGGAAATACATCCTCCTTAACGATAACATCTCTGCATATGAAGAATACTTTGCTTGATAGGCTATATAACTTGTATCCCTTTTGTGTGCTAGAATATCCCATATGTACTGTTGCTTCGGAGCTTTGACCAAATTTGTCTCCATTGGTCCCAGTTTTTGTTGCATAAACATAAGCTTCCTATCACTCTTAAATGACTCAAATTGGGTTTCCTATCAAATGGTGATTTGTTCCCAATACTGGGACGGTAGCCTATTGATAAAATACACATCTTTAACAGCAGAAATACCCCAAAATCGTAAAGGCAGCCTTGCTTGAAATCTGAGTGCCCTGGCCACTTCAAGTATATGTCTGTGTTTTCGTTCGACTACTCCATTTTGCTGCGGTATGAACACAAGAGCTCTGGTGTATGATTCCTGCATTGTTGAACAAAGCTTTGCAGAAAGAATTAAAAAACTCGGTTTCATTGTCACTCCTGAAAACCTTTATTAACGCAAAACTGAGTTTGTACAAGTAGCAGAAATTCCTTAAGAACAATACTAACATCACTTTTCAGATGTAATAGGAATACCCATACCATGCTACTACAATCATCCACCAATGTGAAAAAGTATCTACAACCATCAAAAGTAGGGACCCTATATGGACCCCAAACATCTGCATGTACCAAGTCAAAAGGCTTTGCAGACCTACTATTGCTCATGGGAAAGGGGATCCTTGTTTGCTTAGCCAGAGGACAAATAATACAAGTCTTGGCTATTTCTTTGTTTTTGTTTTTCCCGGTAAAATCAATAAACATTTAGGGTTTTGAACACCAAATTCGCTGATAACAAATACAAAACAAATCATTCTTTGGGAAATTCTCAGTGGAGAAAGGTCAGGTTCTCTGATAAGGCTCCTTGGCTTTTGAGGAGTGAAATTCTCTTTAATACCCTTTTGCCTTCTGTTTCATTTTTTCTTAGTTCACTTTCTGAAGACTTGAACTTTTTTTTTTTGTTCACTTTCAATCAAGATCACGTGCGCACCTTCTCCTCAGTTCTGCGATTTTTCTCTTTCGCAAATTTTCACCATTGTTTAACTCTTTGTTCTGTTCCGGCGACCCCTGCTCTATTCTCTTTTTTCTCGCTCGCCTTTTTCTTTCTTTTCTTCCTATTCTCTCTTCTGCTTTTTGTGGGTGTGTGTGGGTGTGTTCTGTTTTCTTGGACATGTGCCTTGTTTTTCCGGCAAGGAATTCTGGCAAGCTACAATACTTCCGGCGACTCCCGTTCAGGTTTTTGGCAGGACGCAGCAGAATTACCCGTTCCGATAAGCTTCAGGAAAACATGCCCCAGGTACTAGTCGCGCCGGCGAGGCCAGTTTGCGGCGTTTGGGAGTGAGGAGCTAAGCCGGGACGTGCAAGAGTTGGTAGCAGTTGACCTCGGGCGCATCAAAGCCTACTTTCAGGTTTTTCCACCGGGAGTTGGTACCTCTCGCTCTCTTATTTACTCTGTACACCTTTTTACGTATTCTAGCAAGCATTTCGTGTGAGGTTTACTCTGTTGCTATGTAGTTTGCTCTTTTAGCGTATTCCGATATAGTGCGCGTCTGCGTCACTATTCTCCATAGTCGGTTGTAGAGATAGTGGCCGCGGCGGGGGATGATAGTGTAGGGTCATGTCCTCGGGGGTGGGGGCGGTGGCGATGGCGGTGGCGGGGGTGAGTAGGGGGGTAGGGAGTGGTCCTGCGGTTAGGGCGGGAGGTAAGGGTGGGAAGAGGGCAGCGGACGCTCATAGATTAAGGATTGGGTCGTGGAACATAGGCACTCTGACGGGTAAGTCCATTGAGTTGGCGAAGGTTCTTCAGAAGAGGAGGGTTAACATAGAATGTGTCCAGGAGACTCGGTGGAAAGGATCGAAGGCGAGGAATGCAGACGGATTTACGCTGTGGTATTCTGGGGTCGTGAGAGGTAAGAATGGAGTGGGCATCTTGGTAGATAGGGATCTAAGGGAGTCCGTGGTCGAGGTTAGGCGAGTGAATGATAGGTTAATCTATATTAAGTTGGTTATTGGGGATTGCGTCCTCAACGTCATCAGCGCTTACGCGCCGCAAACGGGCTTAGACGAGGAGGTTAAGAGGCGCTTTTGGAAGGACTTGGATGATCTGGTGAGTAGTATTCCTCAATCTGAGAAGTTAGTTATTGGAGGGGACTTTAATGGTCATATTGGGGCTGATGCTGGTGGTTATGGTGAGGTGCACGGTGGCTTCGGCTTTGGGGTTAGGTACGGAGGAGGCACGTCACTGCTTGATGTCGCCAGGGCTTCCGAGCTTCTGATTGCGAACTCGACATTTCAGAAGAGGGAGGAGCATTTGGTCACCTTCAAGAGTTCGGCGGCGAGGACTCAGATTGATTACCTCCTCCTCAGAAGGAGCGGTAGGGGTATATGCAAGGACTGAAAGGTGATTCCGGGAGAGTCCCTTTCGACTCTTTATAGACTCCTAGTGATGGATGTCGGTCTCTTGGTGAAGAGGAAGAGGAGGGGTGCTCGGGGACAACCGCGGATTAGATGGGGTGTTTTGACTAAGGAGAAAGCACAGGAGTTGGAGAGGAGGTTAGCTGAGGGCGGAGCTTGGAGAAGTTCTGGGGAAGCAGACGCTATGTGGTCAGAGACGGCGAACTTGGTTAGGGAGGTAGCACGGGATGTGCTCGGGGTAGCCAAGGGCTATTCAGGCAGACATTAGGGTGACTGGTGGTGGAACGATGTAGTCGAAGGAAAAGTGGAGGTGAAGAAGGCGGCGTTTGCTAAGTTGGCAGGGAGCACAAGCGAGGAAGAACGGAGAGCGAACAGGGAGATCTACAAGGTGGGGAGGAAAGAAGCGAAGCTGGCGGTTACGGAAGCTAAAAACGCGGCGTTTGGTCGCATGTACGAGGAATTAGGGGAGAGAGGCTGGGACAGGAAGTTATTCCGGTGAGCTAAAGCAAGGGAAAGGAAGGCACGTGATCTTGACCTAGTTGGGTGCATCAAGGGCGAGGATGGTAGAGTTCTGATGGGGGAGTCTCAAGTCAAGCAGAGGTGGCAGGCGTACTTTCGAGACTTACTTAACGAGGATGGGGATCGCAACATAGAGCTAGGGGAGTTGGGGCATTCGGAGCAACATAGAGACCTTGAGTATTGCAGGCGCATTAGGGCGGAGGAGGTCATGGGGGCTTTGCGTAGGATGAGTAGGGGTCGAGCGACCGGGCCTGACGAGATCCCGGTGGAGTTCTGGAAATGCATGGGTAGGTCAGGAGTGGAGTGGCTCTCCAGGTTGTTCAATGCGATCTTCAGGACCAAAAGGATGCCGGAGGAGTGGAGGTGGAGTACAATGGTGCCCTTGTACAAGAACAAAGGGGACATCCAGTGCTGCAACAACTATATGGGTATCAAATTAGTAAGTCACACCATGAATGTTTGGGAGTGGGTGATCGAGGCGAGGGTGAGGGAGATGACATTTATATCTGTGACCAGTTCGGTTTCATGCCGGGTCGCTCTACTACAGAAGCTATCCACCTTGTCAGGAGGCTGGTGGAGCAGTTCAGGGATAAGAAGAAGGACCTGCACATGGTGCTTATCGACTTGGAGAACGCGTATGACAAGGTCCCAAGGGAGGTGCTATGGAGGTGCTTGGAGGCAAAGAGCGTGCCGGAAGCCTACATCAGAGTAATCAAGGACATGTACGATGGAGCTAAGACTAGGGTTAGGACGGTGGGTGGCGACTCAGACCATTTTCCAGTGGTTATGGGGCTCCATCAAGGATCAGCGCTTAGCCCTCTCTTGTTTGCCTTGGTGATGGATGCTCTAACCCGACATATTCAAGGGGATGTGCCTTGGTGTATGCTATTTGCTGATGACATAGTCTTGATAGACGAGACGAGGGTTGGTGTTATTGAGAGGTTAGAGGTATGGAGACAGACTATCGAGTCTAAGGGTTTCAAAATAAGCAGATCTAAGACAGAATACCTGGAGTGCATGTTTAGCGCCGAGCCGAGTGAAGTAGGCAGGGACGTGATGATTGGATCTCAGGTCATCGCCAAGAGGGACAGTGTCAAATATCTTGGGTCGGTGATTCAGGGGGACGGAGAGATTGATTGGGACGTCACTCATCGTATAGGAGCGGCGTGGTCAAAGTGGAGGCTTGCATCAGGAGTCCTGTGTGACAAGAGAGTTCCACAGAAACTCAAGGAGAAATTTTATAGAGCTGTGGTTAGACCTGCCATGTTGTATGGGGCGGAGTGCTGGCTAGTGAAGAACTCTCATGTTCAGAGAATGAAGGTTGCGGAGATGAGGATGCATAGGTGGATGTGCGGGCTCACCAGGTTAGATAAGATCAAGAATGAAGTTATTCGAGAGAAGGTGGGGGTGGCCCCGGTGGATGAGAAGATGCGAGAAGCGAGGCTGAGGTGGTTCGGGTATGTGCAGAGGAGAAGTCCTGATGTCCCGTGAGGAGTTGTGAGCGGCCGGCGATAGTCGGCGTACGGCGAGGCAGAGAGAGGCCTAAGAGGTATTGGGGAGAGGTGATTAGGCACGACATGGCTAGAATGCGGGTTTCCGAGGACATGACCCTTTATAGGAAAGTCTGGAGGTCTAGTATCAGGGTAGTAGGATAGGGGCTCCTAGAGTTTTTTGTACTTCTCACCCGGGGTTAGGTGAGGCTTGGCAGGGCTACCCATAGATGATTCGTGTATTGGATTGTGTCTCCCGTAGGGTAGTTATTTATGGTAGTCACTGTCTGATATTATTGCATGCTATTTTATTTATGGTTCTTATGTTTAGATAATTATTTACGCTATTTCTGCTGAAGTTACTAATGCTCTTCTGTTTTTATTTTTCCTTTTCTTCACTGAGCCGAGGGTCGATTGGAAACAGCCTCTCTGCCATTTCGGGTAGGGGTAATGCCCGTCTACATATTACCCTCCCCAGACCCCACGTTGTGGGAACATATTGGGCAGTTGTTGTTGTTGTTTCTAACTAGAGAGAGTTTTACTATCCTTTCGGAGACATGCCCTAGTCTCCTATGCCATAGCTCTTCCTCATCTTGTACTGTCAGGAGCACTGAAGGAACAGTTGATGATGTCCTTTTATTCTTTGAGTGCCAGTGATACAGATCCCTTTCCATTTTACCAATCCCCCTCGCCTCCCCATTGTGAAGGTCCTGCATTAGACAATAATCAGGATAGAATGCCATGAGGCATTTCAACTCCCTTGTCAACTTAGCTATTGATAACAAATTGAACTTGAATTCAGGGACACATAGAACATTGTGTATGCTTCCTTCCAACAGTTCAGAACTACCTATGTGAGTAATGGGAACTCTACTACCATTAGGTAACAGCACCTTTTGATTCTCTCGTTTAGTTATTGTGGATAACATATCACTATCTCCCACCATATGATTAGTCGCTCCACTATCTACAATCCACTTATCATTCCTATCATTAGGGGTAGAGGGAGTAACAATACCTGCTGCATTGGCTGCTGGTTCTGTCTCATTATTGTTACCTTTGTTAGCATTTTCAAAATTTGATTATACTGTTCCTATGTGAATATCATGGGTGCTGGTGTTGTATTCATGCTTGTTGCTCCTTGACCTGCAACAACATTATTCATTATACCTTGACTCTGATCAAAAACTTGATTGACACCATTAGTGAGGTTTGAATCATGATGTTCTCCACCAAAAAACCATCCATGTTTACTAGTGTTATATCGTTGATTGTAAACTCCAGGACCATAATTTCCTGGATAATACTGCCCAGGGATGACATTAGTGTTTTGGTGAAGTTGTTTACCAAATGACATCACATTGTTCGCAGATGGCCCGTTCTCCTTTCTTCCTTTATAGTTTGGGGGGTAACCAACCAAGTGATAACAATTCTCCCTGGTATGACCTTTTAGTTTGCAATGTTCACAGAATAAGTTAAAGTTTCTTTTCTGTTTTTGTTGTCCACCTTTTGCATTCCATAAGGCTGTAATGTCATTCCCTTCTACTGTGGAATTAACTCCAGAAGTTGGTGTCAATTGACTCTCACTCTCAATGATCATTGCATATGCTTGATTCAAGGTTGGTTCTGTTGTCTTCATGAGAATCTGACACCTCGCCTGATCATATGGATCGTTTAATCCACTGAGAAACTGAAGTAACCGTTGTTGTAAAAAATGCTCTACATGTTCCTTGGATTTTGGACAACCACAGTTCGAGGAAGGTATCATTGCTTCATATTCTGCCCATAGCTCTTTCAGCCTTGTGAAATACATAGAAACAGAGTCCGTTCCTTGAGAAATTGTCGCAATTTCTCGATGTAACTGAAATATACGTACTCTGTTTACCTTGTCAAAACGCTCTCTCAGATCTTCCCATACAAGATGCGCATCTGATGCATAAACAATTTTGCTAAACAAATGCGGCGCAACTGTATTCATTATCCATGAAAGGACTATTGCATTACATGTTTCCCAGTCCTCATGGAACTCAACATCAAATAATTCCTTTCTACAAGTTCTAGTACAAAACCTAATTTCGGTTTGGCTTGAAGTGCTATATGCATCGACCTCCGCCATACTCCATAATTCTCCGATCCTTTGAGTTGGATCGGAATTAGAATTGAACCCGGAGTGTCTGATGGATGCACAAAAAGTGGATGCGTGTGATTGATTTTTGCTTCAATTCCTGTAGCTACTTCCGTTCTTTCTTGATTCACCATTTCAGCTGAATTGGGCAGAAATTAGAAAACCCTAGCTTCGTGAATTGAGAGTTTGGAACGATTCCTTCATGATTTTGTAGGAAATCGGAGGTGCAATGAGCTTTGAGATTTAGACGAGTTGTGAGTAAATCTCGATCGATTCTCACTGCTCTGATACCATGTTAAGAGCTTGAGAACTCTGTTAATGGTGGAAGGGAAATAGACAGAGAACGAGAGAGAAGAGGAACATTCAGGAAAAAAGATTTTTTATTTTCACTAACTTACTTTACAACCCACTGTACATCATCTTATACTAAAATAATTGACTTCTTAATTACTATTGCTAACACTAATTAGCTGACTAATTATGACAGCTCAGCATCCCTCAACAGATTTACTGAACACAAGGAAAAAAAAAGGAGTTGGACAGGCTGTATATTTGGAAACTGTTTCTTTGGGTATGAGAAGATGTAAATAAGTTGAATATTGACTGCAAGTGTTTCAATCATTTAATTTGAAACCTCTGCAAGTCTTTCATTCATTTATATTGATGTTTGTGTGTGCTCGTTGATAAGTATATCAGTGTTATTCTCATATATTGTTCATTCGTGTAGTTTTGAGCAATTCCTACGACATTCTAGCTGTTGTGCATATTTTCTCTCTATTGGCTTGTGGATAACTTGACTAGAATAAATAATAAGGAAATTACTCAAGGATTTCTTAGGTTTCTGCCATATTGTGCTTGTTTCTTGTTTTGTTTTTGTGTTTAAGCTAAACCCTGCCTATGTGACCTTCACATCTATGTAAGATTCATATTATCGAGACTCACATCGTCAGTTCCAATTCCACATAAAGGAGTAGGGTTTCTTAGGTAGATGACCGTTGTAAACTAGCCAAATTATGGCATCTACTTTTGGAAAACTCCTAATTTGCCTTAAAAGACACACCATGGAATTTTGGAATAAAGCAAGTCCAACAGAACAGAATTAATATGAAAGATTTGTATAGCTCCTCCCAGTTATTTTGTGTTGAAGCTTAGTTGTTGTTTGTTAATTGAAGCTTAGTTGTTGTTTGTTAGCTCGCTCTAAAATACTATTAGTTTCTTGCCTTTCTATCTCTTTTCTCCCGTTCTTGGAGGACTGATGCAATTAACTACGGGCGAACAATGTTAACTTTACTAATCAAACACCTCTGTAGTTCCTGCTTGGAAATGTTACTGGCTTGTTTGTGGCGGTTTGACCCCATAGATTGTACTTTGGTTTTTGAAGCTACTAGTGTAAAGTGGCTATATTACGAGTGATTAAGTTGGGAAGATAATCCCCATTTTATTTAGTTTTGCATTATTTAATTTGACATGCAACATTTAAATTATGTTAAATTAGCATATATAGTGTTTGCAATCTGTCATATGATCCTAAATTTGTTACCTACCCATAATGTGCATAATCATAGCTCGTCATACGTGCAAACTTTTTTCGTTCTTTCTTTTCCTCCTTCCATTGAGGACTAATGAGATTAAAAAAAGGTGATACGGATCTAGAAGAAAAGAGGATGTATCTGATTTCCATCACAATCTTAACTTGCTGAAACAAACCATGTTCAGGAAGATTAGAAAAATGTATTTTGTGATTAATAGGTCTATAACTACCTGCTTTTATATAAATGTAATAGTACTGGAGTGGGTCTCTTGTAAGCCTGTAATTTGCAGATTTGGTTCCTGAAGTCACTTGTGATGCCACCATTAATTGGCTTTACTCTGAACATGTAAATTAATGATTTGAGCTCTAGAAAGATAATTTAGTTTCATTCCATTGTGCCTTGCATGAACTAGTGAAATTTTCTCCCAAAGAAGTTTTTGTGGGATGGGCAAGGATTGCAGGTGTTTATGACAGGAGGGGTTAGGGTATGCGGTTCCAAGGTTGGCGGAGAGATCGCGGGTATGTTTGGGATACGACGAGGTTCGATGAGGGCATGCGGGTGGATAGAAGAGCTAAAAGAGATGGTATCGAATAAGAGTTGTGTGAATAAAAATAAATGAAGTATTATTTTATATTTTAATGAAATAGAATAGTGTAAAAAATACAAGTGAAGTAAATAAACAAATGAGTACACCCGAGACAGAACATGTCAAGTGTCTTCTTAGAAGTATTTGGTTCTATTGTTGATTAGATGAAACTTATAGGGGATGGCTGTGACAATCAAGTTACTGTTAGAATGAAGGCAATCACGTGGCTGACTCGTCGGCCAATCGGGCATACTCTCGTAGAGGCAAATCTCTGCTTTCTTAGGTTTCTTGCAAACATAGGATAGGAAGGATGAGAGGTAGTTAGACCACTGAGTTTTGTAATGAGGATGCAACTAAGGCTGTATTGTGTTCCGGTTCTGGGTCTATTTGTGTCTGGCGTTCCGGGTCTGACGGTTCTGGTTCTGGCGGTTTCGGGTCTGGCGGTTCTCATGGTGGAACCGGCCCGTGACGGTTCCAGATACCATGCGGTTCCGGTTCTGGCAGTTCCGGTTCTGGCGGGTCTGGTGGTTCTGGCGGGTCTGATTTTTATTTTTTAATTCAATATTTTGTATAGTAGTCATTAGTATAGTGTAGAATATATTTTATATGGTGTACTAAGTTATTAGTATAGTGTATATTGTGTTGTAGTAATTAGTATATATTGTATATAAGTAGTATATTTTGTATATAAGTAGTATATATTGTATTTAAGTAGTATATATTATACATAAGTAGTGTATATTGTGTTGTAGTTAGTAATTAGTATAAATTGTATATAAGTAGAATATATTGATAAAAGAATGTTGTCATTAGTATATTGTGTTGTATGTTATATATGGTATGTTATACAAATATTCAAGGATTGATATCGAAGTAAAGACAAAGAAATATTGAGAAAAAGATATTCAAGGATATGATAAAGAGCATATTTATTGACCAAAATGGCATATCTTTCTTAGTCTTCCTTCCCCCAATGGAATGAGCACAACATGGTACTAATACCACCATTAAAAGGAAAAAGAACTAAAAGAAGACGTGCCAATGTACAAGTTACATCATAATTTATGTTGTATTTCTAACAAATCTCATAAATCCGTCAAGGTTGGGAGGTGGTTGTGTTGGCGGTGGTGGAAATGAAGCTTGTTCATCACCACTTCCGGGTGAAGTCGCTTCCTCAGCAAGTTCTGCTATCATTTCTTCATATGCCTCATCTATTGCCGGTTGTGATTCTGCTATGCCAAAGTTCCTTCTTTCTGCGCGGATCCAATCTCTAAAAAGCACTGATATTTCCAAGCTCTCCCGCATCGACGCTCTGTGATCACCGATTTATAGTCTTGCTTGACTGAGCGCTCTCCGATGCAACAGTTGACGCTTGAATTGACAGAACATCCCGAGCCATCCTTGCAAGAACGGGAAAATGCTTTTCCCTTGACTTCCACCATTCCAAAAGGTCGAAAGAGCCGTCTGGATTCTCCTTTTCTAGTCCGTGTGACAAGTACACTTGAAGCTCATTTAGATGGGAAATTTCATCAAAATTATCACCTTGAGTACCCCTGAACTCCGTCCACGACTTAAGAGCTGTTAAGCCAGCAGCTCTTTTAGACGATTGTGATGTAGACGAAGTAGGGGTTGGAATATTTGGCCTAGCATGCTCTAACGCCTGTTTATAAGCATTATAAACAGTTTGAGCATTAACTTTAATTGATGCTTTCGCATCAGCTAGTGTAGCAATTTCGTCTTCTGAAAGATCTAAAGCTCGATAAATATTAGAACACCAAAAGTGAGGACCTCCTAATTTTATTGTTGGATTTAACATAGCAGCTACACCAAAAATAGGAGGGATTGGAAAAAAAATATTTTTTAAACTTTTTTTTCATTTCATTTATTGCAAGTTCATAAATATCCCCCCTCGCTAAAATTAACAAACAAATCAGCAAGTGCGGCAATATAAACTAAACAGTTAGAAATAGTCGGATAATATTGTCCAGAAAAAAGCATTTGTAGCCACTTGAAAATGTTCTAAAAAATCTAAAAGAATTTTAACATTAGTCCAATCTTGGGTAGTTAGCATTTCATCATCATCCTCACCACTTACCCGAGAATTAAATGTATGATTAATTGGGTTTCTATATTCATACGCTACTACTAAACTTTCGTACATGTAATTCCACCTAGTCGGGCAAGGTTTAGGAACCTTTCTTTCTCTAGGGCCATATTCGTCACATTTTTTAAAATATTCTCTTAGTCTACTTCTACGGTTTGAATAAAATAGCCAATTAAGAGCCATTCTCACCTTTTCAATTTCTATGTTTAGTATTCGCATACCATCACCAACAATTAAATGATAAATATGACAAATACATCTAACATGGAAAATATTACTAAATGCAGGATTAAGTGTTTTTGTTAGCATGCCTATTGCACTAGTGTTGCTAGAAGCATTATCCATAGAAATTGCCATTATTTTATCACTAAAGCAAAAATATCTACATATATCTGAAACAGTGTTAGCTATAAACCTACCCGTGTGCCGTGAATTAATTATTCTATATGCAATTATTCGTTTTTGCATTGTCCAGTCTTCATCTATCCAATGACTTGTTACAGTTAGATAATCACAGTCATTTCCACTTCTACCAATATCAGTTGTAATAGAAATACGATTACTTATATGAGTAAATAAATAGCACAAATATTGTTCATATAATATCGGCCTTAACTGTTGCGCGAGGCCAACCTTTATAAGTAGGATTAAATACTCTTCTAATATAATGAATCCATGCAGGATTAGAAGCAAAAGTATAAGGCAAACACATAATATTAATCATTTTCGCTAATTCTTCACGATCCTTATTTGGATCGTAATATAAAATACCTCCGGTGACAGTGTTTATTCCTGGTTGAACTAGATTTGAACCAGTACTTGGGTTAACTTGAGAATCAACAGTTGTCCCCCCCTCTTGTTGCGTTTTCATTTGCAAAAATCTAGCCTTATCTCTAGGATGTAATTTTATATGCTTAGTCAAACTACCCGTGCCGCTACGATCTCCAGTATACCTATGAACAAGTAATTTCCCACAAGATTTACACTTAGCCTTATTTTGTTCTCTTAGTTGAGTAAAAAATTGCCAAACTAATGATGTTTCTGTACGTTTAGGAGATTGTCTACTAAAAGTGGGAGTTTGTACAGGTGGGTGTGCCGGTTCATTACCTAAGTTATGAGCAGGACTAGTAGGTGTATCATCTAAATCTACTGGAGCTTGGGTTTCATCATCATCATCCTCATTTCCCTCTAAGATAGGTTCATTAGGATAAAGAGCATTCATAATATCATCATCTAATCTATCACCAACTGCAACATCATGTAGAAATTCACTATCGGTAAATTGAAAACAATGGTGATCACTATCAAGGATTACGAAGGGTTGATTAGGACCTCTAGGTTGGCTACTACTTTCAACTTTCTTATCTTTTTTAGGTCGGGGAGCCGGGGGAGGGGTAGTATTTTGGCCACTACTTTCATCGGTTTTACCTTTTCCTTTACCGAACATTTTTTTCAACGAAAATGCCATACTAATTAGAATTAAGCAAACTAAAAATACAAAAAAATACTATTAGCACGTAAAAGTTGAAACGAGTTTACCGGATTGACGAACAATTTCTTGAAAATTGAAAATCGTTGAACTTGAACACTTGAAAACTTCAATTCAACAAAACTTCACAATTTTTCACGAATTTTCAACAATAAATTAAGCACTTGCACTAGAAAGATTGAAAGAGAGCTTGAGAGAGATTGAGAGATATTGATGAATTGGTGAATAAAAATGAAAGAATGAGGGGTATTTATAGGTGAGAAATGGGAAAAAGTGTAATTATATAAAGTTTAGGGTTAAATTAAAGTTTGGGGGCCAAATGGCTATTTTTAAACTTCCAAACGGCTACTTTTTGCAAAGAGCCGTTACTGAAAATTTTTTTAAATTTTTTTTTTTTAAAAAAATAAATCCGTTGGAACCGCCTGAACCGGACCGGAACCGCCAGAACCGGTCCAGACCCGCCAGCCGGTTCCGGGTCTGGCGGGTCCGGTTCTAGCTGTTCCGGATGTTAGAACCGGCCCATCACGGTTCCCTGGAACCGGTAGAACCGGAACCGCCGGAACCGGGCCACCGGAACCGGTAGAACCGGCAGGGCCACCGGAACCGGTAGAACCGGCAGGGCCACGGTTCCGGTCCGGTTCCGGTTCGGAACCGCGACAGAGAACAGCCTTAGATGCAACTAAATGAGTTGGTTTACAGGGATACAATTGAATAGAAAGCTAAACTTTTTTGGACGTATTAACTACATTCGTTTGGTACTGTTGCCCCACCCTTGATCAAGAAAGACTGATAGTTGGCTTTTCTTTTGTTTTCCTTTTTCCCTTCCTAGCTAAAGAGTAATATTTCACTTTTCATTTGTTTTTGATTTTTCTCCCTTCCCAGCTGATTCAAACACTTATGTTACTTTATACGTATTTCATCATCTGTCATAATTGGAGGTCTAAGTGTTTGTCAAGTCATAACTGGGGATAGGTTGCCAATTAGTTCACCTACATTCATGCAGCAGAGAAACTTCAGTTTAATTTTTTTTCTGTGGGTTTTAACTTAGAACCCAAATTTTCTGATATACCTACTTTGTATTCTTTGACAGGCAGCAATATCTGCAACCTGGCTGTTTTTCTCTGCAATTCCAACCCTTCTGGTATGCGTCGACAATTTCTTCCCGGTCATTATACTTTTCCAGTAATTATTTATGAGGTCTGCGTGCAAGAAGTACCTATTCAGTAGAACTCTGCAGTGGCATAGCCACATACAATGAAGGGTGGTCAGTTGAACACCCTTCATCGAAAAATTATACCATGTATATAAAAATTTATACTGAACATTTATATTAAATCTTGAACACCTTTAGCGTAATTCTTGGCTTCGCCACTGGAACTTTGGAGGCAGTATAAGGCTGTTGTGAACTTCTTTCCTTTCTGGGAAATGAAATATTGACGTGAGACTGAAAGCTGAAGAAAGTTTAATTTATCTGCTAGAAGAATCATATAATTAGATGTGGTGTATGTTTCTATATCTCATAACTTAATATTCAATTTTGACTCTAGGCTTTTAGACGAGCTACAGAGTCGCTAGAGAAGCTAATGGATGTTATTAGAGTGGAGCTTCCTGACACTATGGCTGCAGTTCGACTCTCTGGTATGGAAATCAGTGACCTTACTATGGAGCTCAGTGACCTTGGGTTAGTACAAAACATATGTACTTATTCAGTTATATGTCATTAAAGGGAAGCCCGGTGCAATAAGCTCCCACTATGCGCGGGGTCCGGGGAAGGGTCGGACCACAAGAGTCTATTGTACACAGCCTTACGATGCATTTCTGCAAGAGGTTGGTTCCGCGGCTTGACCCCGTGACCTCCTGGTCACATGGCAACGTTGCCAGTTACGCCAAGGCTCCTCTTCTCAGTTATAGGTCATTAATTTGTGGTAGTATCCTTGGACATGATGCTAATATTGACGTCTTGATCTTTCCAGCCAAGGATTTACACAAGGTGTTAAAAGCTCAACTCGAGCTGTCCGCTTGGCAGAGGAAAGATTGCGACAGTTTTCAAGCATGGCTCAATCAGGTTATTAGACATTTAGCTGTCGTTGATCTTTTATGGTCATTGAAATGTTTTCAGGTGATGAATTTCGCTTCATCTTTACTTCATTAGCACACATGCAGGGTCTACTTGTCCCAACGGAGACCAGGACAACAAGACCAGCTTTAGCTAAAAAGGCGAGGGACCTAAGGGAGGGAATCGTTAAAGGTCGTGCTGCTGTACAAATGCTTTTCACCCTCGCCCGGTATTCCAGGACGATCCTCAATATCTTCACGTCCAGGGCAAAGGCATAGAGCAAAAGCATTAGGTCCAAGGAAATCAAATCTGCCTTGTACATATTTCTTGTAAAATGTCTGTTGTCGTTCAATGGGTTGTAATTGAATGTTATTTCCTTCTTGCTACGTTCATTTACTTCAGACATTTGTCTATGTTAACTTCCCCTAGTTTATGGATTTGGTAGCTGATCCATGATTTCGTAGTTAAGTAGGATCATACTTTAATCTATCAAAAGAATATCCTTTTCTTTTTTCGCCCCTATTTTCCAGAATAGTCAAAGAACTTATAGGTCAAAATTCTGGTATGATCTTTGAATCAACACTACCGCTTTCAAAAGTTACTAATCCAACGACAACAAATCCGGTGCTATCTTACAAGCGAAGTCTGGGGAGGATAGTGTGTATGTAAATTTTACCCCAGCTTCAAGAGATGAGAAAGTTGTTTGGAAAATGTAAAAGAAAGGGCAACAACCAGCACATCAATCAAAAAAGTTACTAATCCAATCTTTTTTTTAAAAAAATAATTATAGTATTCGAGTTAACTTGCTAGCACATCAACTTATTATTTGCTGCGCTACTTTTGATGCGTTCAACCTCCCTTTTTCTAAATGTTGTTATTCCTAACTCTTTAACCGTTATGTCACTCCTTTAAAATTAAAAGAGTTTCAGTACCAAATACTTAAATTAAAATTAATGTGCAAATTTGCTTGCAAGAGTAAAATCTCATAATTTGCAGTTTTATATTAATTTTAGATGGTGAAATTGCAATTTTGGAGTCTCAGATTTTGTCCATTTATTCAGAGGGAATTTGTTGGAAAAAGCGAAAATAAAGTACTATTTGAAAAAAACAGTATTTGAAAAATGGGAAAAAAAAAGGATCCGAGCTGACAGCGGGGGAGATTGAACCCAACGTGAATCGAACACGCAACCTTCTGATCTGGAGTCAGACGCGCTACCATTGCGCCACGGATCCGAGCTGACAGCGGGTCTGAACTAATTTTAATTGAATACAAGGCATCATATAATATTTAAAGTCTATATTATTGAACTTTCCGGTAAATTTCTTCAAGAAAAATTATATAAAATACAACTTCCCTAATATAATATCTCAGCGTTATAGTCCTATCCAAGGAGTCAGAATTCTAATTTTTCAGTCTTTTTTTTTTTTTTTTGGTATGGTACTCTATTTTTGTGGGTTAAATTAAACTAGTAAATACTTATTCGTATGATGTGTTTACATCAAATTATTAGTACAATAATATTTATTATAGTTTATTAACAACATGAGTTTCGACTCTTTTTTATCTAAAGTAAATAGGTAGTTATAGTATTGGTTAATTAGTTCCACAATTTCAGCTTCGGAATATATGGAACTAAACTCAAGCCGAAGAAAAACAAAGGAATATCATTTCCAAACACCTACACCAAGAAATCAAACTACAATCAACTCCCTCTCCCCTCCCCCCTCCCACCCCTATCCCAATCTCCATTACATGCAAAATTCAACATCTTTAATCTTTGTTTCTTCCTTCTCTGTGTAATTTACCTCATCCATTGCTGGTTACCCTAATAACGGAAACCGGCAATGGATCGAGATTCACAATCAACGCCAAAAGCTAGCTCATCATCATCTTCGTCTTTTTCTTCAGAAAATACTCCACCTCCACCACCAACTCCGCAATTATCCCTCGTTGAGCCAGCTAATTCTACCAAGAAAAGAAATCGAACTAGGGTTTTTCGTGTTTTTCGAAACGTTTTCCGATCGTTCCCCATTATTACACCTGCATGCAAGCTTCCTTCTCTCCCCGGTGGCCGATTACCTGACAGTAATAGCCGTATAATTCCAGGTTCAAGAATCACCGGTACGTTGTTCGGATATCGAAAAGGACGTGTTAGTATCTCTATTCAAGAAAACCCTAGAACTCTTCCTACCGTTGTTGTCGAACTTGCTTTGCAGACCAATGTTTTGCAGAAGGAAATGAATCTTGGCATGGTAAGCTTTGTATTGTTGTTTCCTTCTATTTATGTGAAGGGATTCGGCCCTAATTTATAATGTGAATTTGAATATGATTCTTCATTCCTAGTCGAAGCTACTATAAATGTTTAGATAACTATTTATGTTATTTCTGCTGAAGCTACTAATGCTCTTTTGTTGTTGTTTTTGTTTGTTGTTCTTTTCCTTCACTGAGCCGAGGGTCGACTGAAAACAACCTCTCTGCCCTTTCGGGTAAGGGTAAGGCCTGTCTACATATTACCCTCCCCAGACCCCACTTTATGGGACTATACTGGGTAATTGTTGTTGTTATTCCTAGTTGAGGTCTACCGAAATCAGCTTCTTAACCTTTTTGAAGATAGAAATAAAGTTTACATACATTCTTCCTGACTCCACTAGTAAAATTATATTAGATTGCTGTTGTTAACTATGATTACGTTTTTAGATAATTAAAGAGGAATTGCTTGCCATTTGTTCTGGAACCTTATTTTTTTATATTCCTGAATATGGTACATAAACGTTTTTGATATAAAAATTTCCTATTTGAAAATTACATGAAAAGTACAAGGTAGCATAGCTACTAATCAGATATATTTAAGAAAGTTCGATAAAATTATAGTCCAATAAAAAGCTATTTGACCCCCCAAATAATAATAGTGCAGATAAAATGGGATAATTTTTTTAAATATAATATCTGCATCATATTGCGCAAAGAGGCTCTTGTATAATAGTATATTTTGTCCCTTTTAAACTTTACAGATAAGAGTTTAAGTTATATATTCTAACGAAAGTCTAATGAATTTTTTACACTATCAGGCCATCTAAATAAATTTACTCTTAAACCTCCTTAAAATGTGAATTAATTTGTAGTCTTGAAAATAAAATATATTACGTAATATAATTGATAAAAGTGACCTAATACTGCAAGATATTCTATATAACTTTAAACTCTTTACATGATATTCTTTGATAAAATAGGACGGTGAATCATAATAGAAAACATCTTCAAAAGCGTCACCCTTTAAGTTTCATTTAGCTAAAAAATTGGCAACTTAATTTCCTTCCCTATGTATGCGGTACCTGCAGTCATTTAGTGGGCCTTTGGACATAAGAAATGTAAAATTTCGAAAAAAGTGAATTTTTTTTAAGTGAAAATGATATTTGAATATTAAAATTGTGTTTGGACATGAATATAATTTTGAATTATTTTTTGAAGTTTTGTGAGTGATCTGAGTGAAAATTTTGAAAAATAGTTTTTTGAAATTTTTTAAATTTTCTAAAAATTCCAAAATTCATCTTCAAGTAAAATTTGAAAATTTTATAATTAAACACCAATTTCGAAAAAAAATAAATTCTTTTCGAAAAAAGTAAAAAGTTTCTTATGTCCAAACATGCTATTAAAATGTGAAAGTACTGACCTCTACTAGTTTGGGCCAAAGGTACGAAAATTTATAGTTTAATGCAGTCGTTATTAGTCCTTGTTTTAGAGCTAACAACACCGTTAATAAAGTTGATACCTTTCTTATCCTTCTTGTTTTATATATATATATATATATATATATATATATATATATATATATATATATATATATATATATATATATATATATATATATATATATACACTCAAGCTTAAAGAGTCCTATGATGCAATGATTATTAAGTGCACCTTTACAAATAAAATTAGCAGTCAAATCTCACGTCTATCCTAATTTTTTTTCTAGAAATGGAGCTCAGGGTTTCAAATCTTGCATTTGTGAACATGTCTAATATTCCTCTCTTATGTTTTAATTTGGTTTATTCATCTACAAATCCACATTGAGATCAAGGAAAATTTTAATTTTGAACCATTAAATCAAGATGGTAATGAGTGATCAGGGTAAGAATCTAAAGGTTAAACTCGTCAAATAAAAATCTAGAATTCGTCTCTTTATAATAGTAAACCTATCTTCTTGAAATTCTAAATCCTCCTCTAATCATCTATATACATTTCCTAATTGGTTAGGTCAGGATTGCTTTAGAATGCGAAAAAAGAGACAAAAGGGAGAAGATAAACCTTCTTGAAGAGCCATTATGGAGCATGTATTGTAATGGCAAAAAAAGTGGCTATGGTGCGAAAAGAGAAGCTACAGAAGAAGATCTCAATGTAATGGAAATTCTAAAACCGGTTTCAATGGGCGCCGGCGTGTTGCCGGGAAAATCTGACGTGGAAGGACCAGACGGCGAGATGACGTATATGAGGGCACATTTTGAACGTGTGGTTAAATCAAAAGATGCTGAAACACTATACATGGTAAGCCCAGATGCAAATGATGGACCTGAATTGAGTATTTTCTTTGTAAGGATATGATTGGTCAGTTATTATACAATGATCTTTGGGTCTTTAATTATCAGTTTAAGCTTAATTGAATCCCTCTAAAAATGATTAGTGAGGGTAATTTACTACTTTTATATGTAGATATCAATTACTTACATTATATTGTAGGTCTTTATTAGTAGTTTGACTATCATACATGCTCAACTGTCAGCATTATTTGTTCAACATTCTTCTAAGATCGTATGTTAATTACTTTATTAATACGTATATGTAAAGCATGATTCACTTTCAACATTTTTTTTAAAATCAAGAAAAACTGAATCGATGAATAAAAACCAGAAATAGTCATATTATAACTGATAATTAAAAATAATTATAGTTTCAAAAGTGATATAAAATTATCCATTTTTTCATGTTAAGATAAAATTTGAACAAAATATCCTTCAATTTAGAGAAATTTTAGCATAATATGCCGGAGTTTGCATTTTTACATATGAGATTCTAGCATAATAATGTGCTGGAATTTCATAATATCATGGACTTCCAACATAATATGCGGAAAGTTTATATGCATGTGCTTTATAATCCAGCATTAGAGTAGTCAAAATGGGCTAGCCCAGCCTAAGCCTTACGGGCTTTTAAATTTGGCGAGCTAGGACGGGCCGACCCTCTATCTATATGAGTATTAAAATGTCCAGCCCAACCCAGCCCATCCGAAGAGGGTCGCGGGCTAAGGCAAGTTAGATCTTCAATTTTTCTAGATTTTTTTTAAATCTTTAGATATTTTTTCGTGACATAATCTCTTAATCATATGAATGACTTCTGTTTATATAGAGTATATAAGAATCGTGATATTTAACAAGAAATCTCATAATTGAAATACAAATTCTCTATATCTATATCTCTAGCTCTTCTTTTTCTTTTTTAATATTACATGAAAATTTTTTAGTACTTTCTTTCACTTTCCTTAGTTTTAAGAATTGCTTCAATAAGTTTATATGCTAAGCTTTTAAATTTAGGTTTTGACATTATTTGTTGATTTAATCATTATATTCCATAAAATTTTTAAAATTTTTGAAATTTGCTAGTGTTGTCAATTTTCTTTGGGTATTAAAACTTGACTTTTTTCAATGGTAAAGAGCAATTTAATAATTAATAATATATTAAAGAAACCAAATTGATTATTGGCCACTTAAAGTTGTTAGTTAAGTAGTTACATGTAAATAAACCTAATCCCATATGTAGTAGGAATATGACATGTATTATATTATATATAGGACTCGTTGTATCATTGTGAATACATTAATAATAATATTTCGCCCGTGCTTTCTCACATGGTGTCAGAGCGAAAATGAGAAAACATTCAGAAAAAAAATCCAGCCATCGCCATGCTTTAATTCTGGTAACCTTTCAGGGCTATTTTTTCGTCAAAATCAATTCCATCGATGTTGTTCAAAAACCAACACCACCATAAGCTCCCCTACCCTCCGGCGACCAAACCCCAGTAAACACCTCTGTCAGACACCTCGCCACGCGCCGCCACACACCGATCGGAGACAGTATTCTCCGACGAGATCTACTCCATGCACCAGCGCGTGGAGCCCGTTTCATCCATTTTTTCAAAAATCTTCTTTAGAACAGTCTGATCGCCCTAAAGTTTCGAGCCTACCTATATTTTTATTTTTTGATTCCGAGCACCTTCAAAAAATTTCAGCAACTACAGTAGTTTTCCGGAAGTTACAGTATTTTTTTTTCGGCTGTTTTTCGGCAACCACAGTTGATTCTTTATTTTTTTTTGGTGCTAAGTTGCTAGATCTCTTTTCAATCCCATAATGTCTTTGGGAGTGGATGTATTTGGGTCTAAAAATACGGGTTCTTGAAGTTCTGGTATTATGATTATGTCATAACCTTTAGTGGGAAGTTCAAAATACTTAGCTTGGGCTTCATCTGTCGAGTCGTAGTGTAAAAGTCAAGGAGTTCTAGATCATTTAACAAAAAAGGCTAGCGACGGTGATAAAAAGGCCAAAACACTTTGGGAGAAGGTCGATGCTCAGTATGTAGTATCCTGTTGATATATTGATTTCAAGTTGATACCCTTGTTTCGTCCATATTAGACATGTTATTTAGTTTGGGAAAAGGCTCGTACTTTATACACTAATGACACATCCGTTTCCATGATGTAATATCGCAAATGGCATGCATGAAGAAACATGAATCGGATACGTATACTTACTTGGGACAAGTATATGTAGTCATGAAAGAATTTGAGAAGTTGATGCCAATTTCTGCTAGATTGAAAAGCAACAAGAGCAACGACAGAAGATGTTTCTAATTCTTATACTCGCTGAACTCCCTAATAACCTTGGTTCAGTACATGACCAGATATTTGCTAGTCCGACTGTCCCCACAGTTGATGAATTATTATCTCGGTTACGTTGCCTTGCTACAGCACCAAGTCGCCCAATGATCTCATCCGTGACACTTGACTCCTCTGTTTTTACATCCTAGACATTGGAAAATCGGGCATCTAAAACTATGGAGAATAGACGAGAAGGAGGTCCTTTTGGAAGATCTAGACTTAAAAGTGTTCTTTTTTTCATAAACTTGGACACACTCGTGAAGTTGTGCTATTCTTTACATGGCCGACCACCCAAAAATGCTTCTGTTGCTCAGACCGAGACTACAAGTAACTAGTGGTTTTCTTTATCTGAAGGGGAATATAATTAGTTCCTTCAATACCAAGCAAGTAAGCAGACATCTCCACAAATAGCCTCTGTTCCTCAAACTAATACTTCTGTTGATGGTAATTCTTTTGCTTGTGTTGTATAGTCTAGTACTCTTGAGCCACGTATCTTGGACTAAGGCGCTTCTGATCATATCTCTCGTAATAAATCACTTTTTTTTAATATTGTGTACTCACAGTCTGTTCTCACTATTACTTTAGCCAATGGGTTTCAACTAAAGCAAAAGGAGTTGGACAAGCTAATTCCCTACCTTCTGTCACTATAGATTCCGTTCTTTATGTCCCTAGTTGTCCTTTTAGTCTTGCATATGTTAGTCGTTTGTCTTGTGCTCTCTATTGTGGTATATATTTTATTAATGATTCTTTTATTAAGCAGGACCGTAGTACAGGACAGACGATTGGCACAGGGTTTGAATCAGAAGGCTTTTACTACCTTAGCTCACTCAATCCTTCCAAGGCATGTCTAGTTACAGATCCTCCAGATCTAATTCACATACTTTTAGAGCATCCAAGTTTATCCAAGCTTCTGAAGATGGTGCCTAGTTTGTCTAGTTTATCTACATTAGATTGTGAGTTGTGTCAGCTCAGGAAATATATCCGAGCTTCCTTTCCTAGTAGTATTGAGAGTCATCAAGAGTCTATTTTTTTCTTTAGTTCATTCTAACATATGGGGACCTAGTAGATTCAGTTCAACCTTGGGATTTCAATATTTTGTTAGTTTTATTGATGATATTCAAGATGTACTTGGATTTTCTTAATGAAAGATCGTTCTGAGTTATTTTCTATATTCCAGAATTTTGGTGCTAAAATCAAAAATCAATTTGGTGTTTCGATTCGCATTTTTCACAGTGATAATGCCTTAGAATATTTTTCCTCTAAATTTCAGCAGTTTATGACTTCTCAAGGAATTATACATCGGACCTCTTGTTCTTATACCCCTCAGCAAAAATGGGGTTGCAGAGAGAAGAAATAGGCATCTCATTAAGACTGCTCACACACTTCTTATTGAATCTTATGTTCCGTTACGTTTTTGGAGAGATGCAATTCTTACAACTTGTTATTTGATTAATCGGATGCCTTCATCTCCCATTTAAAATCAGATTTCGCAATTTAGTATTATTTCCCCAGTCACCCTTATACTCTCTTCCCCCCCCCCCATGTTTTTGGGAGCATTTTGTTTTTGTTCATAACTTAGCCCCTGGGAAAGATATATTAGCTCACCGTGCTCTCAAGTGTGTCTTCCTTGGTTATTCTCATGTTCAGAAGGAATATCATTGTTACTCACATGATCTTCGTAGGTACCTTATGTCAGCCGATGTCATATTTTTTGAATCTAAACATTTCTTTACCTATTCTTACCACCTTGATATATCTGAGGCCTTACATATACCAAACTTTGAGAAGTTTACTATAGCTCCTTCTTCACGTTCCACCATAAAAGTCTTACCCATTCCAACTGTTAAGAAGTCTAGGGTGGTTCTCCCTAGATCCCCAGCCATAGGAACACCACTCTTCACTTATCATCGTCGTCCACACCAGCATCATGCCCAACTGATTTACGTCCTGCACCTGACTCTGTTTCTACTGCGGACTTGTCCCTCCCTAGTGCACTGATTGTACTTCAGAAATATATACAAAACACACGTAATCGTAATCCTCATTATGTCGGTTTAGGTTATCATCGTCTGTCATCACCCAATATGCTTTTATATCTTCTTTGTCCTCTATTTCCATCCCTAAGTCTATAGGTGAAGCATTGTCTCATCCAGGATGCGACAAACTATAATTGACGAGATGTCTGCTTTACATACAAGTGGTACTTGAGAGCTTGTTCCTCTTCCTTCAGGTAAATATACTATTGGTTGTCGCTGGGTCCATGTACCCAAGGTTGGTCCGGATGGCAAGGTAGATTGACTTAAGTCCTGTCTTGTTGCCAAAGGGATATACTCAAATATTTGGGCTTGATTACAGTGTTACCTTCTCTTCCGTGGTTAAGATAGAATAAGTCCGCCTTTTTCTTTCTATGATTGCTGTTCACCATTGGCCTCTCTATCAGATGGACACTAAGAATGCTTTTCTATACGGTGAACTTGAGGAGCAAGTTTATATGGAGCAACCACCTGGGTTTGTTTCTCAAGGGGAGTCTCATGGCCTTGTATGTTGCTTGTGTTGGTCACTTTATGGTCTAAAGCAGTCTCCTCGAGCCTGGTTTGGTAAGTTCAACATAGTTATCCAGGATTTTGGCATGACTTAAAGTGAAGCTAATCACTTTGTGTTTTATCAGCATTATGATTCAAGTCTCTGTATTTATCTGGTGGTCTATGTTGACGATATTGTTATTACTGACAATGATCAGGATGTTATTGCTGAATTGAAGCAACACCTATTTCAACTCTTTCAGACTAAGGATTTGGGTAGACTAAAGTATTTTCTGGGTATTGAGGTTGCTCAGTCTAGCTCAGCTATTGTGATCTCACCGCGGAAGTATTCCTTAAACATTCTTGAGGAGACAAGAATGAAAAGTTGTAGACTAATTGAAACTCCGATGGATCCAAATTCTAAACTTCTGCCATGACAGAGGGTGCCACTTAGCGATCCTGCAAGATGTATGTGACTGGTTGGCAAATAAAATTATTTCAGACTGACTAAACATGATATTTTCTTTCCTTTGAGCGTTTGTAAGTCAGTTTATGGATTCTCCCTGTAATAGTCATTGGGATGCAGTTGTCCGCATTATTCGATATATAAAATCAACTCCATGCAAAGGGCTATTGTTTGAGGATCGAGGCCATGAGTTGATCGTCGGGCACTCAGATGCTGATTGGGCAAGGTCACCTTCTGATAGACGTTCTATGTCTGGATATTGTATTTATTAGAAGGCAATTCGGTGTCTTGGAAGAGTAAGAAATAGAATGTAATTGCGCAGTCTAATGCAGAAGCAGAATATCGAACAATGGCTATGGAAACATGTGAGTTAATTTGGTCAAACAATTGCTCAAGGAGTTGAAATTTGGTGACATAAGCCAGATGGAACTCGTACGCGATACTCAAGTTGCTTTTCATATTGCGTCAAATTCGGTGTTCCATGAGAGGACTAAACAGATTAAGATTGATTGTCACTTCGTCAAAGAAAAGATATTCTCAGGAGATATTGCTATAAAATTTGTGAAGTCGAATGATCAACTTGCTGATATTTTCACCAACTCTCTCGCTGGTCCTCGTATTAGTTATATATATAACAAGTTGGGCACATATGATTTATATGTACCGTCTTGGGGGAGAGTGTTGGTTAAGTAGTTATATGTAAATAATCCTAATCCCATATGTAGTACGAATAAGACATGTATTATATTATATATATGACTCATTGTATCATTGTGAATACGTTAATAATAATAATATTTCTCCCATGCTTTCTCAGAAAAGTAATATTTTCTTTTGAAAAAATTACTATTGGACACTTAAAACTTTCCTATTTGGTTGTTAATTAAGAAAAAGAAAAACTAATCTTGTTATACAACACACATGTAAAAAAATATAAATTCTAATTGATGTGAAAGGGTAAATGAGCAATCTAAAGTTGAAAAAAAGAGATTAAAGTTAATATTTTTTTAGTTTTTACTTTTTTTAAATGTTTAAATTTAATTTAATTAATTTTGGGCCAACATGCCTGGCCAGGCCCAGCCTCAAGAGACAGCGGGCTGACCTAAGCCGATCTTATAAGCCTCAATTTTAAACGGGCTAAAAAAATTCCAACCTACATTGCCCAAGTAGCGGGCTGGGTTGGGCAAGCCTTGCATGCGAAGCCCATTTTGATGGCTCTATCTAGCATATTATGCTGGACTTTTCGTGTTTCAGCTAGGGTATTTCTGTCTAGATTTTATCTTCGTATAATATAGTGATTATTTTTTAATAATTTTATAAATACTGGTTATTTTTCGATTACCAGTCCATAAATTAGCTAGTCCATGCTATTTTTACGAATAACGTTGAATAATGTCTATTTAGCCCAAACTAGACATGGGCCATTTCTTCCGCGTTAAACCCAAGAGTTTGTAAAAAAAGAAGGTCAAGTCACAGATTTGGCCGTTCGCTCAAAAGTAATTATATCCATTAGTCAAATATATTGAGATGTATTTATGTTTCATGCTTTTATACCTTGTGCGTTTATCTTTGCATGTTGGTAGTGTTAATTAGGATTATTTTAACTGTCAATTACCTGACGGTTAGAGTTAGTTAATTTTGTCCTGTATTCGTGTATGTATATATATTCTGTTGCATAGCAATACAAGAGCAGTAGTTCAATTTCTCATTTCTGAAATCAGTTTTCTTCCTCTCCCTCTTTAATGGAGCTCAGTTGAGGGAAAATTCACCCGTTTAAGGTGTAAATTGATATGGTATCAGAGCATAGAGACCTTCGATCCACTGGTCTCATAGTCCAAAAGAGTTTCTCAATTTTGCCCTAATTCCATTCAATTCATATGGCGTAAGTACCTCATTTCGCCCTCGATATAGGGTTTTGATTTTTCACATTCAATTTGTTTACATATTTCTTCAAATTCGGCATGGGTGTTACTGACCAAAGCGATGCAAATGGTATTACTGCAAATGTCAAATATGTTCCTAATTTTAGGATGGATCCTAGTGATCAACTCTACTTACATCCTTCAGACAATCCTGGAGCTATTTTACTTAGTGTAGGTTTTAGTGGAACTGGATATAGGTCCTGGAGATAGTCCATTTTGTGTGGTTTATCTGTTAAGAATAAGATTGTTTTTATCAGTGAAGAGTGCAAAAAACCTAATCCTCAATCACCTAAATTTCGGCAATAGGAACGTTGTGATGATATGGTGACCTCTTGGATTCTTGATTCACTATCAAAGGAAATATCAGATAGTGTAGAGTATGCTAGTGATGCAGTTGAACTGTGAAAAGAACGAGAAGATCAATATGAGCAAACCAATGGTGCGAGATTTTACCAAATTCAGAAGGAGATCTATGATTTATCATGTGGTACTTTGGATATCACTAATTACTACACTCAACTGAAGAATCTTTGGGAGCAGCTTCCAATGCACTTGTGGTGCCAAGAAAAATATGCACAAGGTAGAACATGACAGGAGATTGATTCAATTTCTTATGGGATTGAATGAATTCTATACAACAGTAAGGGGTAGCATTCTCATGTTGAATTCATTACTGTCAATGGCACAAGCCTTCTCATTACTGAAATTAGTTTCAAACTTAAAGGCATTCACGGTTTAATCCAAACAAACCAACTAATTAGTGAATTAAGTATTTATCTAATTGACTGAATTTAAACAAATAACATATCAAAATAGTGACTAATCAAAGAACTAAAGTGAAAATGCAACGAAACCCTAAATATTAACCTAATTAATCTACAAATGATCAAATCAAATAAACTAACAACTACACTGATTTTTTAACAGCTAACATGCTTTGAATAATTTTAAAACTAAACTAGCAGTATATTAACCCAAAACAAATCTTAACTAACACATGACCGTGTGCACACAAATCATTAGAAAATAAGAACAAAACACAAAGAAAAAGGAAAAACAGGTCAAAGAAAATATACCAGGGGGAGGGGGGTTTCTGGCAAGACGAAACTCCTTTGAAATAGCTCCAAAATATGCTAATCAATCGTTCTTGCTGAGAATGATTGACTAACATAGATTTTGAACTAAATCGAACCCAAAAAAACCGACAAAATCAAGAAAGGGAAGTTAGGGTTTCTCATTTTTTCTAAGATATAAGATTTGAGGAAATTAGAGTTGGATTTTTAGGGAATCAGTTGTAGGATAGGGGTAAGGGAAGGTTGAGGGTCATATGGTAAGAATTTGAGGGTTGTTTGGGCGACCTAGAATTTTGGGTATAACTTTCAGATTTGACATTGGAGGATTTGGTTGGTGATTTAGAGGAAACAAGTGATATATCAGTGTTTGGGAGAGGCTAAGCGTCATGCGGTGTGAAATTGAGGCGGTTTGGAGGTGATCCTCCGCCATGAGGTGATTTTCGATCGGCGGACCACGACGTAGCCAATGGGGAATAATAGGGCGAGTAGGGTTTTCATTTTATGGAGTTTGAGACGGGACTGAGGAGATTCTCTAGGGTTTTGGGGGTGGGGGTGGGTTCAGACAGTTTTATATTTATGGAATGATCAGTCGCGATCCGTTGGATCAAGATGCTCGAACGAGTGGGATTAGAGGGGAGATAAGACAATGTCGTTTTGAGTAAGTGGGGGTTTGGACCAGGTCGATCATAATTGGGATGGGTCTAGTGGTGTTCATAGTTTTATTTGGATCGATTTTTTCTATAAAGAAATCAAACCAAGTAAGTCGATTTTTTAAAATATTAGAACCAAACCAAACCAATTAAGTCGTCTTTTGCTCAATTTGGTATATGTCGATTTTTTGGGTTTTTTTTGGTTATTTGTCAATTTTTTTAAATATAAGACATATACTACCAAATATACATTTTGGCGACTATGTTTTCAACATAACACTATCAAATCAATTTCCCTTTGAGAAATCTATTATTTACCAAGATATATTGATAATAATTGGATGAAATAGTGATGAATAATTTAATGACTCAAATAAAAATATATTATTTTGAACACGAAATAGATTCTTACACTTAACAAAAGAAAACTACCGATTTAACTAAAATGGGAAGGTAAAGAAATGCACTAAAAGTGCAAACAATTAATATTAATTATAAAAAATTTAAAACTTTGTATAAAAATATACATATATATAGGTGTAATAATAAATTTAAAATAGCTACTCCTATATTCAGTTTGGTTCCATTTTTTTTAGTTAAAATCAAAATCAAACCAAAATTTGACCGGCTTTTATGTTTCAAAATCAAAACCAAATCAAACAAAAAAGTATCGATTTTTTTGGTTGGTTTGATTTGATTTTCGGTTTGGTTCGGATTTTTAGATTTTTATGAACACCCCTACAGGGGCAGGTGTATTTGTTTTTTGGCCATACAAAAGGTTTTGGACCCATATTTGGCCATAAACAAACTCCTCTCTAATTTTTACTTTTTCTTTTCTTTAATTTTAAAAATCCTAATTAAATTATTTAATCGGAAAAGGGTAAAAAATACCCCTAGACTATTGGAGGTTGTAAAATAATGCCCTCCGTCCATCTATTTTAAAAAAATTTCCCTCACTGTTATCTTTTTGGCTCAAGAATGCCCTTACGACTAATGGCCATGTTAGATAAAAAAATTCATTAATTTTCATGTGCCATAACGAAAAAAAGGTCAAAACGGCCCCTAGACTATTGGAGTAGGTAAAATAATACCCCCATCTCAAAAAATCTCTCACTCCCCCCCCCTCTAGCGTGTGGGTTCATATTCCTCTTGTTTTTCTCATCCTTTTTTTGACCTAGCACTCTATTTGAATAATCAATACAAATCTCATTAAAGTTTTATTTTCAGACAACCAAAATATTTTGTCACCAATACTTACGTCCTATAACTTTCAAAAACCCTGTTAAGCAAAAAGAAAACGTAATTAATTTCCATGTATCATCGTCCCATTGGCGTAACTTAAGACTCACCTAATTAAAATAAACTCACCAACATTCTAAGACCGTTTTCCTCCGTTACTTTCTCCTCTTTCTTTTAGAAATTATTCCACCAACTAGAACTCTTGTACACCTACTTTTTTCTTTAAGCAAACAAAACTCTCTCTTATAGTTAATCACCTTCCTCTTCCTATTTGTTTGTAAATGTACACATCGATTTTTCTATTTTTTTCCATCACAGAAATACCATTCATCATCAATTTTTCTTACTACACTTTACTGCTTCATACAATACGCTCAATCAAGTGTTTATTACAGTCACATTTACCAATAAGTCGTATTCTCTCATATTCTCAGGAATATAATCTCAAATATATCTCTTGATTAATTGTCTTTTTTTTTTTAAAAAAATTGGCGGTATTGATATAACCTGAAGAGCATCCACGTAAAATAGCTTAATTTACGAGGATGCTATATTTGAATAATCACTACAAATATCAGTAAAGTTTTATTTTTAGACAACCAAAATTTTTTGTCACCAATACTTTATGTCATACAACTTTCACAAACCCTGTTCAGCAAAAAAAAAGTAATTAATTTCCATGTATCATCGTCCCATTGGTTGGTTGTCTGAAAATAAATTACGTTAGGGGTATGGAAATTCATACATGGAAATTGAAGATGATACATGAAAATTAATTACGTTTTTTTTCTTAACATGATTTTTGAAAGTTGTATGACGTAAAGTATTGGTGACAAAAAATTTTGGTTGTCTGAAAATAGAACTTTGATGATATTTGTAGTGATTATTCAAATAGAGTGCAAGGTCAAAAAAAGGATGAGAAAAACAAGAGTAATATGAACCCACACGCTAGGGGGGAGGGGGGGAAGGGGGAAGGGAGAGATTTTTTGAGATGGGGGTATTATTGTACCAACTCCAATAGTCTAAGGGCAGTTTTGACCTTTTTTCGTTATGGCACATGGAAATTAATTAATATTTTTTATCTAACATGGCCGTTAGTCGTAAGGGCATTCTTGAGCCAAAAAGATAACGGTGATGGCAATTTTTTCAAAATAGGTGGACGGAGGGCATTATTGTACCAACTCCAATTGTCTAGGGATAGTTTTGACCCTTTTCCGTTAATTAATTTATAAATTAAATCCTAAATTAATATAATCTTTAAAACCAAACTGTTAGATATGTAAATATAGTAGAACTCTAGTTATAGTAGAACTCTAGGTTATTAGTATTATATATAGGGCTCATTGTATTATGTTTAATCTTAGTTATATTCTTCTCCCGTGCTTTCTCACATGGTATCAGAGCAACCACCTGGGTTTGTTGCTCAGGGGGAGTCTCGTGGCCTTGTATGTCGCTTGCGTCGGTCACTTTATGGTCTAAAGCAGTCTCCTCGAGCCTGGTTTGGTAAGTTTAGCACTGTTATCCAGGACTTTGGCATGACTCGGAGTGAAGCTGATCACTCTGTATTCTATCGGCATTCTGATTCACGTCTCTGTATTTATCTAGTGGTCTATGTTGACGACATCGTTATTACCGGCAATGACCAGGATGGTATTACTAAATTGAAGCAACATCTCTTTCAACACTTTCAGACTAAGGATCTGGGCACACTAAAGTATTTTCTGGGTATTGAGGTCGCACAGTCTAGCTCTGGTATTGTGATCTCACAACGGAAGTATGCCTTAGATATTCTTGAGGAGACAGGAATGACAGGTTGTAAACCTGTTGACACTCCAATGGATCCGAATTCTAAACTTCTTCCAGGACAGGGGGAGCCTCTTAACGATCCTGAAAGATATAGGCGGTTAGTTGGTAAACTAAATTATCTTACAGTGACAAGACCTGACATTTTCTTTCCTGTGAGTGTTGTGAGCCAGTTTATGGGTTCGCCATGTGATAGTCATTGGGATGCAGTTGTTCGCATTCTTCGGTATATAAAATCAACTCCAGGTAAAGGTTTATTGTTTGAGGATCGAGGCCATGAGCAGATTATTGGATACTCCGATGCTGATTGGGCAGGATCGCCTTCTGACAGACGTTCTACTTCTGGATATTGTGTCTTAGTAGGAGGAAATTTGGTATCTTGGAAAAGCAAGAAACAGAATGTGGTTGCTCGGTCTAGTGCAGAAGCAGAATATCGAGCAATGGCTATGACGACATGTGAGCTTGTTTGGGTCAAACAGTTGCTCAAAGAGCTGAAATTTGGTGATGTTAGTCAGATGGGACTTGTGTGTGATAATCAAGCAGCTCTTCATATTGCGTCAAATCCAGTGTTCCATGAGAGAACTAAGCACATTGAGATTGACTGTCACTTTATCAGAGAAAAGATACTCTCGGGAGATATTGCTACAAAGTTTGTAAAGTCAAATGATCAGCTTGCAGACATTTTCACCAAGTCCCTCACTGGTCCTCGTATTAACTACATATGTAACAAGCTCGGTACATATGATTTATATGCACCAGCTTGAGGGGGAGTGTTAGATATGTAAATATAGTAGAACTCTAGTTATAGTAGAACTCTAGGTTATTAGTATTATATATAGGGCTCATTGTATTATGTTTAATCTTAGTTATATTCTTCTCCCGTGCTTTCTCACACAAACTAATTATCTATTTATAATATTTACAAAATTAATTAATCCTAAATTAATGAGGCAAAAATTACTAATCTAATATTAAAAGCTAAAAATGTAAAAATGATCAATTCTTTTTTGTGATTTTTATTTTAGTAAAGCCATTTATTAATCAATTAATCCTAAAATATGAACACAAAACCTAATATTCAACACATGAAATTTTGATATTTTTGGTGTATTTTTTAAGAAAATGATTTTAACAAAATTAAACGTGCAGAAAAATGCAAACGATTAATAAAATCCTATAAAATTTTAAAAATATTTGGAAAAAAATCTGTTTTTTTAATTTTGTAGGAGTATTTTTATTGAGCAAAAATCACTTGCTCACAATGCCAACATATTCTTATTAATTAACATCTCATGAACTAATAACAATTAAATAATAGTAAAATCTTAAAACCTATTATAGATTACCGTTATATGTAGTACAAATTTTAAATTTAAGTTACGAACTATCTCAATAGTTTAACTTATATGTATACATATTTTATCCATAATAAATATTATCAATCCATATATATTCAAACAATTTGACTATTGCACAAGACACATGTATTATGGTTTGAGCTCTTCAAATTTAATCTTAACGTATTTTGTAAATAAGTTTTAGATACGAGAAACCATGGATCTCATATCATCAAAGGATTGCATATAGATGTTCATAACACGCAGTGAAAGACAAGAATAATCATAGACATACATGTTAAAGATCGAATCTTTGGTGCGAAAACTCTATGTGACTGATGGTCTTCGAGATTGGGGCTGTTGAGACCACCGGCGTCGATGCTGCTGCCAGTGTTCGAGGTAGTATTCCGTTGAGAATGATGAGCCGGAGTTAGAGTCGGTGCAACCATCAAAACTAGGATTGGGGTTGTTTATAAGTAATCAAAACTTTCCAAAAATAAAAAAGTGATCACCCGAAATATAAGAAATCCTCTCATTAGTTTCTATACTTGAAAAGCCATTAGTTGATGATTATTCATAAAACAAATAATTGAATCGATCAAAATTTTCTAGAAATAAAGTGAGAGATTTTTTCCTTTTTTTGTAATTAAGGATTTCATTAATCACCAATGAAATAATATTACAAAACCATAGTCTAGCCTTAACTCAGTTGACTATCTCTAATATAACAATTCAAAACTGTATCTAATGTTCTAACTACCTAATAATACTATATTTGAAGATGTTGTAAGTGGTTTCTAATTCGCGGGGTACCTCTAACATTACAAGTATATACTATGTCTCTCAAAAGGGCTTCATTGCAACGAAATGTCTTGTTGAAGATTCTTGAGTTCCTTTCCAGCCAGATAGTATATGAAAGCTCAGCAACTACCATTTTGAAGATGGCTGCTCGACATGTTCGACCCTTGGCTTTGCTTACGAGCCACTGCATTTTCTGGTTCCAGGCAGTAAGGTGAGGATAAGTCTCCTTCAGCCAGTGCATTGTTTTCTCCTATAATTCAACAGTGACTGGGCAGAATAGTAGCAAGTGATCTCTGGTCTCTGGATGGTTTTGGCTTAAGTTACATTGCTGATCAACACTCATTCTCCAGCTGTGCAATGTATCTTTTGTTGGTAATCTATCTTGTAAGAACAACCATAGATTGAAAGTTGCCTTTGGCCTTGCATAGTTTTGTATGATCAAATTCATCCATAGGACTCTCGGCAGGTCTTGAAGCTGTAAATGGTATAGTTGTCTAACTGAGCAGCCTTGCTCCTTCCAGTGTTGAATCTCTGCAAAACTTCTCTCGATTGGATGATCTTTCTGACCATCCAGCTTGCCTGTGCAGGAATTGGCATGGTTTCAATAGTTCTGTTTTTGATGTAGTGTACAGTGATCCATCTAATCCACAGTTTGTCCTTTTTATAAGCTAGATCACATCATGTCTTTGCAATGGCAGCTTTATTCCAGAGCTTGAGATTAGTAAGATTCATCCCTCCAGCTGATTTTGGGGTACACATTCTATCCCAGGAGATATATAAAATCAAAAGTCTAAGGTTAGATATATAGAATCAGAGAAATTGATAAATGTAAGTAAGCATTAAGAGAATATAGCCGCCTAAAAATCAAAAGTCGAAGGTGATTTCGACGATCACTAGGATCAATCAAGAAACACAGAGTTATTATTATTATGATTATGATAGTAGTAAAGGTTAATTTATGTTAATAAGATATTAGCCATATACTTACTATATATTGTGTTGGATATTGTTGCAGAAAATCTTGTTTACAAATATGGAATCTGAGTAGTTTTTTTAATCTATAGGCTTCATTATTATCTATGCGAACAAAAATGATAAAAATTATTATTAAAAATTGGTGAAATACATAAAGCGTCCCTTTATGTTGTCCTCAACGATCAATTGAGCATCTCAAATGAGGCCATTTCTAGCTAGACACTTTATTATTCACAAAAAAAGATCAACAAAACATCCAACCATGACAGCCCCTATTGTGTGAAATGCACTTTCTGGGATGTATATGCCAGGGCCATTTCTTCTACGTTAAACCCAAGAGTTTGTAAAAAAGAAGGGCAAGTCATAGATTTGGCCGTTCGCTCAAAAATGATTATATTCGTTAATCAAATATATTGAGATGTATTTATGTTTCATGCTTTTATACCTTGTACCTTTATCTTTACGTGTTGGTTAGTGTTACTCATTTTAACTGTCAATTAGCTCACAGTTAGAGTTAGTTCATTTTGTCCTATACTCGTGTGTATATATAATTCTGTTGCATAGCAATGCAAGAGCAGTAGTTCAGTTTCTCATTTCTTGAAATCAGTCTTCTTCCTCTTCCTCACGCAAAGCTTCTAAAGCTCTTCAATGAAGCTTAGTTGAGGGAAAATTCACTTGTTTCAAGGTGTAAATTGACATGGTATCAGAGCATAGAGAACTTCGGTCCACTTGTCTCACTCGTCTCTTAGTCCAAAAGAGTTTCTGCATTCTGCCCTAATTCTATTCAATTCATATGGTATAAGTACCTCATTTCACCCTTGATCTAGGGTTTGATTTTTCACCTTCAATTTGATTATATATTTGTTCAAATCCGGCATGGGCGTTACTGACCAAAGTGACGCAACTAGTACTACTGCAAAAGTCAGAGATGTTCCTAATTCTGGGATGGATCCTAGTGGTCCACTCTACTTATATCCTTCAGACAATCTTAGAGCTATGTTAGTGTAGCTTTTAGTGGAATTAGATATAGGTATTGGCGATGCGTCATTTTGCACGGTTTATCTGTTAAGAATTAGACTATTTTTATCAGTAGCGAGTGCATACGACCTTATCCTCAATCAACTAGATTTCAACAATGAAACATTGTGATGATATTGTGACCTCTTGGATTCTTAATTCACTATCAAACACAGATAGTGTAGAGTATGCTAGTGATACAATTGAAACGTGGAAAAAACTAGAAGATCGATATGAGCAAACCAGTGGTGCAAGATTTTACCAAATTTAGAAGGAGATCAATGATATATCCCAGGGTACTTTGGATATCACTAATTACTACACTCAACTGAAGAAACTTTGGAAGTAATTGAGCACCTTGAATGCAAAGACACGGTGCATCTTCCAATACACTTGAGGTGCCAAGGAAAATATGAACAAGGTAGAACAGGACAATTGATTCAATTTCTTATAGGATTGAGGTGAGTCTATACAACAATAAGGGGTAGCATTCTCATGATGAATTTATTACCTTCAATGGCACAAGCCTTCTCATTACTCATTTAAGATGAGAACCAACGAGAAATGAAACCTTCCAATCATTTAGCTGCAGAATCTATTTCCCTTCATGTAAATTCTTCAGTAAATGCCAACAATTTTGGAAACAATAATTTCAGAACCAATTATGCCGAAGATGCTAACTTTCCAAACACTAACAGGACTAGGCCATTCTACGATTATTGCAAGCGCCTAGGTCACACTAAGATAAATGCTTTAAGCTTCATGGTTATCCTTAGGGCCATGATAAAAACTTCAAGTATAATAAATACAAAAGGGTGTTGGCCAATGCATATATCACTTCTCCTGATGGAACATGTGCTAAAACAGATGAGTTTGGACACAAAGACGAAATATAGAATCTAAACTTGTCCAAATAGCAATATGGTCAATTACTTAGTATCTTGCAACACTTTCATGGAAACAGTGGAGGAGAAAGCTCAAAGAGTGCAAATCATAGGACTGGTGCTGTGAACCTTACTGTAGGAGCCATGCCTTTTGTACGTTTGATCACTTGTACGTCCTCAGCTGATTTTGAAAAACTGTCTTGTAAATGTTTCAGAACTTGGGTTGACACATGGATTTTAGATTTTGTGGAATCCTATCATATGACTTTCAGTATATCTTCTTTACTAGATATAAGAATACTACCTTATCCCTTGTTGATTTTTCTCCCAAATGGTTACAAAGTTAGGGTGACATAAATTGGTAGTGTGCCACTTGCTCCTCAAATCACCTTCCATAGAGTCATGTTTGTCCCATCATTCAAATTTAATCTCATGCAAGTCTTTAATAGCTTTCACTGATGCTTGTTGTCTTCTGCAGGTCCCTTCAATAAAGAGGCCTCCGGAGATTGGTAAGATCAGAGATGGGCTGTAGCTTCTTTGTTCTCTCTAGAAGAATGCTAGTGATGTTTCAACATGTACTCTTTCTGTTTCTTGTATTCCATTCCACACCTGTAATGTAAATAGATCCATCCGCAAAAAGCTATCTACTACCTATGAGAAGGACTCTTCACAATGTGATCACCTCTCAAATGTACATAAATCCATTCATAATAAAACTCTTGTTTGTCTTCCTTTCTCTTGTTTGTTTCGTGGCAATGATGTGAATGTATTGTGGAATAACAGATTGGGACATGTTCTTTTTTTGTTAAAATGAAGAGCATTACTACCATTCCTATTACATTCTCTAACAAACAACCTTTCATGTGCATCATTTATCCAATGGCCGGACATACCAGATTTCCATTTCCCCAACATACTAGCAACACCAAACAGATATTTGACTTGTTACATGTTGATTTGTGGGGATCTATCATATACTTACATATAACAATTACAAATATTTTCTTACCATGGCAGATGACCACATCAGATTCACTTGGATTCACCTACTATCCAGCAAGAGTAATGCCCTGTAAGTTCTCAAAGCTTTAGTTTCTCTAATTATAAACCAATTTCACACAACCATAAAGTCAGTCAGATCAGACAATGGTTTAGAATTCAGTAGTGCAGAAGCAGTCTTTTTCTTCCAAGATCAAGGCATTGTACACCAAAGACCTTGTCCATACACACCAGAACAAAATAGTGTAGTTGAAAGGAAGCATAAGTATCTTTTAGATACACCCAGGGCACTCTTATTTCAGTCAGAGTTGACTATGAGGTATTGGGGAGAGTGCATTATAACAGCTAAATACCTGATAAATAGACTTCCCACTTCCTATCAAGAATAAATGTCCTTTTGAGCTTCTGTACAAGAAAAAGCAAAACTACTCTCAACTTAGGAGCTTTTGCTACTGTCATGACCCAAACCCAGACCCGGTCGTGATGGCACCTCTTGTGGGGACAAGTCCAGCCAACTAAACCCAATTCGTCTTTTCAAAAATAGTTAAGCATAAATAAATAGCTTAAATATGACTTAAAATATTAATTAACGGAAACACAACCCAACACAACCTTCATCAGAGTGTCACAAATCACGTGCATCTATCAGAATATAAATCAACTACAAGGTCTGAAATATACTAAATCGGAATAATGAACAAAAGAGAGGAACATGGAATAATGAAATAGTGCAGATAAGTACAGAATTTTCGCCCCGCAAGCACAACACAAAGTTATCAAGGAATGCCAGAGTATTAGGTCTATATTGCAAGAAGTAGCACAAAACAAAAAATAATAGAGGAAAAATAAGATAATACAAACACATCAAATAGTACTGGTACTGCTACGGTGTGCAGCCCGCTCTACATATCGCAGCGACATGCAGCCCGATCTATTTGTCATCGACGACGTTTACTGGGGGTGTGCAGACTCCGGAGGGGCCCCTTACGGCCCAAGTGTAATATAAGCCATCTCGTGGCATCAACTAGGCCGTCAGCCTCATATCAATATCAATATAATACCACTGTGCTCAGCCCGGTCTCATACTCAGTTGAGAATCATATAAGCCCCTCGGGCGTAAAAATATATAAATATTCAGCCCAAACTTCATTAGAAATATTATTTAAGTTTCAAGTTTGAGAAAAAAAAAACGGATGAGTTTGAAAACTAGTACTAAATACCAGGACTGAGTTCAATAATACATAAAAATGGTAAAAAACCAGTAATAACAATCCATGAAGGATTCAATCAATTAGCACGAAGCCCAAATATGACAATCAGCTCAAATCATCATGATAACATGTGATATTCAGTCAAATACGCAGTAAATTCATCTATCGGGACAGACCAAGTCACAATCCCCAACGGTACTCTACCCCACTGTCACGACCCTAACCCCGATCATGATGGCGCCCAACACACTGCCCCGCAAGCTCGACCTTTCAACAATATTCCCCAAATTCTTACATAGATTATAAATAAATAACACAGGGGAACTTACTAAGCCATTATATTAAAAGTCTAGGAATAATGATAAAATATGCGGAAGTTTAATAAAATACTGCAACATAGCCCAATGGAATCTGGTGTCACGAGTCTGAGCCTCTAATGCAGAATCTCAACCTACTACAAGTCTGTCTAGGAAATACAGAATAAAAGATAGAGATAGAGGGGAGAGATCAAGGTTGCGAACGCCATGCAGCTACCTCGATGCTCCCGAATGCTGCACTGCTCAGCTAAAATCCTCACTCAGTCTATGATGCACCTGGATCTAGACGCAAGGTGCAGGGAGTAATTTGAGTACTCCGGCCCAGTGAGTAATAAATATAAATAAAGGCTGAAAATAAGACTTCATGGATCAACGCAAAGTAAACTATAACTGGCCATTTATAACATTTAATAATAAAGCAATGAGTCAATGAAATAAGAGTATAGAAATACTATGACGGGTAAAGCAGATAAAGAACAAATACATGAATGAAATGCAACATATAGAATGGTACTCTCTAGTACCCGCTGCGGCATGCAACCCGATCCATTTAACGTCGACGGCACTCACAGGGGGTGTGTACAGACTCCGGAAGGGGCTCCTACAGTCCAAGCGTAATATCAAGCCATCTCGTGGCATCAACCAGGCTCTCGGCCTCATTATAATATTATAATACTGTTGCGGCGCGCAGACCGATCCATGCTCAGTCCAAAAATTCACATAAGCCGCTCGGGCATTATTAA
Source organism: Nicotiana benthamiana (assembly GCA_034376525.1). Classification (NCBI taxonomy): domain Eukaryota; kingdom Viridiplantae; phylum Streptophyta; class Magnoliopsida; order Solanales; family Solanaceae; genus Nicotiana; species Nicotiana benthamiana. The sequence continues at coordinate 68,436,564 of CM067332.1, forward strand.
AATAATAGTTCTCAGCTCAAAACGTCAGTAAAATATTGTTTAGGTTTTCAAAGCTTAGAAAGATGATTGAGTTTGCAAAACAGTATTAAAAATTAAGGCTGAGATCAAATAACATGTCAGCTAATGTGAAAACAGTGATAACAATCCCTGAAGGATTCAAATAATTGACACGAAGTCCAAATATGACAATTTAATAAAAGTAAGGATGATTCTCAAATAAGTTCTAATAAAACACATGGTAAAACATCACTCGGGACGAACCAAGTCACAATCCCCAATAGTAAACGACCCCGCACTCATCATAGAGTGCGTGCCTCGCCTCAATATAAAGTTATGATGTGAAATTATGGGGTTCCGAACCCCTAGGACATCATTTACGTTCATTACTCACCTCAAGCCAGCCAAAAGTCTAGCTTGATAAGCCCTTGCCTCTCGAATCGGCCTCCTCGCGCGTCGAATCTGACATAAACCACAACGAATCCGTCACAATATTCCAAGGAAGGAAAACCAAATCAAACTAATCAAAAAGCAACTAGAATTCCCGAAATTAGCAAATCTTGAGCCTCGGGCCCACTTTTTGAAACTCAAACACTTTCACACCAACGAGTTCCTTATCTCGCCACGAGTCTATACATATCAAATCACAAGAATCGGAGTCCATTTGACCCCTCAAATCCCAAGTTTAAGCTTTCTTAGGTTCAAGCCCTAAACCTCCATTTTTGTACCTTAATTCCTTGAATTTTCATCTTTAATCCATGTGTTTACACCATAAAATCATATTCTTAAGTCCAAGAATTCATACCTGATCAAAGCCCTTGAAACCCTCTTCGTAATCGCCAAAAAACTCTCCAAGTCCGAAGTGAAATATGTCACTCTTTCGAAATTTCGCGTAGATGAATTAAATATTTCTGTCCAAGAGGAACCGCTTATGCAACTTCCGCTTTTGTTGTCTTCTTCGGCTTTTGCGGAAATTTCAAAAATCCAAAGACCCGCTTCTGCAACTTATATCCCGCATATGCGGCTTCCCACCTCTTCTGCGGAATCAGCGCCTAGACCAAAACTCGCTTCTACGATCCTCCCTTCAATTCTACGTGACCGCACCTGCGGTCCTATAACCGCAGGTGCAAAAGTACCAGATACCAGCAGACCTGCAACATGCAAACCCCAAACTCTTCGTTTAGCCATTTGAATTCACCCCGAGACCCCCCTGACCTCAACCAGAGATTTCAATACATCCTACAACGTTATTCGAACCATATAAACGCATCCCACAACACTAAAATCATCAATTCTCGTCGAATTCAAGCCTAAGTTCTTCCAATACTTCTGAAACACGTACTCGATCAAAAACCCAACCAAATCTCCTCCAAATCTTCTGAAATTTTGCACACACATCCCAAATCACCTAACTAAGCTACTGCAACTCTCAGAATTCCATTTCGACACTCATATCAAAATCTCATATATCAACCGGAAATCGCCAAAATGCTAACTCGCCAATTCAAGCCTAATTCTACACCAGACCTCCAAAATCACTTCCGATGACAGATTCAAAGTCACAACCGAATCACCAAAAATCACATCTGAGCCTTCTAACTAATAAGCAACATCTGGTTGGCTTTTCCAAACCTAACCTTCCTTAAAGAGACTAAGTGTCTTATTTCCTATGAAAACCAATCCAAATCAACTCTAACACACCAAACACTGATAATGAAATATGAAGAAGCATAAAATGTGGGAAACGAGGCGGTAACTCATGAGACGACGGGTCCGGTCGTCACATCCTCCCTAACATAACAAACGCTCATCCTCGAGCGAGTCAAGAAACATACCTGAAGCCTCAAAAAAGTGAGGATATATGCTCCACATATCTCGCTCGATCTCCCAGGTAGCCTCCTCTGCGGGCCGACCTCTCCACTGCACCTTCACCGAAGCTATGTCCTTTGATCTCAACTTCCGAACCTGACGACCCAAAATAGCCACTGGCTCCATATCATATGTCAAATCCTCATCCAACTGCATTGTGCTGAAGTCCAAAACATGAGACAGGTCCCCAACGTACTTCCGGAACATAGAAACATGGAATACCGAATGAACACTCGACAAGATGGGTGGAAAAGCAAGCATATAGGCCACCTCTCAAATCCTCCGAAGTACCTCAAAAGGCCCAATGAACCAAAGATTCAACTTCCTATTCTTTTCAAATCTCATAACGCCATTCATGGGAGAGAGCATCATCAAGACCTTCTCGCCCACCACATAAGACACATCTCGAACATTCCGATCCGCATAACTCTTCTGACGCGACTGGCTGTACGAAGCCTCTCCTGTATCACCTTCACCTTCTCTAAGTCATCCTGGACCAACTCTGTCCCCAACAACCTAGCCTCACCGGGCTCAAACCATCCGACTGGAGATCTACACCGCCTATCACACGAGGCCTCATACGGTGCCAACTAAATACTTGACTGATAGCTATTTTTGTAGGCAAACTCTGCAAGCGGCAGAAACTCGTCCCAAGAACCTCTGAAATCAATCACACAGGCATGCAACATATCCTCCAATATCTGAATGGTACGGTCGGACTGCCCGTCCGTCTGAAGAAGAAACGTTGTGCTTAGCTCCATCTGTGTACCCAACTCTTGGTGAAAAGTCCTCCAAAACTGGGAAGTAAACTGAGTGCCCCTATCTGAGATAATAGAAACTGGAACCCCATGCAATCGAAATATCTCCCTGATGAAGATCCATGCCAGCCGCTCTGAAGAATAAGTCGTACACACCGGACTGAAGTGTGCAGACTTGGTCAACAAATCCACAATCACCCAAATCGAATCAAACTTCTTCGAGGTCCAAGGAAAACCACTCACAAAATTCATAGTGACTCTATTCCACTTCCACTCGGGAATAACTATCTAGTGAAGTAGGCCTCCCGATTTCTAATGCTTATATTTGACCTGCTGATAATTGAGACACCGTGCTATAAAACCTATAATATCTTTCTTCATTCTCCTCCACCAATAGTGCTGCCTCAAATCCTGATACATCTTCGTGGCACCCGGGTGAATAGAATACCGCGAGCTATGGGCCTCCTCTAGAATGAACTCTCTAAGCCCATCCACATTGGGCACACAAATCCGGCCCCTCATCCTCAATACACCATCATAACCAATGGTCACATGCTGAAATCTGTCCTTGAGGACAAGCAAATGCGGATCATCATACTGACGCTCTCTGATGCAATCATATAAGGAAGGTCGAGAAACAACGTAATCCAATACCTGGCTGTGCTATGAAATGTCTAATCTCACAAACCGATTGGCCCAAAGAATGAACATCAACTGCAAAGGGCCTCTCCCCAACTGGAATATACACCAAACTCCCCATACTGACTGCCTTTTGGCTCAAAGCATCAGCCACTAGATTGGCCTTTCCCGGGTGATACAGAATAGTAATATCATAATCTTTTAGCAACTCAAGCCACCTCCACTGACTTAAATTAAGATCCTTTTGCTTGAACAAATAATGATGACTGCGACGATCGGTGAATACCTAACAAGATACGCCATATAAGTAGTCCCTCCAAATCTTCAAAGCATGAACTTATAGTGGCCAACGCTAAGTCATGAACATGCTAGTTCTTCTCATGGGGCTTCAACTGACAAGAATCATAAGCAATCACTGTACCATTCTACATCAATACACAACCAATCCTGACTCTCGAAGTATCACAATAAACGGTATAAGAACCTGAAGCTGATGGCAAAACCAATACTGGAGCTATGGTCAAAGCTATCTTGAGCTTCTGAAAGCTCTCCTCGCACTCGTTCAACCATACAAATGGAGCACCCTTTTAAGTCAAATTAGTCAAGGGTGAGGCAATAGATGAAAAACCCTGGACAAACCGGTAATAATAACCCACCAAACCGAGGAAGCTACGAATCTCTGTGGCTGAGGACGGTCTAGGCCAACTCTGAACCACCTCTATCTTCTTTGGATCAACCTGAATACCATTGCTGAACACCACGTGCTCCAAGAAAGCCACTAAACCAAGCCAAAAATCACACTTGGAGAACTTTGCATAAAGCTTCTCCTCCCTCAATCTCTGCAGTACGACTCGCAAGTGCTTCGCGTGATCCTCCAGACTACGGGAGTACACCAGAATATTATCAATGAACACTATAACAAAAGAATCCAGATAAGGCCGAGATACACTATTCATCAAATACATAAATGCTGCTGGGGAATTGGTCAGCCCAAAAGACATAACTAGAAACTCGTAGTGACCATATTAGTCCTGAAAGTAGTCTTATGATCCGACTCCCTGATCTTCAACTGGTGATAACCCGAACGGAGATCAATCTTGGAGAACACCCTTGCTCCTTAAAGCTGGTCGAATAAATCATCAATACGAGGCAGGGGATACTTGTTCCTTACTGTTAATTTATTCAATTGCCTGTAGTTAATGCAAATGCTTATTGTGCCATCGTTCTTCTTCACAAATAGAATAGGTGCACCCCACAGTGACATACTCGGCCGAATAAACCCCTTTGTTCCATGCGATACGGAGAAACAGAAATGGGCTGAGTGCCCGACACCAGGTCAATACAAAAATCAATATCCCTGTCCGTTGGCATGCTCGATAGGTCTGCAGGAAACATATCAGGAAAATCCCTTACAACGGCAACAAAATCAGTGCTAGGAGTCTCAGCTCCAACATCTCTCAAAAACGCCAAATATGAAAGGCAGCCCTTCCCAACCATACACCGGGCCTTCAAGAAAGAAATAACTCTACTAGGAACATAGTCTGTCACACCTCGCCACTCGATCCGCGGTACACCGGGCATAACCAACGTTACAGTCTAAGCATGACAGTCTAGAATAGCATGACATAGAGATAGCCAGTCCATGCCCATAATAACATCGAAGTCTACCATGCTCAAAAACAGTAGATCAACTCGGGTCTCTAGACCCCCAATAATCACAACACACGACCGGTACACACGATCCACAAAAACAGTATCGCCTACCGGGGTAGACACATGAACAGGTAAAACAAGAGACTCCCAGGGCATACTCAAATAACGAGCAAAATATGAAGACACGTATGAATAGATGGAACAAGGATCAAATAAGACAGAGGCATCTCTGTGACAGATTGAGATAATACCTGTGATAATAGCATGTGATGCAATGGCATCTGTCCTGCCTGGGATAGCATAAAATTAAGCCTGGCCAGCGCCTTATCGGCCTCCACCTCTGGGGCGACCCCTGGCTTCCTGGCCTCCACCCCTAGCTGACTGGGCGGGTGCTGAAGAAACCGGAATAGAAGATGAGGGCTGGTCCTTCTGCTGAAACTGACCACCACGAATTCGAGGACACTGCCTCCTCATATGGTCAAACTCCCCACACTCGAAGCAACTAGAAATTGCTGGAGAAGGGGACTTAAGGGAACCCCTCGCACCAGAATGACCAGCCGATGCACTCGGCGTACAAGAACCCTGAACTGAAGGGGCATATGATGAGCTCTGACATGGGAGGGTGCTAAGTGAAGTCCGAACCTGCTAGAACCCCTGATGACCACATCCTGAAGATGTCCCACTATACTCTGGACGGGCCGATTGAGGAGGCCTAAAGGAATGACCTCTACCACGCTGGAACTGGCCCCTCGACGGAGCACCACTGAAACTGCCCGATCCTCGAGGCCTCTTGTCCTCCCTATCTTCTATGTCCCTATGGCAAACCGTCTCAATGTCACGAGCAAGGTCAACCACCTCCTCGGATGAAGCACCCAATACTCTCTTTCTAGTCGTCAAAATACAGAGAGAGTAGGTAAGGCCATACACAATTATCTGAATCCTCTCACGGTCCGTCGGAATCAGCCAAGTAGCATGACAGGCCAACTACAAAAACCTTATCTCATACTTGGTCACGATCATGTCCCCCTGAGTCAACCACTCAAACTGCCGACACATCTCCTCTTTGCGGGACTGAGATACATACTTCTCCAAAAAGAGAGTGGAGAACTGCTGCTAAGTAAGGGGTGTTGAAACACGTTCTCAAGGCACTATACTAAACGTGTGTTCATATTTGTAGGTTTTGATGAATGACAAACTATGCGCAATTGACATATGACGAGGTCCAAGCACAAGCGTGAAATTGATACATAACGAGATTCAAGCACAAAACCAAGAAATAAAGTTATACTTGAGTCGTTCTTTAAATTGTGATCTTGATCCGATAACTTGACTCAAGACTTGGCTTCTCTCGTAAAAATATTTTTATCAAATCATGCATATTTAATTTAAAGCAAAATGATTTTAAATCATGCATATTTATGTTAGCCAAAATAATTTTTAAACATGCCTCTAAAATCGGGACTAAGATAATCGATTATGTACTTATGATAATCGATTATGTTAAGTCAGCTGCATGACAATCGATTGTGAACTTATGACAATCGATTGTGTTAAGGCAGTGTACATCAGATTTCTTTCAAATCTGCATGACAATCGGTTGTGTACCCTATGACAATTGATTGTGTTGAGGCAGTGTACATCAGATTTTTCAAAGCCACACAATAATCGATTGTGAACTTATGACAATCGATTGTATTAAGGCAGTGTCCATCAGAGTTTTTCAAAGCTACAAAATAATCGATTGTGAACTTATGACAATCGATTGTGTTGAGGCAGTGTCTATTAGATTCTTCAAAGACTGATAAATAATCGATTATTCTCATAGCATAATCGATTGTGTAACTGACCGTTGCCAAAATATTTTCAAACACCGTCAGGTAATCAATTATAGATTTCTAATAATCGATTGTTTTTAAGTAAAATCCGAAAAAGATTTTTTGAACGCTGCCAAGTAATCGATTGTATAATTCTGACAATCGATTGTTTTACGTAAAATCTGGAAAAGATTTTTTGAAGGTTGCCAAGTAATCGATTGTATATTTCTGACAATCGATTGTTTTAAGTAAAATCTGGAAAGGATTTTTTGAACGTTGCCAGTAATCGATTATATGCCTTTGATAATCGATTGTGCTGCGTAAAATCTGGGAATGATTTTTGGAACGATTGGGAAACAATCGATTGTATCATCTTGACAATCGATTGTCGCAGCACAAAATCAGCAATTCTTAATTGGCAATTAGGCAACGGTAATGCATGGTTTTGACACTATAAATACATCTTCAAATCAGTCTTACAAACATAACAACTGACAATATTATTGCTAAAGCTTGCATACTCTCTTATTCATCATTTTCTATTCATTACATAAGTTTTTGAGAGCCAAATTGTTGACGAAAGTTGTTGCGTTCTTGAGCGTATTTATTTTACTCATATCTACTCTTAAAGAGAGTCTTGTCTTGAGTGCAAAGTGTTTTTATACACTTGAAGGGAAAGTTGTTCCCTTGTATTGTAAGAAGGAACTTGTGATTCCTTTGGTTGAAGTCTTGAAGTGTTGTATCTTCGAGCAAAGGTTGTTGAGGCTTGTGTCCTCAGTTTGTAAAGGTTTGTTGAGCACCCGTAAGCTTAACAGTGTTAGTGGAAATCTCGAGAGAGTCTCTCGGGGACTGGACTAGCCACGGGTTGTGGTGAACCAGGATACATCGGTGCGTTCGTTCCTATTTATTTACTTATTGCACTTATTTAATTCCTGCAATTTTTAAATTCCGCAAGTTTACGCTATTTTTATTATAACGCTGTTCACCCGCCCTCTAGCGTTAAGTGTATTTTCTAACATACTTCTCCTCTTTGCGGGACTGAGATACATACTTCTCCAAAAAGAGAGTGGAGAACTGCTGCTAAGTAAGGGACACTGCACCAACAGTCCTACGTCTCTCAAAATCCTCCCACCAGGTAAATGCAGCCCCCGAGAAGTAAAAATTAGTAAAAGCCACACCACTCGACTCCAGAGTCCATGTTGTGCTAAGTATTAGTTGGCACTTTTCAAGAAAATCCTGGGCATTCATGCCCTCTGCACCACCGAATGTCAGAGGCTGGAGCCTACCAAACCTCTCGAGACGATGTTGCTCATCGTCTGATATAGCTGGAACCACAAAGTCCTGAACTGGTGCAGCCGGCTGAGCTGGAGCTTCTCCCGGTGTCTGCAATCCCTGCATGACCTGCTCAGGTCTGCGAGCAACGAGGGTCTGATTGCCTCCCCGGGCCTGTGAAGTAGTTGTTACAATAGTGGCTGAAACTGCCTGAGCAAGGCCAGTGTAAACTAATAATATCTAAGCCAAGGCCTCCTAGAGACCCGGAATCACAATGGGCACTGCTGGTGCCTGCAGAGGTGCTGCTGCAGCATCTACAGCTGGAGTTTGGTCCTGAGCTGGGGCAACTGGTGGACCAACAGGTGGTGTCCTTGCTTCTCTGCCTCGAACACGACTACGACCGTGCCTACAGCCTCTGGTGGCCTCAGTGAGTGGTACTGGTGGTCGTCCGCCACGTACGGTAGCGCACGTCCTAGCCATTTGCGAGAGAATAGAATACTAAAGTTTTGTTCTCGTATCAACAAAGTCGCACGATAAGTATTTCAAGAATATGAAGTTTTCCTAAAGGTTCTGCAGCCTCTCGAGGATAAATACAGACGTCTCCATACTGATCCACGAGACTCTACTAAACCGGCTCATGACTCGCGAGACCAAGTAACCTAGGCTCTCATACCATCTTGTCCACTACTAGGCAAGCTCGACCTTTCAACAACATTCCCCAAATTCTTGCACAGATTATAGATACATAACACAAGGGAACTTACTAAGCCATTATACTAAAAGTCTAGGAATAAAGATAAAATATGCGGAAGTTTAATAAAATACTGCAACATAGCCCAATGGAATCCGGTGTCACAAATCTGAGCCTCTAATACAAAACCTCAACCTGCTACAAGTCTGTCTAAGAAATATGGAATAAAAGATAGAGATAGAGGGGAGAGATCAAGGCTGCGAACGCCATGCAGCTACGTCGATGCTCCCGAATGCTGCGCTACTCAGCTAAAATCCTCACTAAGCCTATGATGCACCTGGATCTGCATGCAAGGTGTAGAGAGTAATGTGAGTACTCCGACCCAGTGAGTAATAAACATAACTAAAGGCTGAGAATAAGAAATCGTGGAAAAATGCAAAGTAAACTATAACTGTCCATTTAGAGCATTTAATAATAAAGCAACGATTCAATGAAATAAGAGTACAGAAATACTATTACAGGTAAACCAGATAAAGAACAAATGCATGAATGAAATGCAACACATAGAATGGTACACTCTAATACCCGCTGCGGCATGCAGCTCGATCCATTTAACGTCGACGGTGCTCACTGGGGTTATGTACAGACTCTGGGAGGGGCTCCTACATCCCAAGCGCAATATCAAGCCATCTCGTGGCATGAACCAAGCTCTCGGACTCAATATCAGTATAATACTGGTGCGGTGTGCAACCCGATCCATGCTCAGTCCAGACACATAAACTGCTCGGGCATTATTAAAATAATAGTTCTCAAATCTTAGAAATATGGCTGAGTTTGTAAAATAGTATTAAAAATTAGGGCTGAGACCAAATAATATGTCAGATAATGTGAAAACAATGATAACAATCCCTGAAGGATTCAAATAATTGGCACGAAGCCCAAATATAACAATTTAATCCAAGAAAGGATGATTCTCAAATAAGTTCTAATCGAAAACATGGTAAAACATCACTCGGGACGGACCAAGAACAATCCCCAAAAGTAAACGACGTCCACTCGCCATAGAGCATGTGTCTCGCCACATTATAGCGTTATGATGTGAAATTACGGGGTTTCAAACCCTTAGGACATCATTTACATTCATTACTCACCTCAAGCCGGCCAAAAGTCTATCTCGCTAATCCCTTGCCTCTCGAACCGACCTCCTCGCGCATCGAATCTGACCAAAACCACGACAAATCTATCACAATATGCCAAGGGAACAAAACCCAATCAAAATAATCAAAAAACAACAAGAATTCTCGAAATTAGCAAAACCCCATCCCTGGGCCCACTTCTTGAAATTTTGAAACTTTCACACTAACGGGTTTCTTATCTCGCCGCGAGTCTATACATATCAAAATCACAAGAATCAGAGTCCATTTGGCCCCTCAAATCCCTAGTTTAAGCTCTCTTAGTTCAAGCCCTAAACCACCATTTTTGTACCTTAATTCCTTGAGTTGTCAGCTCTAATCCATGTGTTTACACCATAAAATTATGTTTTTAAGTCCAAGAATTCATACCTGATCAAAGCCCTTGAAACCCTCTTCAAAATCGCCTAAAAACTCTCCAAGTCCGAAGTGAAATATGTTACTCTTCCGAAATTTTGCGAAGATGAATTAAATATTTTTTCCAGTAGAAACCACTTTTACGGTCCAAATGTCGCTACTGCGGAAATTCCCAAAATCCAAAGACCCGCTTCTGCGACTTAAATCCGCATCTGCAGCTTCGCAGATGCGGCTTCCCAACCGCTTCTATGGAAACAGGCTAGACCAAAACTTGCTTCCGTGATCCTCCCTTCGCTTCTTCGTGACCGCACCTACAGTCCCATAACCGTAGGTGCAAAAATACCAGATACCAGCAAAACTGCAACATGCAAAAACCCCCAAACTCTCCGTTTAGCCATCCGAATTCACCCCGAGGCCCCCGGGACCTCAACCAAAGATGCCAGTAGATCCTACAACATTATTTAAACTTGTTCCAATCATAAAAACACATCCCACAACACTAAAATCATCACTTCTCGTAGCATTCAAGCCTAAGTTCTTCCAAAAATTTTGAAACACGTATTCGATCAAAAAACCAACCAAATCTCCTCCGAATCACCTGAAATTTTTGACATACATACCAAATCACCTAACTAAGCTACTGTAACTCTCAGAATTCCATTCCGACCGTCGGATCAAAATCTCATCGATCAATCGGAAATCGCCAAAATGCTAACTTCACCAATTCAAGCCTAATTCTACACCGGACCTCCAAAATCACTTCCGATCACACTCCTAAGTCACAAATCACTCCCCGAAGCTAACCGAATCACTGGAAATTACATCCGAGCCTTCTAACTTATAAGTCAACATCCGATTGACTTTTCCAAACCTAACCTTCCTTAAAGAGACTAAGTGTCTCATTTCCTAACAAAACCAATCCAAATCAACTCTAACACACCAAATACCGATAATGAAACATGAAGAAGCATAAAATGGGGAAAACGGGACGGTAACTCATGAGACAACGAGCCGGGTCATCACACCCACGCTCGCTATCTGGTGTGGAAATCACCTAAATATAGCACCTACGATGTGCAATTCCGGGGTTTTAAACCCTCACAATATCATTTACAATCATTACTCACCTTGAACCGGCAAAATCTCTAGCTCATGACGCCTTTGACCGTCAAATTGGCCTCTACGCATGTCAAATCTATCCATAATCAGAGAGAACACATCACAATAGGCTAAGGGAACATTTCCTAGTCGAAAAAATCAAAAAACATCATAATTCTCAAAATTAGCAAAACCCGAGCCTCGGGCCCACTTCTCAAAACTCAGAAATTTTTACATTAACGGGTTCCTTATCCTCCTTTGAGTTCATACATACCAAAAGTTCTGAAATCCGACCCCAAATCGTCCGTCAAATCCCAATTTACAACAATTCCTAACCTCGATCGAAAAGTTAACAAAAAACGCCCTCGAGCATACGTGTCCAGATTTCAAAAAATTTTGAAGAATAAATTTATCCATAGCCTCACGAACTCAATATATGATTTAATCTTAATTCCATACCCAAAATCGTGGTCAAATTCAAAAAATATCAATTTTCTAGGTTTTCATCTAAACCTATGTTGGAAACACGTTCTCAATGCAATATACTAAAACGTGTGTTCTTTTGTATAGGTTTTGATGAATGACAAACGAAGCGAAAATTGATATATGACGAAGTTCAAGAAACAAGCGCCAATTGATATACAACGAAATTCAAGCTCAAGACAAAGTTTTATTGTTTAATTGAGTCATTCTTAATTGTGATCTTGATCCTACAACTTGACTCGTAACATGGCTTCTCTCATAAAACTATTTTCCAAAATCATGCATATTTAATTGAATGTCAAATGATTTTAAATCATGCATATTTACAGTAGTCAAAATAATTTTTAGACATGCCTTAAAAATCTGGACTAAGATAATCGATTATGTACTTATGATAATCGATTGTTTTAAGCCAAGACTGCATGACAATCGATTGTGAACTAATGACAATCGATTGTGAGTAAGACAGTGAGCATCAGGTTTTTCAAACCTGCATGACAATCGATTGTGAACTAATGACAATCGATTGTGGCTGAGGCAGTGTCCATCAAAGTTTTTCAAAACTCAGAATAGTCGATTATGAACTAATGGTAATCGATTATGTTGAGACAGTGTCTTCCAGTGATTTTCAAATTTATTAAATAATCGATTGTTACATTGGACAATCGATTGTCAAAGAGACAGTGTCTAAAATGCTTTTCAAAAACTGATGAGTAATCGATTGTTGACTTTGTGCAATCGATTGTGAAGCTGACCGTTGTCGTAAAGTTTTCAAATACCGTCAGGTAATCGATTATTGATTCTGTATAATCGATTGTTTTGACTAAAATCCGGAAAAGATTTTTTGAGCGCTATTGGGTAATCGATTATTGATTCTGTATAATCGATTGTTTTGATTAAAATCCGGAAAAGATTTTTTGAACGTTTCTAAGTAATCGATTGTTGATTCTGGACAATTGATTGTTTGTGGTAAAATCTGGAAAAGATTTTTTGAACATTGCCAGTAATCGATTATGGATTGAAAGTAATCGATTATCAACCGTAAAATCTGGGATTGAATTTTGATCTGACTGGCAGACAATCGATTGTTGGGGTTTGACAATCGATTGTCAGTGAGTAAAATCAGCAACTCTTAATTGGCAATTAGGCAACGGTAATGCCAAGTTTTTCAACTATAAATACAGCTTCATTTCTGTGTTTTAAATACAACAACATACTACAACTGATCATTACATTGCTATAAGCTTGCATACTTTTGTTTATCATTTTATATTCAATTTCATAAAGCTTTTGAGAGCCATACTCTTCTCCAAAGTTGTTGTGATCTAGAGCTTACTTCTTTTACTCATATCTACTCATTAAGGAGTATTTTGTTTGAGTGTTTAGTGTTTTATACACTTGTAAGAGAATTGTGATTCTCTTGTTGTAAGGAACTTGTGTTTCCTTGGTTGAAGTCTTGGAGTGTTGTATCTCCGAGCAAAGGTGTTAAGGCTTGTGTCCTTAAGTTGTAAAGGTTTGTTGAGCACCCGTAAGCTTAACAAGTTAGTGGAAAATCTCGAGAGAGTCTCTCGGGGACTGGACTAACCACGTGTTGTGGTGAACCAGAATATATCGGTGCGTTCTTTCCTTTTTGTTTATTTAACGCACTTATTTATTTCCTGCAAATTTTAATTTCCGCAAGTTTACGCTAAATTTTATTATAACGCTATTCACCCCCCCTCTAGCGTTAAGCGTATTTTCTAACAATTGGTATCAAAGCCCAACTCTCTGAAAGCTTAACAGTTTGAGAGAACCATCCATGGCTTCTACTCGTGATTCTTTTACAGGAATTGTTGAAGGACAGTGCTCCACACGACCACCTCTATTCAACGGTACAAATTACACGTACTGGAAGGAGAGGATGAAGATCGTCATTCAGTCCAACAGCTTTCACCTTTGGAAGGTGATAATGAAGGGAAACCAAATTCCAACAAAGAAGGTGGAAAACGAATGGGTTCCCAAGTCCGAGGATGAGTATGACGCGGATGACATCCGAAAGGTTCAAAATAATGCTAAAGTAATTAATTTATTATATTGTGCTGTTAATGCTGACGATTATAGGAAAATATCGTGTTGCACAACGGCAAAGGAGATGTGGGACAAGCTAGAAGTTACGTACGAAGGTACGGACCAGGTAAGGGAAGCAAAAATTGATTTCCTAACCCATTCTTATGAATTATTTCACATGAAGGAAGGTGAAAAGGTGGACGAAATGTTTGAGCGATTTTCAATAATCGTAAATGACCTACATGCTCTCAAGAAAACATTCACGGATAGAGAGCTCGTGCGAGAAATTCTTAGAAGTCTCACACCGGCATGGAGATCAAAGGCCGATGCAATTCAAGAATCCATTGGCATTTCAAACGTCACCATCGACGCACTAAGAGGTAACCTTAAGACCTATGAATCTACTATTCTTAACCCTTTTGTTGATGATCAAAGGAGGCAAAGAATAACTCTAAAGGCGAGCACAAGCCAACCGCAAATTGATGAGGAAGGAGACAACGAGTTTGGACTCGTTATCAAAAGATTTCAAAAGTTCATGCGCAAGGAGTATGAACGCAAGGGCAAAAAGCAAGGCGAACAAATCAAGTGCTATGAATGTGGTGAAACCGGGCACATCAAATCAAATTGCCCAAACATCAAAAAGGAGAAGAAACCTTTTAAAAAGCAACGTGCATACATTTCTTGGGGAGGCGACTCCGGAGATGAGTCAAGCGAAGGAGAAGAAGACGAAGCAGCAAATCTTTGCCTTATGGCACAAGAAGACAACAAAGATGAGGTATGTCAAATTTCGTCTAAAAACTTCTTTACTCTTGAAGAAATGCGAACTGCTTTTGATGAATTATATGCTGAGTTTATTAAGGCTTCAAAAACTGTTAAGGGCATAAAAGAAAATGCTTCATTAAAAGAAAAGGATTTTCAAAAACAGCTTTCTTTGAAAGAAAAGGATTTAGAAAAACTGGTTTTAGAAAATGAAAAGCTGAAAGAGGAAAACAAGTTTTTTGGAAAAAGAAGCGCCGATAAGCCCGAAAGTTCTACTAAAAATTGTTCTTCTTGCTTGCATCTCAAAAATGAGGTAGATAGACTCAAAGGTACCTTAGATAAGTTTAATTCTTCCCACAAAAATTTGAATGAGGTCTTGTTAATTTGAAATCAACCAAGCATGGCATATGATTTAAGAATGAGGTTAAAGAAAAGGTTGAAGCCAAACCCCAACCACCTAAGGCTCAACCTAGGACTAATAAAACAAATGCTTATCCTAGAAATAACAATCCTAGAACCAATATGCATGCTAGACAAAATGCTGAACATTTTAGGAAACCTAGAAATGACTTACCACCTAGAAATAGTTACCCTAGAAATGATGCATATTTTAGGCCAAATGTTGAACCTTTGAGAAGACCTAGAAATGGCCCTCAACCGAGAAACAATCACTCTAGAAATGCTGCCCATCCTAGAGCTCATAGTAGGAGAAATAATTCTCATGAAATGCGAAATAGTCATAGTGTTCAAAATAGAGTAAGAAATTTTCATTCGTCTAGTTACTATGAACCTAGAAGGATCCATAACCCAAATGTGACTTGTCATTATTGTAGACGTATTGGTCATATTGCTCCTGCATGCTTTACACGTCATAGACATATTACTCAATCGCATCATTATAATATGCCTAACCCCCAAGGACCCAAGATGGCATGGGTACCTAAAGAACATTAATTTGTTTTGTAGGTGTGCTTGAAGGGATCAAGTGTACTATGGTACCTTGATAGTGGATGCTCCAAGCATATGACGGGAGATGAATCCAAATTCCTTCAATTAGAGCACAAAGAAGGAGGAAGTGTTATCTTCGGTGATAACAATAAAGGAAAGATCATCGGCATAGGCTCGGTCGGTAAGGATGAAAATTCCTCTATTAAGCATATATTACTTGTTAAAGGATTAAAGCATAATCTCTTGAGCATAAGCCAATTTGTGAAAAGGGAAATCTTGCTTTATTTGATTCGGATGAATGCTTAGTGTTCAGACATAGTGATTTCAAAATTATCCTCCCTGGTTTTAGAGTGGATAATATTTATATGGTTGATCTTGCTAATTCCTCACCCGATTATGTTGATTGTCTAATGAGTAAAGAGGATGATACTTGGCTATGGCATCGTAGAGTAGCACATATCAATATGCATCTTTTGAACAAATTGATTTCTCAAAACTTAGTTGTTGGTCTTCCCAATTTTAAATTTGAAAATGACTCTATTTGTGACTCGTGTCAAAAGGGGAAGCAAACAAAAGCATCTTACAAATCTAAAAACATTGTTTCAACTTCTAGACCATTGCAATTACTTCATATGGATTTATTTGGTCCCTCTCGCATTGAAAGTCTAGGAAGAAATAAATATGCTTTTGTGATTGTTGATGATTACTCGAGATTTACTTGGACTTTATTTCCTGCCAATAAAAGTGATGCTTTTCAAAATTTTAAATATTTTCTTAAGCGTGTTCAAAATGAGAAAGAAACAACCATCACTTCAATTAGAAGTGATCATGGGGGAGAGTTTGATCACAATCTCTTTGAGGACTTTTGTGACGAACTCGGAATCGAGCATACCTTTTCCGCTCCACGTACACCACAACAAAATGGGGTGGTGGAAAGGAAAAATAGGTGTCTCGAAGAGATGGCTAGAACCATGCTCGACGAAGCTAAGATACCCAGACATTTTTGGGCGGACGCCGTGAGTACCGCTTGCTATGTTCTAAATAGAGTAGTAATTCGGCCGATACTCATGAAAACCCCCTATGAATTTTATAAGGGTAGAAAACCAAATATTTCCCATTTTAGAGTTTTTGGTTGCAAATGTTTTGTTCATAACAATGGCAAAGACCAATTGGGTAAATTTGATGCTAAGTCGGATGAAGGTATTTTCATTGGATATTCCTCACGTAGTAAAGCATACAGGGTCTTTAATAAATGAACCCAAATTGTGGAGGAATCCCCTCATGTTGTATTTTCCGAAAATAATGCTCGCTTGGCGAGAAAGGATTCCGGTTTTGATCTTGCAGGTATCTTAGATAGCTTGAAAGACAAAATACAAGAGGAACCACCCAAGGAAAATAAAGATGAAACTGAGGAACAACCAACGGAAGAAGCGCCACAATTCGAAAAAGAAACAAAAGTGCTAAATGAGTGGAGGACGATCAAAGATCACCCTCTTGAACAGGTAATTGGTAACGTTGGAGACAAGGTAAGTACCCGAAACTCTCTCAAAAATACCTTAGAACATACTGCTTTTGTTTCTCAAATTGAACCCAAAACCATCTCAGAAGCAATTGGGGATGAATTTTGGACCTTGGCAATGCAAGAGGAGCTTAACCAATTCGAACGCAATGACGTTTGGGATTTGGTGCCAAGACCCGAAGGTCATACCATAATTGGTACGAAATGGGTTTTTCGCAATAAACTAGATGAAATGGTATAATCACTAGAAACAAAGCTAGGCTTGTAGCAAAAGGCTATAATCAAGAAGAAGGTATTGACTATGAGGAAACATATGCTCCCGTAGCTAGATTAGAAGCTATTCGCTTATTGCTTGCATTTGCCTCTTCTATGAATTTCAATTTATATCAAATGGATGTGAAAAGTGCTTTTCTAAACTGTTTTATTCAAGAAGAAGTTTATGTTGAACAACCCCCCGGTTTTGAAAACTTTAAATCTCCCGATCATGTTTTCAAGCTCAAAAAGGCTCTTTATGGTTTAAAACAAGCTCCCCGAGCTTGGTATGAAAGATTAAGTAAGTTTCTTTTGGAAAATGATTTCATTAGGGGGAAAGTTGACACAACTCTCTTTGTTAAGAATAAAAACAATGATATTTTGTTAGTTCAAATATATGTAGATGATATTATATTTGGTGCTACTAACAATGTTTTAAGCAAGGAATTTTCCGATTTAATGACAAGCGAATTTGAGATGTCTATGATGGGTGAGTTAACATTCTTTTTGGGATTACAAGTAAAGCAAATGAAAGAAGGTACATTCATTTTTCAAGCCAAATATTGCAAAGAATTGCTGAAACGATTTGAGATGAACAATGCAAAAGAAATGGCTACTCCCATGAGCACATCCGATCATCTAGACAAAGATGAGAAAGGTAAGGAAGTCGACACCAAAAAGTATCGAGGTATGATTGGCTCTCTTCTTTATCTTACTGCTAGTCGTCCGGACATCATGTTTAGCGTGTGCTTATGCGCTCGTTATCAATCGTGTCCGAAGGAGTCTCACCTTACTGCGGTAAAACGGATTTTAAGGTATCTTGTTGGTACTACAAATGTGGGTCTATGGTACCCCAAAGGCTCTTCATGTCAACTTGTTGGCTATTCCGATTCCGATTTTGCTGGATGCAAATTGGACCGCAAGAGCACGAGTGGCACTTGCCATTTGCTCGGTATCTCTCTCGTTTCTTGGTTTAGCAAGAAACAAGTAAGTGTTGCGTTGTCCACAACCGAGGCAGAATATGTAGCCGCGGGGAGTTGTTGCGCTCAAATCCTATGGATGAAACAACAACTCTTGGACAATGGCCTAAGTCTTAATCATATCCCTCTTAGATGTGATAATACTAGTGCCATATGCTTGACGAAGAACCCTGTCCTTCATTCGCGAACGAAACACATTGAAACTAGACATCATTTTATTAGAGATCACGTTCTCAAAGGCGATGTCGAAATTGAATTTGTTGAAACCAAAAACCAATTGGCAGACATCTTTACAAAGCCTTTAGAGAAAGAGTCCTTCTTCTGAATTCGCCAGTGAACTCGGGATCCTTGACTCCACATTGATCTAAGTCATGCATTGCATTTTTTTACATGATTTCTAACTTGAGCGTCGGAGACGTCTAATTCTTTTTTGCATGTATCGCCCTAAAAGTAGGGGAAATTATAAAGCATGACGCGCAAGAATCGAGTCTTCTTCAGCAAAATCTGTTTCCCTCATCTAATAATCGATTATCTCGTATCAATAATCGATTGTAATGCTATCATTTGAGCTATTATACTCTCTTTAAATAATCACACCTTCTTTCCAATAAATAAACAAGGTTTATTTCATCTTTGGCATCTTATTATTATTTTTGCTAATGGCAAAAGGGGGAAGATAACGGGTATGATGCACTCTCAAGTTATAAGCTTAAATTGAGGGGGAATTCTCAAATTGAGGGGGAACAAATTGCATACTTGTTATCTGTATATACTTGTCTTGAATCGTCAATATAAATTGCAATATAAATTGCTTGTCTTACATATCCCGCTTAATGTTTGCCATTATCAAAAAGGGGGGAATTGTTGGAAACACGTTCTCAATGCAATATACTAAAACGTGTGTTCTTTTGTATAGGTTTTGATGAATGACAAACGAAGCGAAAATTGATATATGACGAAGTTCAAGAAACAAGCGCACAATTGATATACAACGAGATTCAAGCTCAAGACAAAGTTTTATAGTTTAATTGAGTCATTCTTAATTGTGATCTTGATCCTACAACTTGACTCGTAACATGGCTTCTCTCATAAAACTATTTTCCAAAATCATGCATATTTAATTGAATGTCAAATGATTTTAAATCATGCATATTTACAGTAGTCAAAATAATTTTTAGACATGCCTTAAAAATCTGGACTAAGATAATCGACTATGTACTTATGATAATTGATTGTTTTAAGCCAAGACTGCATGACAATCGATTGTGAACTAATGACAATCGATTGTGAGTAAGACAGTGAGCATCAGGTTTTTCAAACCTGCATGACAATCGATTGTGAACTAATGACAATCGATTGTGACTGAGGCAGTGTCCATCAAAGTTTTTCAAAACTCAGAATAGTCGATTATGAACTAATGGTAATCGATTATGTTGAGACAGTGTCTTCAAGTGATTTTCAAATTTATTAAATAATCGATTGTTACATTGGACAATCGATTGTCAAAGAGACAGTGTCTAAAATGCTTTTCAAAAACTGATAAGTAATCGATTGTTGACTTTGTGCAATCGATTGTGAAGCTGACCGTTATCGAAAAGTTTTCAAATACCGTCAGGTAATCGATTATTGATTCTGTATAATCGATTGTTTTGATTAAAATCCGGAAAAGATTTTTTGAACGTTATTGGGTAATCGATTATTGATTCTATATAATCGATTGTTTTGATTAAAATCCGGAAAAGATTTTTTGAACGTTGCTGAGTAATCGATTGTTGATTCTGGACAATCGATTGTTTGTGGTAAAATCTGGAAAAGATTTTTTGAACATTGCCAGTAATCGATTATGGATTGAAAGTAATCGATTATCAAGTGTAAAATCTGGGATTGAATTTTGATCTGACTGGCAGACAATCGATTGTTGGGGTTTGACAATCGATTGTCAGTGAGTAAAATCAGCAACTCTTAATTGGCAATTAGGCAACGGTAGTGCCAAGTTTTTCAACTATAAATACAGCTTCATTTCAGTGTTTTAAATCAACAACATACTACAACTGATCATTACATTGCTATAAGCTTGCATACTTTTGTTTATCATTTTATATTCAATTTCATAAAGCTTTTGAGAGCCATACTCTTCTCCAAAGTTGTTGTGATCTAGAGCTTACTTCTTTTACTCATATCTACTCATTAAGGAGTATTTTGTTTGAGTGTTTAGTGTTTTATACACTTGTAAGAGAATTGTGATTCTCTTGTTGTAAGGAACTTGTGTTTCCTTGGTTGAAGTCTTGGAGTGTTGTATCTCCGAGCAAAGGTGTTAAGGCTTGTGTCCTTAAGTTGTAAAGGTTTGTTGAGCACACGTAAGCTTAACAAGTTAGTGGAAAATCTCGAGAGAGTCTCTCGGGGACTGGACTAGCCACGTGTTGTGGTGAACCAGAATATATCGGTGTGTTCTTTCCTTTTTGTTTATTTAACGCACTTATTTATTTCCTGCAAATTTTAATTTCTGCAAGTTTACGCTAAATTTTATTATAATGCTATTCACCACCCCCTCTAGCGTTAAGCGTATTTTCTAACAACCTATTGATATTCCTTAATTTTTACATGTTAATCTACCTATAATCTATGTATTTAACTTAAGATGAATAAAAATTACTTACCCTTTGGCGATGACGGATTTCCTCTTTAAAGTTTCTCAAAAATTGCCCAAGGCCAAGTGGGAAATGAGGAAAATGGGCTAAGTTTCGAATTTAATAACTGGACACAACCCTCAGATGTGGGAAATGCGAGCTGGGGTTCGCAATTGCGAACCCAACAAAAATTCCCAAGCTTTCGCATTTGCGGACACTTTGTTGCTTTTGCGACATCGCATTTGCGAGTTTTTCAGTGAACCCTGTCCAAAATGGGCACCTTCACATTTGCGAAGTAAATTATCGTATTTGCGATGAAGGTTCAGGTCTGGGCTATCTCACATTTGCGAGCAAATGCAAAGTCCGCAGGTCAGATCATACCAGCTAATTTCCAAGTTCAAAAAAATGCAATTCATGAATTATCCTAAACTCACCCGAGCCCTCGGGGCTCCAAAGCAATCATACACACAACTTCAAAAATATCCTACAGACTTACTGGTGCGATCAAATCGCCAAAATAACTTCATATACAACGAATTAAGCCTCACAACACATGATTCCTTCCAAATTTTCATAAAACATCAAATTTCCATTTTAAGTCCGAAACACGTTAAACGACATCCGTTTTTAACCAAACTTTACAGAAAGCGCTTAAACCATATATAAGACCTGTACCGGGCGCTGGAACCAAAATATGGGCCCGATACCATAGTCTTTTAATCAAATTTCATTTTCAATTTCCTTAATTATTTCTAGAAAATAATTTCACACAAAAATTCATTTCTCGGACTTGGGATCTCGAAATTTTATTTCGGGCATACTCTCAAGTCACATATTTTCCTACGAACACTAAGGGACCGTCAAATCATGGGTCCGGGTCCGTTTATCCAAAAATATTGACCAAAGTCAAATTTATTCAATTTAATATCAAACTTTAGTATTTTTTCTCACAGAATTCATTCTAAATTTTTTCCGAAAACCAAAACAAACGATCTACGTCAGTCATAATACATTATACGGGGCACGTCATACCTGAGAACTAGCGATCAAAGCATAAAAGCTCAAAATGACTGGTTGTATCGTTATAGTTGCCTGTGTTTTTCTACTATACCAAAACACATATGGACAAGCTTGAGCCCAGAACCGTGCCACATGTTTTTGTTAGGTACCCTTTTGACACCAAAGCTTTTAAGGTGCTAAATCTGAAATCTAAAAGAATCCTCATACCTAGAGATGTAGTCTTTCATGAAGATATTTTCCCTTTTACTATTTCTCTTACTACTAATTCCTTCATTTCAACCTTCCATTCAATTCCCTTCATCACTGACCTACATACTGATGATCTTCAATCCACAACAGACACTTCACTAAGTTCAGACAATGTTGACACTACATCTGATGAGTCTACCCTCGATCACTCTGCAGATTCTCTTTCTTAATCACATCCTTCTCACAAGACCTACCTGAAAACACCATACACGATCTTTCACAAATTCTAGAGCCTAAGAGGTCTAGGAGATAGCACAAGCCTCCCGACTCAATTGTATGATTATATTTACACTGTACCTAAATTGAAATTCACTCCTCCTTATGTAACTAATGATCAATCAACATCCCACACTTCTCTTAATGTCTTATTTTCCTTAAACAATCATATCTCACATGCATCCTTGATACATGATAGTCAATTACTTATGATGAATGTTTGCAATGATTGTGAACCATCTTCATATGAGGAAACTGCACTCAATCTGGCATGTGAAGCAGGAATGACTCAGGAGTTTGAGGCATTACATACAAATCATACATAGGATGTTGTACCCTTGCCAAGTGGAAAACAAGCCATTGGCTGCATATGGTTTATAATATAAAGCACAAAGCTGATGGAACAATGGAAAGATTCAAAGCTATATTGGTAGTGAAGGGCTATACTCAACAAGCATGCATAGACTACACAGAGACCTTCAGCCCTATTGTAAAGATGACAACAGTGAGAGATCTTATAGATACAACAACCAAGAAACAATGGCAAAATTCTCAGTTGGATGTAAATAATGCTTTTCTCCATGGGAATCTCCGTAAGGAGGTGTATATACAGATGCCACTAGGGCTAGAAACTGTTTCTCTAGACTTAGTCTACAAGTTTAACAAGTCATTGTATGGCCTTAAACATGCCAGCAGACAGTGGTACTCTAAGCTGACTGGTAGTGTTATCATTTCACAAAGGTAGTTTTTTTCGGACATGCTTAAGGAATATGACTGCCTCTCCTGCAGTAGTCTTTCCACTCCTCTTGATCCCAATGAGAAATTGAGGGCCAACGAGGGAAAACTATTGTCAGATCCTACATATTATAGAAAACTTATAGGAAAGTCAAACTTCCTCACAAATACTAGATTAAACATAGCTTTCAGTGTACAATATCTCAGTCAATTCATGCAGAATCACAGATAACCATATTTAAAAGCCGCCTTCCATCTGCTTAGGTATTTGAAAAATGGATCACACTCTAGGAATTTTTCCGTCTAATGATTCTTATTGTAGTATGAAGAGGATACTATGACCTAGACTAGGCAGCCTGCCCAGATTCTAGGAGATCAATTACTGAATACATAGTCCTATTGGGGAACAGTCTAATTTGTTGAAAATCCAAGAAACAATACACAATTTCCTTATCATTTGCAGAACCATAATATAGTTATTTGAGGAAAGTTGTAAGGGAACTGACTTGGTTGTGCAGACTTTTTGATGAACTTACTATCTCTTACCCTAAGCCAGTCCCAGTCTTTTGTGGCAGCCAATCTGATCTGCACATTGCTAGGAATCCTGTTTTCCATAAAAGAACTAAATATATCAAAGTCGTCTGTCATTTTGTGAGAGACAAGCTTCATGAGGGCCTCATTTCCTTACATCACATTGCTATTAGTGCTCAATTAGCAGATGTGCTTACCCAAGCTCTCACAGGTGTCAAACGCTCCGCCCTCTTAAACAAGTTGGGTGTGAAACCTTCACCTCCAACTTGGGAGGTGGGGATTAAGATGTATTTATGTTTCATACTTTTATACCTTGTACCTTTAGCTTCACGTGTTGTACAATTAGTTAGTGTTGATTAATGTTAATTAGGCTCATCTTAGCTGTCAATAAGCTGACAGTTAGTGTTAGTTAATTTTGTCTTATACTCGTGTGTATATATACTTTGTTACATAGCAATACAAGAACAGTAGTTCGGTTTCTCATTTCTGAAATAAGTCTTCTTCCTCTTCTTCACGCGAAGCTTCTGAAGATCTTTAATGGAGCTCAATCGAGGGACAATTCACTCGTTCATTGTGTAAATTGACAAAATAGTCATGCCTTTTTTAAGTATGTCCCAAAAAGAATACCGCACTTTTTTATTTACAAATTAAGTAACTTTATACTTTCTACGTTATTCTTAATGAGACTATTTACAGCTCCACAAATATCAATAACTTGTTTTAAATCATAAGTTTTAAATTTTTTTTTTTTGAAACTTCGTACCAAATCGAAACCGCAACATAAATTGAGACTGAGAGAATAATATTTAAAAAAATGGAAGTTCGCAAGTTTAGTGGATGCAGATAACATTGGACTCCATATATCTACGTATTGGTAAAATTGTTTTTGGAAAAATAATTGCCCTCAAAGGTTGTCCAAAAAAAAAACAGTTACATACTTATATGTATTAGATAGCAGCTTAAAGTAAATTTTTTATGAACAATCAAAATCATATGAAATATCTAACCGACAACTAATAATGGTAATCAGCTAGCACATAATAAATTTGCGTTAAATAAATAACTTAAAAGTGGGTTGGTATCCAAGTTGGAAGCTTTTTTATTCCCAGTCTTAACCTTATTATGCTGGGGACATCCTCTATTCTCTTTAGAGTAGTTCCATATATATACGACAAATAATCAAAAGCTGAAATTATTACACCGGTTTTTTATTTGGACTGGTTGAGTCATAATTGACTAATATAATCAAAGTTTTGGAAATGATTTAGCTTATAAACTAAAACTTTAAAAAAATATTTTATTTTCGTGTGTATGTAATTTAACATGTTAAATTATCTATCTTATTCTTAAGATTATCTTGTAGTGTAAAATTATATTTACTCTATCATTATATAGCAGTTAAACTTGAGAAAAAAGGGAGGGTCGAGTTCGAGGCGGACCAACGTATGGAGCAGAGGATTATCAACAGGGGCGAACTTAGAGTATTTATTACGGGTTTTAGGGAATTCAGTAGCTTTTGCATAAACTTTATATTTATATTAAGAAATTTACTAAATGTTTATAAATATCTAATTGTGAACCCACATATTATTATATTTAATCTAAAATTACGGTAGGAACCCATAAATCTCAAATTCTGGATCCACATTTGGTTATCAGACCCTTTTAACTTCAACAAATTTCTTGGACGTATATGTTGATAACGGTCTGAAAATGATTATATATATTGCTTGGAACCTTAAGATAAAAAGTCTGATGGGAGCACAGATTTAAGCCGTCCGTTTATGTGTCCGCTATCTTTAAAACATGGTTCCGTCTCTGGGCCGAGTAATATTGTTTTTATAAAGCTCATCTTGTGAACCATTGAAAGAAATCAAAGAGAATCCATGGCGACTTTCTTCCAAGAAATCAAGAACAAATATCTGAATCTGATTAAATTTCTTATTACCTGCGGTAAAGGTATTACCTCTTCTTGTCTACTAATTACTTATTTTTTCTTTTTTTTTTCATCTTCATCTACTGTCTCGAACACACTTGCATACATATATGTCTTTCGTAAAGAATGAACCTTTTATCATGAAATTATTCTCCAGGAAATGATGAGCATGAAAAACTAAAGTTAGATAATGAGGAGGTAACTTTCTTTTCGAATTTTGATTATTCCTTTTTTAAATCTCTGTCAGTTAATTATATGTAACTATATATATGTATTTGGCAATGTCATTGCTAGTCAAGGGAAGATCTACAGGGTTGGTTACAGATTTATATGAACCTACAAGCTTAATTTTGTCTGTATTTTATATATATATAAAGAAATTAATTAATTTCTATAAAATTTTGATTATAAAATCAGTAATTGTTATTATTATTATTTTAACTTGAGCTTTTCGTAAAAATTTATTAATTTTAAATCATGAATTCATCTCTGATTTTAGTAGCACAAGGTTTCATGAAGTTTCCGTTAAAATTCATAAATTTTAAATCGTGAATTCATCTATGATGCTAGTAGCATAAGGTTTCATGAAGTTCGCCAAAAGTTCTGTATTTATTGAATTAGTGTAAATATTTAGTATGCATAAATTTTTAGCCTCGTGATATTCTACTATCTTCCCATTTCCACCTTAATGTTCATGAAAATATTCCAAATCTTCAAAAAATTTAAAAAGAAAAATGGGATAAGAAATATAACAGGGAAGAGATGAAGAAGAGAAATTGATTAATTTTAAAAAATATAACAGGGAAGAGATGAAGAAGAGAAAGGAGCTGTATTTACGCCAGAACAAAGATCAAGAGGTCCAAGACCTCCAGGAAAACCTAAACCTCCCCGTTTTCAGACAGGCAGTTCTGATGTCTAGTCCCTCCACACCCCCCCCCCCCCCCCCCCCTCTTCCCCACAAAAAAGAAAAATTGTGAATTTGAAGATAGCACTCTTTTTTAATGTAATTAATATTAGATATATGGACTTATATCTATATACATATGAACAATATATGGATTAATTATATGTTATGTGCTATCTTTTGGTTTGGCTTAAATTGGTGGTCTTATGGACATTATTAAGGGGGCCAATATATTGTCATATAAAGTGTAGGACTAATGTGTAGATGCCCAAAAGGGTAACCTTAGTTAATGATGGGCTAACTAAGGTTACATACATGTAACCATGGTTACATGCTTATGACTTTTGAGTTTCATAACTCATATGTTATAAGTGGGGGGTTATGGTTCCCATAAGAATGTAAGACATTCTCTTCTTCTTCCACCCATTGAGCGAGAGAGAGCCATTGTTGTCTTGCATATCAAGTGGAAAACCATTATCCATTTTTGGTCTTAGATAAATTCTTGTGAAAGCCAATACTTCAAGAAGGACAATCTTCAAGAAGGATTAAGGAGCTTTCAAAGCCAAACATTTGGACAATCATCAAGAAGGACTAAGGATTTCCACTTATGGATTCAGGTACGCTTCCGCTTATGTTGTTATTCCAAATAATTCGATATGAAGGCTATTATGTTTTAGTCGGATATATAATCCTAACAATTGGTATTAGAGCCTCCTTCATATTTGGATTATTTGGAAGTTCATGAAATCCATGTTATATAAAACTTCATGTTTAAATTAAGATAGAATTTTGATTATGAAATTCTAGTTCCATGATATAGCATGATTTCATGAATGTTATGTTGTTGATGAACTTTGGTGTTTCAATATCTTGTTATCTCTATATGAATTGAAATATTGAAGTTTGCAAAATTTTTGGTTGTTGAACAACAAGAAACTTAAACAAGGAATTGTTGCTACAAATAACCTTCAGTGACGGCAACTCCAGTTTTCAGTTTCAATACATAGTCGCCACTAATACATTTAGCGGCGACTTTTATGGGTTTAGTGGCAGTGTTCGTCGCCGCAAAAGGTCCTGGAATAATTTTTAAAGTTCACCAAAATTTTGCAATACAGTAACAGAGAATATTATTTTTTTAAAATAGTCGGTTATTGCATTTTGTTCATCAAAAATTTTTGAAACAGAACCTGAGGATAATCGATTATTGTTAAAATAATCGATTATCTGGAGTTTTTTCAGCAAAATTAGAAATTCCAGAGAGCCAAAATAATCGATTATCCTAGTTTTTCAGCAAAACTTAAGATTCCAGTAGGCCCAGATAATCGATTATCAGGCTCAGATAATCGATTATCTGGCCATAAATTGCAGAAACGTTTTGTTTTCTGGCTCTTTAATGAGGACATAATGTAGGAAACGTTTTCATAACAAATGAAACGTTTTAAGTATTAAGTTTTCAGATTTTAATTGTACATTAATAATATGTCAATTAATATTCAATTTTTTTTAAATTATTAATGTTTCATACATTAATATTCAGTTTTAAAGCTTAATTGTTTTGGTCCATCATGGCTTCAGATTTTGGTATTGTCCAATTAAGGTTAAAAAATTAATATTCAGATTGTTACATGTCAAAACATGTAACATATTCAGTCAAGATTCAATATATGGCTAAAGGAACTAAATTATTTAGCATCTAATATTTTAAATTAGTCAATTGAAGCATTATGTTTTCAAAGTAACCTCTTTTGTGTAGATTGATTGATCTTGAAATATAAGATGACTGTGGATGTTAGTCTTTCATGCGTTTAACACCGGCCCAAAGGAAGGTTGTTTTTTGGCAGGAATTCGAACATGCTTGTGGTAATAAATTTGTGACAATTATTCGGTTTTCCATGTGAATATTGAGTCGGCCCAAAGGAAGGCTTGATATTTGACAGGAGTTTATTGTCAATATTTGATTACTACACCAAGAGTACCACTTACAAGTTGATTTTCTGTCCAAAGAATAAAATCAATGTTGTGCTAGGTATCTTGTAATGGGATTTGCCTATTTTGAATCTGAAAACTAAAGTTAAAGTTCAAGTAAATGTAAGCATGTATTAAGTTAGTCCTTGTTCTATTTTCAGTAAATTCTTCAGCTGCTACGATATCTGCAAACGTTAACAGCATCCCTGTGCTTAACGACACAAACTTTAAGGAATGGAAAGAGAACATTATGATCATTCTCGGTTGCATGGATCTTGACCTTGCACTTCGGAATGAGCAATCTGCTTCTCTTGAGTCTAATGATCATGAAACATGCAATTCCAGAATCATTCAGGGGCACTATGAATGATGAAAGTAATGCCAAAGTTTTCCTTGAAAACCTTGAAAAGCGTTTTGCACAAAACGAAAAGGCGGAAACAAGTACTCTTTTGAGTAAACTTGTTTCCATGAGGTATAAAGGCAAGGGAAACATAAGGGAGTACATTTTGGAAATGTCCCATCTTGTTTCGAAACTAAAGTCACTCAAGCTAGTATTACCTGAGGAACTGCTTGTGTACTTAGTTTTGATATCTCTTCCTGCACACTTTAATCAGTTTAAGGTCAGTTACAACTGCCTGAAGGAGAAATGGACTCTTAATGAGCTCATTTCACATTGTGTGCAAGAGGAGGAAAGGATAAAGCAAGATAAGACAGAAAGTGCTCATTTGGCATCCTCTTCTTAGGATACTAAGAAGAGGAAAGGTAAGGAAGTTGCGGTTGCAAGGCCCCAGAATAAGCAATATAAGGAACCTAAGGTTGAAATTACTAAATTAGGTTGCTTTTTCTGTAAGGGGACTAATCATGTGAAGAAAGATTGTACCAAGTACCACGCTTGGCTTGCGAAAAAAGCTACATCTCTTTCTCTTGTTTGTTCTGAAGTTAATTTAATTTCGGTACCTAAGGATACTTGGTGGGTAGATTCGGCTGCTACTACTCACATAAGTATATCTATGCATGGTTGCCTGAACTGCCGAAAACAAAATGATGGTGAAAGCTACATCTATGTAGGTGACGGCAAAAAGGTGCAAGTTGAGGCTATTGGCAAATTTAGGCTGTTGTTTAAGACTGGATTTTATTTAAATTTGAATGAGACTTTGTTGTACCGTCTTTTAGACGGAATTTGATTTCTGTTCCCAAATTGGACATATCCGGTTATTCATGTTCATTTGGTGACAATAAAGTTAGTCTCTTTCAAAATTCAAATCTTATCGGTACTGGTCTTTTATCAACATTTGATAGCCTATATTTGGTTGACACAACAACCTCACATAATGAAACTTTGCATACAAGTTTAAGTGGTACCAAAAGAAAATTAACTAATGAGAATTCTATATCACTCTGGCACAAACGTTTGGGTCACATATCCATAGAAAGAATTCAGAAACTCGTGTCAGATGGAATTCTTGATTCTCTTGATTCCTCAAATTCGGATATTTGTGTTGAGTGTATCTAGGGAAAACAAACAAACAAGACAAGATTAGGTACTAAGAGAGCTTCGGACGTCTTAGAATTGATACATACGGATATTTGTGGGCCATTCCCTTCTCCTTGTAGGAATGGTCAACAATACTTTATCACATTCATAGACGATTACTCTCGTTATGGGTACCTATATCTTATTCATGAAAAGTCCCAATCCATAGAACCGCAGCTTATATTCTTAATAGAGTTCCAACTAAAGCTACAATCAAAACCCCATATGAACTTTGGACTGGGCATAAACCCAGTATTAAGCACTTCCACATTTGGGGTTGTCCAGCTGAGGCAAGGCCTTATAGGCCGAATGAAAAGAAACTGGATGCTAAAACGATTAGTAGCTATTTTGTTGGATACTCTGAAAGATCCAGGGGTTTTAAGTTTTATGATCCCACTTCTAGAACTATTTTTGAGACGGGTAATATATCCAGGGGTCAATGGTATTATAAGTTTCATGCAGTCATTACATCTTTTGGTTTTGAACCGAATGTTGCTGATGACTGTATATACTATAAGTTCAGTGGGAGTAAGTATATTTTTCTGGTTTTATATGTCGATGACATACTGCTTGCCTGTAACGATATAGCATTATTGCATGAAACTAAGAAATTTCTTTCAATGAAATTTGAAATGAAAGATATTGGTGAAGCCTCTTGTGTATTAGGAATTCAGATACAACAAGATCGCTCCAAAGGTGTTCTCGGTCTGTCACAAAAGGGCTATATCGATAAGGTTCTTAAAAGATTTGGCATGCAGAATTGTAAACCAGGCAACACCCCTGTTGCTAAGGGAGACAAGTTTAGTCTCAAACAATGCCCAAATAATAATTATGAAACTTCGAAAATGCAGAAGACACCTTATGCTTCGGCTGTAGGTAGTCTGATGTATGCTCAGGTATGTACACGACCTGATATAGCATACATTGTTGGGATGCTGGGCAGATATCTAAGCAATCCGGAATGGACCATCGGAAGGCAGCCAAAAGGGTCATGAGGTACTTACATAGAACAACGGATTGCATGCTTACATATCGGAGTTCGGACCAGCTTGAGATCATCGGGTATACCGAATCCGATTTTGCTGGATGTCGAGATAGTCTGACAGTCCTTTATGCTAATAACAACAGTAGTTTGACGAAAGCAAAACATATGGACGTCAAATTTCGGGTTGTTAAGGAAAGAGTACAGAATGGACAATTGTGCATAGAGCACATAAGTACAAACTCCATGCTTGCGGATTCGCCTACTAAGGGATTGACACCAAAAGTATTTCATGAGCATATTGCTTGTATGGGTGTCAAATCAGTTAAGGATTATGAATTTTAGTGGCAGTTTGTAATATACAATTATGTATTGTCCATTACATTCAGTAATTCAGTTTAAGGTTATATCTGCAGATATTCAGTCTTAAAGTTTTTGTACTCTTAAGGTTTATGGTTGACCTCAATAAAGAGAACCAGTTGGAAATAGACATACTATTTCAGACCACACTTTTTATTTCTATGCTACACACCTACACTTGATCCATGTCGTTGGTTATATTGATATACGTGATCTATGTTGGTTCTAGTTACGCAAGAGTAACTAAGAGCTCTTAGATCCTATGTTGGTATGATTGATGGACCGGATTGATCATGACAATTTTATTATGATAGCAATTCTGAGCTCATAAGGTTATAATGTAACATATAATGCTAAGGTTTGTACATATGTATGAGTATCTCGTCCAAGTGGGGGATTGTTAGATATATGGACTTATATCTACATACATATGAACAATATATGGATTAATTATATGTTATGTGCTATCTTTTGGTTTGGCCTAAATTGGTGGTCTTATGGACATTGTTAAGGGGGCCAATATATTGTCATATAAAGTGTAGGACTAATGCGTAGATACCCAAAAGGATAACTTTAGTTAATGATGGGCTAGCTAAGGTTACATACATGTAACCATGGTTACATGCTTATGACTTTTGAGTTTCATAACTCATATGTTATAAGTGGGGGTTATGGTTCCCATAAAAATGTAAGACATTCTCTTCTTCTTCCACCCATTGAGAGAGAGAGAGCCATTGTTGTCTTGCATATCAAGTGGAAAACAATTCTCCATTTTTGGTCTTAGATAAATTCTTGTGAAAGACAATACTTCAAGAAGGACAATCTTCAAGAAGGATTAAGGAGCTTTCAAAGCCAAACATTTGGACAATCATCAAGAAGGACTAAGGATTTCCACTTATGGATTCAGGTACGCTTCCGCTTATGTTGTTATTCCAAATAATTCGATATGAAGGCTATTAAGTTTTAGTCGGATTTATAATCTAACAATTAATAGTTGATGAGCTACTATGAATGTAATGTGGTTACTATACATTACTAGAAATTCGATAATTATCAATTAAAATTTTCCGATTAACGTTGGTCGATCAAAAGAAGCGATCAGAATTTTAGTTGGAAATTGAGAGAAAAATTATTTCATATTTATTAAAAAAATCGATCAAAGTTGACTGTTGGGTTGATTTGGAAATGACGATAGAGGAAGGGAATTATGGTTTACTCAACAGGTCAGTTTTTCGTCTCCTTTGAGAGGAGAATGGAGCACATCTGTTAGTGTTTTTGGGGGGAGGGGGGAGGAGGGGAAGAGAGAGGGGGAGGGGGTCTAAATTAGATCTCCATCTGATTAGGTCTTTCAGGAATGAGGTTTTAAATATGGATTTTTACATATATATACCATATAGCAAACCTTATTACCTCTCATGTTTAAGGTTTGTGTTTATTACATTTAAGCATACCAAATTTCAATTTATGTACCATAATTCAAATTAAGGGTATAATTATTGCTTCATTTATTCTAGGCATGATTTTAGGAGTATATATTCTTTTTTTCTTTTTTTCCTCTTCTCTTTCCTAACTAACACGGTGTGATTAGCTAGCTTATATAACCTCGTTTGAATTTCATACATTTTCCACATTAACATTATCTAAAATGCTGCGTGTAACCACGGGTTGAATCTACGTTCACCTAATATCCACTCTGAAGCCATAACAGTCTCTGAAAAGACTGACCCATCTTCACCTTTGTATTTATTTATTTATCTATTGAATTGTTTCATAATTTAATTACAATACAATTAAACTACAATTTATAATTTATCTACAAATTATCTATGTATTTTATCTACAATTCTACAATTTAACTACATTTTAACTACAAATTCTGGAAAAATATGTCTTCTTCTTCTTCGACGAGTTTCAATCTGAAATTCAGTCAAAACCAAGTCTAATCTTCACCAAAACCCCTCAAAATTGAGATATAAACTCCTAAACATATCTTCCCAATCTACAATTTACCTACAACTTATCTACAATTTATCTATATTTTATCTACATTTTATCTACAATTCTACAATTTAACTACATTTTAATCTTGAAAAATATGTCTTCTTCTTCTTCGACGAGTTTCAATCTGAAATTCAGTCTAAACCAAGTCTAATCTTCACCAAAATCCCTCAAAATTGAGATATAAACTCCTAACCATATCTTCCTAATCTACAATTTATCTACAACTTATCTACAATTTATCTATATTTTATCTACGATGTATCTATAATTTATCTACAATTCTACAATTTAACTACAATTTAACTACAATTTCTGGAACAATATGTATTCTTCTTCTTCGACGAGTTTCAATCTGAAAATCAGTCAATACCAAGTCTAATCTTCACCAAAAACCCTCAAAATTGAGATATAAACTCCTAAAGATATCTTCCCAATCTACAATTTACCTACAACTTATCTATAATTTATCTACATTTTATCTACAATTCTACAATTTAACTACATTTTAATCTTGAAAAATATGTCTTCTTCTTCTTCGGCGAGTTTCAATATGAAATTCAGTCAAAACCAAGTCTAATCTTCACCAAAACCCCTCAAAATTGAGATATAAACTCCTAACCATATCTTCCCAATCTACTATTTATCTACAACTTATCTACAATTTATCTATATTTTATCTACAATTTATCTACAATTCTACAATTTAACTACAATTTCTGGAAAAATATGTATTCTTCTTCTTCGACGAGTTTCAATCTGAAAATCAGTCAAAACCAAGTCTAATCTTCACCAAAACCCCTCAAAATTGAGATATAAACTCCTAAACATATTTCGAATTATTTACAACAACACCCAATCCAAACAAATAATGATTTTTGAAAATACAAATTTGAATTCATAGCTTTCAAACTTTTTAATGACTATCAATGGTGGAAAATATATGGAGAAGGAGAGAATTACGCTGCAATAAATTTTCTACCGTTTTAAATTTCGAAATTAATGGTGATTTTTTTAGCAGATAACACTAGTATTACCTGGAAAAACATGCACTTGGCAAAAATGTCTACAATATCACTAATTTCAAAATCTTCATGGAACATAGATCGAGAGCTTTGAACCACAAGTCCTCTTTCTTGAAAGCAAAAATACATTGCAAACATAAAGCTAGTGAATTAACTAACTGGGTTCTTCAATCATCAACCGCAGACATTTCTTCAATTAATGGTGATAGAATCACCATTAAATGTGATTCCTATAAATTTGGAGCCTTTTTAGGGTAGAATCTATCTATTTTTGATTTGGTACAATTTTTGTAAACAAAACATGGTATAGGCGGGTAAATACCAAAACATACACAATTTTGGTAATAAGGTTTGCTATATGGTATATATATGTAAAAATCCCTTTTAAATATAGGGTATTTGAGTCGCGTCAGTGGGCTGTTTGGAAAGGGAATGGATAAAATAGTACGGTATAGCCAGTTTTTGGATTGGTTATTCAAAAATAGCTAGCGTTTACTAAATTAATGAAAAATAATTATTATTTTGCTGCAAAGAGATCGGTCCAACATAATATACTAGAGTTCAGTGCACTTGTGTATGAACGTCCAACATACTATACTGGATCGATATACTTTGCTGGGTCCAGTATAATATACTGTAGACTGGAGCATTGGTGCTCCAAACTCCAGTATATTATGCTGGACCGGTGTATTATTACTGGAACTCCAGTATATTAGACTGGAGTTCCAGTATATTATATACTGGAGTATTTTTTCGAATTTTGAACAATGTTTTCGTTCAAATTTATCTTTACATAAAAAGCGACTATATTTCAATTACTTTTGAAACCGGGCTGTTTTTGAACAACCACTTGTAAATCTAGTTATTTTTGAATTCTTCCCGAGGGAATGAGGTGTATTTTTATGGAATTAGTCCGAAAATTGCCCTCCCCCCTCCCTTTTTTTTCTTTGTTTTCCTTTTCCTTTGTTTTTAAATTCCCGAACAAATAAATTAAAATCTAACTTAAATCTCATTAGCAAATTCTATTTATCTAATAACAAATGCATGAAATATTTTGTTTGATTTTTTTATGTGTTCATTCTAACAATTAAAGAGTAACTAATTCCTAAAAGTGCAAATTAAACCTACAATGGCATTAAACAAAAATGTGATAATTTTTTATGATTTTTCTAATGATTTTAAAAGATTAAACATGCATGAAATGCAACTAAATAAAGAAAAACTTCTATAATCCATTAAAATTACTTTTGGTCTATTTTTAGGAGTTATTTCCATCTAGGATAAAAATTAGGTGCTCACAATTAATAATTTTTAATAACATGATGATTAAATCTTTTATGGCACATGAATTTTGTTCAAATTGTCTACATGCTTAGTCCTAAATTAATTTACATCACGTATAGTAAATAATTCAAGATTATGTAACGAACAAGCACGTGATATAAAAAACGAAATTCAATAGACTTCTAACATGTTTATCACATATATAACATAAAAAGAATTCATGCCAGATTATTATTATTCATTAATATCTCATGAACTAATAACAACTAAAATAATAGTAGAATCTGAAAATCTATTATAGATTACCGTCATATCTAGTACAAATTTCAAATTTAAGTTACAAACTATCTCAATAGTTAGCTTATATATATATATATACATATTTATTTACAGTAAAATAATATCAATCCATATGTATTAAAACAATTTGACTATTGCACAAGACACATGTATTATGGTTTGAACTGTTCAAATATAATCTTAAAATATTTTGTAAATAAATTTTAGATACGAGAAACCATGGCTCTCATACCATTGAAGGATTGCATATAGATATTTGTAACACACAGCGAAAGACAGAATAATCCTAGGCATACATGTCAAAGGTCGAATCTTTAGTAAGGAGACTCTATGCAGCTGATGATCGCTGAGACTGGGGGCTGTTGAGACCACCAGCGTCGATACTGTTGTCGGTGTCTGAGGTAGTATTCCGGTGAGAATGATGAGCTGGAGTTGGAGCTGATGCGACCATCCAAACTAGGATTAGGGTTTGTTTCTAAGTAATCAAAACTTTCTAAAAATACAAAAGTAATCACCCAAAATTTAAGAAATCCTCTAATTAGTCTCTATACTTGAAAATCCATTAGTTGATTGGCTATTCCTAAAATAAATAGTTGAATCGATCAAAATTTCTACAAATAAAGTGAGAGATCAGGTTAGATATATAAATTGATAAATGTAAGTAAGCACTAAGAGAGTATAACCGCCTAAAAATCAAAAGTCGAAGGTGATTTCGACGATCACTAGGCTCAAACAGACATAGAGTTACTATTATTATGATTATGATAGTAGTAAAAGTTAATTTATGTTAATAAGATATTAGCCATATATTTGCAATATATGACATTATATATTGTTGCAAAACTTGTTTGCTAATATGGAATTTGAGTAATTTTTAATCTATAGACTTCATTATTATCTATGTGAACAAAAATAATAAAATTTATTATTAAAAATTGATGAAATACATAAAAAGGCCCTTTAAGTTGTTGATGATAGGTTATAATTATGTGTTTTAGTCGATTATTACACTCTAATTTACTGCACTTTACTTGAGTTTACGCTTTAATCGCTAGTGGTTTGCACTAATGGTGTGTTTTATACCTTGTAGGAGTGATTTCGAGCTATATAGATGTTAAATATTGAATTCAAATGATTTAGAGCTTTGAAGTCCGAGTAAAAGCCTAAGGAATTAAGATGGAATCGTATTGGGGGATCAACGAATGATAAAGCAACAAAACGAAGAATTGAGTAGGCATATTGTGTACTATCTAGTAAAATATACATAACTTTTTTTGTCAAAACTCCATTTAGACTCCACAATATATGGTTGGAATGCTAACTCAAAGGGATACAACTTTCATGTTTTATATTTTTCTAAATTCCAAAAGAAACAGGGTGAAAATACGGTCGAAACCGCGACTGTGGACCTGAGGCAGTATACCTGCCATATACCGCGGTTGATTGGGGTTGACCGCGGCCACGTTAGTCCAGACGTGAAATATTATCCTTTTTCGCGTAGGAGAAGATATAATTACTTGGGCCTGACCCTACTTGGTATATATACATGGAAAAACGATATTTTTGAAGAGTTGGACATATTTTTTGACACTAATTAGACCTAAGGAGGCTAAGGAGACTGAGGATTCGACCTAAGGAGTCAAGAACACAATAGGATCAAGGCGGGAAATTCTTCAACATATTTTCCTTCCTCTTCCTATTTTTCATTGTTAGTTATGATTTTTAGAATTATAGTTTTACATATTATTATGAATAGCTAATTCGTTTTCTAGGGTTTTGATAGAACCTTTTGTAGGATAAATTCTTGTTATGCTTTATATAATTGAGCCATTGGATTTCTCTACTTGTTCAACTACGTGTTTGTTGTTGTTGATTGAATGGTCATCAATTGACTGTGCCTATTTAGTGTGTACTTCTTGAGAGATAGAGTACATATTTAGGTAGTTGTCGAACAACGTCACTCCCAACGCATGTGAGATATCAATATAATGGGTTTAAAGGCAGGTTTAGAAATAACATAGTCTTGACGGGGTCTAGTAATTTATTATAGTTGCTCGAGAGAGAATTACGGCACCTAAAGTGCTCATGATCAGTATAGAATACATTGGCGAAATTGTAGGGAACATAGCTAGAAGGATTCCGACAATTGGGGAAATCATAACTCTGGACCTCCTTAATTTAGTCTTCAACCCTTAGTCTAGTTAATTGATAATTTTACCGTTTTCTAGTAATTGCTAGTTAATTAGTTAGAAATATAAATCTCAATATTTATGACTTAGAAAATTGTTCAATCTTGTCTTCTCAGCGATATTAAACAGATACAGCTAAGCCTTAGTTATCTGCGTCGAATCTTGGAAAAACAATTTCATATGGAGATAGGGACCTTGAGCCATTTAAGAAGTTATGACTGTCATGTTTTCATGGATACTTTAGTGCCTATTGCATTTTGTGGTTTGATACTCTTTAGATGCAAGTGATTTAACTCAAATCCAATAAGAGGTACAAGAGTAGACAATCAATACAACATGATTGAGGTTAATCATATGAGGGGGTATGATCGTTATGATCCTTTCATAATTTCACATAATTTTAGGCAAGTGTCTTATTCTCCTTATACACTACGGCGGAATAAGTCCAATTGGTGGATTGTAATAAAAACTAAGGCTGTAGGTAGGGTGGATGTCGAGAATGTGTTAGATGTTGCATATCAAAACGATATCTCCAGTATTCACAAAATAGTGGACGAACTTTTAGAAAATAATTTGGAACATCCTGAACACATATTGGAAGAAGTTGATATAAATGAAGTAAGAATGATAGAAAACGAGGAAGAAGAATCAACTGATGAAGCTCGAACTAGTGAGGAAGAAGAATTCTTGGACGAGGAACAATACGCCAACGGGCTTTAAAAAGTTGGTTTCCTTAATAACTCTCATTTATAGCTATTTTATTTATATGTTTCAATCTAAATATGTATTATATTATGCAGATGACAGGAAAGGGTCGAGGTAACAATGATCCTACTGGTTCTGGGGGTCAAAAAAAGGCTAGGAAACCAATGAGGGGGGTAGAAGATAATACTCAATCTTTTCCACCCTCTTTAGTGATGTCTATGCCTATATCTATGTCTTTTTCCTCTACCCTAGGGCTATTCTGAGCTGCCAGACCATCACGAACCCTACACCTTCGTGCATACACCAGGTCTTTCATCACAGGGCCATAGGATTCTAACAACCGGCCGGCCATTTTGAGCCCTAGCATGTCGTTCAGCAGTCTTAGGCCATGAGTAGCTTCTTTTAGATGTTATGACTTATACACGTGATGGTAATTGAATTTCAGTAAGTTCAGGGTTGATTGGGGAAGAGAATTCTCATTTCGGAAGCTTTAAGTTGAAAGAAGTAACTAAGATTGGATTTTAGAGTAAACAACGTTAGAATCAGGATCTAAAGGTTCTAGCAGGTTTGTATGATGATTTGGGACTTGGTCGTATGCCTGTATCGAGTTTTGGATAACCCGGGAGCGTTTTTAAGTTAGCATTTTGGAAGGGATTTCATAAGTTTTTCTTGAGGTGCATTTTACTATTATCGATATCCGTTTGGGATTTCGAGTCTGAGAGTAGCTCCATATGGGGATTCTGGAGTTGGGAGCGCAATCGGAAGTAAATTCGGAAATCTGTAGGTTATTTTGGAGCCATTTGGCTAAAGATAGAAAATTGAAGGTTTTTGGAGAAGTTTGACCGGAAATGGAATTTTTGATATCAGGGTCGGATTCTGATTCCAGAAAGTTAGAGTAGGTTCGTAATGTCAAATATGACTTGTGTGCAAAATTTGAAGTCAATCGGATATGATTTGACATGTTTCGGCATCGAAGTAGAAGTTTGAAGTTATAAAGTTCTTAAAGCTTGAATTGGAGATTGATTCATGATTTTAGCATTGTTTGGTGTGATTTGAATCCATGAGCAGGTCCGTGTTATATTATGGAGTGGGTTGGTGTGATACAGGGTCCCGGGGGCCTCGGGTATATTTCGGGTTGTATTGTGCTCTTATTTGATGTTTCAATATCGTTTTCTTTGGGAATAAAGGGGTACCACATTAAGTAAATGAGATAGTAATTCAGTTTTTGTTGAACCATTGGATTCTTATCGTAATTAGGGAGCCATAGCAAAAAGAATCATCGAATTTGGACATCGTATGAGGAAGTTATGCTCATTTTCGTGTCCGAAAAAACTGTTACTTCGGGTATGGTCACAATTGCGAACATATCCATCGCAATTGCGACGTCCAGTTCGCAATTGCGAACATTTTGTCGTAAATATGACCTTTTTCAGCCCTTCTTTGTTTGCAATTGTGAAAGCTTTCTTTGCTTTTGTTGCAAATCCCGGATCGCAAATGAGACATATGAGCTTGATATTAGCCGTGTAACTCGAGTTTTTGCTTCATTTTATCATATTTTGTACCCTAGGTCCGAGAATGGGCGATTTTGAGAGTGGATTTTCATATCAAATCATTGGGAAAGTTACTCTAACTAATTTTCAATTATATTATGTGATTATACCTTAGATTTAACATTTTTGGATTTTGATCATGATTTTGGGCATGGAATTGAGAATAAATTATATATTTGAGTTTGTAAGGTCATGGGTAAACTTTATCTTTGAAAATTTTTGGAATCCGGGCACGTGGGCTCGAAGGCAATTTTGTCAACTTTTCGTTCGGGGTTAAGAATTGTCACAAATTAGACTATAATGAGTAATTGAACATTATATTAATGGGTTTATATAATTGTTGGCTAGCTTTGGAGCATTTTTGCATCAATTTGAGTCTTCGAAAGGGCGTGGAATGCCGGTTATGGAACTTCGTAGCGAGGTGAGTCTCCTTTCTAACCTTGTAAGAGGGAATTGTCCCTATAGATTAAATAATCGGTTATATGCTCCTAATTGTTGGGGCTATGTATGCACGAGGTGACGAGAGTCTGTGCGTAACTACTATTATGCCATTTTCTGGGTAGTTAGGACCCAAAATCATGCTATACATGGATTAATTGTAAAATTATTGACATCTTGACTAGCTTAAATCACATTAAATTAGTAAACGCATTTCTAACATGATTTAAACTTCACTTTCTTAAATTATTAAATGAGAATTTGCTTTTCTTCAAAAAAGTTTTCCATGATGACTTATTGATTGACTACTTGCGTGTGTTTATTTCCTGTGGAGCGGGCCAAATGCCTCGGCAGATTAAATAGATGCATCTATAGTTCGCGTCGTTCAACCCTCGGCAGTGCACAATTTATTTTTTGTTGGAGCGGGGCGTCGACCTCGTCATGATTTGTGCATACTTGTATTGCTTCCTTGAACTTATTACACTTTTTATTGCCTCTTCATGCCATGAGAATATTTTGATAAATAATGAAAAGGGACTTTTACTTGTTTCCTTCTATTAGATTAAACATCATGTTATAGAAATCCATGATTTAATGTATTATTGACATCACATTACTGGACACTTAGTAAGTGTCGAAGTCGACCTCTCATCTCTACTTCTTCGAGATTAGACGGGATACTCATTGGGTACACGTTGTTTTCATACTCATACTACACTTCTGTTCATTTTTGTTGCACAGGTTCATGTGTGTTACTAGTGGCCTATTGCACGTAGCAGCACGGATGATTCTAGGACTAGGTGAGTTGCATTATTCAAGGCGACCCACAGCTAGTATAGTCCCTTTTCATCATAATATATTTACTTTTTGTCCACTGTATTCCGGTCGGATGTTGTATTTTATTACTGTCTTAGTAGATGCTCATGCACTTGTGATACCGGGTTCTGGGATGATTTTGAAATATTTTTGTATTAATTTCCTATTATTTAATTCAAATCGAAGCAGTTATCTTTCTTTTTATTTATAAAAATTGAAGGAAAAGCTCACTTTTCAAGATTGTTAAAAGGAGAATTTCAACAAGTAATTTGGTTGGCTTGCCTGACGGTAGTGTTCGACGCCACCACGACCCTTAGTGAATTTTGGGTCGTGACAAGGACTATATGTGTGGCATACAATCCAGCTGCCTCATGACCACGTTGATCATAGCCATCTGCATTGCATGGATCGCATCGATCCATGTCACATCCACATAGATCACACCCATCAGTGTCACAGTCACTCGGGTCAGAGCAATCAATATTATAGCCACTTGCAGTCCATCCAGCTATGTCGCTTTCACAGGGATCGCAACCATCTTCATCAACAACTCCATCTATTTCAGGCCTTCTCTTGCGAGATACTAGCTCTGACCCCTCTACATCTTCTATACATGCCTCAGATAGACATTTTTCAACGGTGATGATGATGATGATAAGAAGGTGCATTATGATCAATATGGTATGATCATCACAGTCCCTGATGATGATGGGTAGGAGTTATTTATTATTTTTACGTTTATTATTTTGTAAGTTTGTACTAAGATATTAATGTATTTTTAATTAAATTGCAGGTTCATCCGCAGTAATATTACTATGAGGATAATCACCAAAGTCACCAGAAAGCTTTATGATGGCCCTTATGTGACTTGGAGTGAATTTTCATTCTTGCTGAAGGAGCAAATTTTCGGTCAATTTAAGATATAAAAATTCTTTAAGCACTATAATTATTTATATTTATGATATTTCCATATAATATTTAACTTTTGAAATACAGAGTAAGTGTGTATGGGAACACAGCTATAGCACAAAAATAGCTACAAATTTTTATCACAAAGCTCGCAAGCGGTTGTCGTATAGTATCTCCGAAGCTAGAAAGTTGAACCAGAAGCCTGATTGGTTGTTTCAGAATTTACAGGAAGATTTATAAAGGCAATGGCTTACTGCAAAGTTCTTAAAGAAGAGAGAAAAAGGAAAGAAAGCTCGCACATCTGATAAGTGAGGGTTCTTGCACACTGAAGGTGCGATCAACCTAGGGACAACAAAAAGAAGATTGATACGTAATTTCTTTATTTATTTTAATTTTAAAAGCATATCTATTCTATTTATTAACTAAAATTTATGAGTTTTCAAGAAAAGAAGTTGGGGTGTCCGATGAACCAAGATGAGTTATTCAAGGAGACTCATATTGTAAAGAAGAAGAAAGAGACAGATCAAGAAAGGTGGGTCGAGGGATGAGCCTTGTCTGTACATGTAAGTTTTCACTTTCATTAAGTATTTTGATTTACTTTTATATAAATTTTGAAAAACTAATTCAATGAATTTTTCTTATAGGGTCGATTCACAACTGATATGGAGGAATTCATATGCAGTCAGCCACGTAATGAGTCCGACGAGCCAATCTAACCTTTGGACG
Source organism: Nicotiana benthamiana (assembly GCA_034376525.1). Lineage (NCBI taxonomy): Eukaryota > Viridiplantae > Streptophyta > Magnoliopsida > Solanales > Solanaceae > Nicotiana > Nicotiana benthamiana. The sequence continues at coordinate 68,479,888 of CM067332.1, forward strand.
AGGATGCTAACGTGGACGGAGATTGCTGGAGGTCCAAAATGGGGGAAGGTATACAGTCTTCCTACTAAGAAATTCTATCGATATAAGTGTGGGATGCAAGGAATAGGGACTTCCTTGCAAGGCGAGAAACTTGAATGGGAGAGCCTATTCGCTATGCGGGAGACTGTGACAAAGCTCACATCTGAGCTAGAAACGGCCAGGGAAAGAGAAAAGCTTAGGGTGCTTAGTATTTTAGCATGCAAGCTCAGTACCAGGGCATGCAAAAGCAGCTCAAATCTCTCCTTGATTCTGGATGTTTTTCGATTCCTCGGTCTCATGATTCATCGCTAGAGGCTCGTCATGAACATGAGCATTCCTTCCATCCTCCCTGTGCTCGTTCCTCCCGTCCTCTCCGTGATCGTTCTTTCCGTCCTCAACAAATAGACCCTTTTGTATACCGTCTTATTGATAAAAGTTCATCAGACGGTGATGATAATGATGTTGTATAAAACACCCATTGACTTTTGTATACTTTAAAATAGACAAATACAATCGGTTTTGAACTATGTGTAATAATCGTTAACTTAGTTTAATTTGTTAGTTCTACTGAACTTTAATTTGTTAGTTTTAATGTATTTTTTAAATTGTGTTGTTGTTGTTGTTGTTATTATTGTCGTGGTGGTGGTGGTCCTGGTGGTATTGTTGTTAGGTTATTGTGGAGATTGTGGTATATTTAAATTGTAGTTATGAATTGAATTATATTGTTATTTAAGAATTTGGTATGCTCGCATGTGTGTAGCTGCCAAAACAGGAAGTTTTTGCAAAAATTATACCCAGAAAAGCGACCAACTTTGTTCGCTTTTCTGTTCAAAAAAATATTTTCTGGGAAATAGCGACCATGGTTGGTGGCTAATTAACCCAGATTTCCTAAAAAGAGACCAAATTTGGTCGTTATTTTATTAAAGAAATTTCTAAAAATTAGCGACCATGTTAAAACAACAATAACAACCCAGTAAAATCCAACAATGTCGGGTCTGGAGAGCATAGTGTGTATGCAGACCTTACCTCTATCCCGAAGGGGTAGAGACTGTTTTCGAATGACCCTCGGCTCAAGATAAATCGCTTATGTTCTAAAAAAATAAATTATTGAAATTGGCGATCAATTTTGGCTGCTTATGTTTTAAAAAAATTAAAAACAAAGCGACTAACGTTGGTCTCTATTTTTTAGATTTTAAATATAATATTTGGTTTACAGACCAATGTTGATTACTATATTTTGAATAATAATAAATAAATAAAAACGTAATTTAAATATGGAGACTAACTTTGGTCGTTAAATTTATATTATTAAAATATTAAAGCGATCAAAACACAATAGTTCCTTAAGGAATGGAGTTAACAAGGTCGCAGATTCTTTGACTACCTATGATACAGGATATAGAATCGCCAATAATTTTATGCCGATTTTAATAAATCCCCAAAATCACTAAAACCTTCTTTTATTAGAAGCAAATGGCATGTCCGTCATTAAGATTTAGGTCTATGAAGAATTCACGACAATGTCACAAGATACGTAAGGAGAGGTGTGTACGCACTGCGTACATAGATATTTCTCACGAGTCATGAATATACTGGTAATGGTCAACCTAACTCCGCCTATTTAGGATAGCTTTTGATTAATAGAAATTACTTATAATGTCTCTTAGGCTACTTCACCTATTTTTATAAAGTTTGTGAACTTGGATACTAAAATTATCTGACAAAACTATATTTTTACAGTGATCTCTTCGTTTAAGTTTGTATACGGATAAAATAAAGTTCATGGGACGCCTTAATTTCCGATGAACTGAACGGAGCAAGAGACGTGAAGGGGAAGAACCAGATTCAAGTCAAGAAGCCTCTCAATTCGGGGTCCGGGCAAAATGCCTTCCCTCGGGAGTATCGCGGCCATGGTCCCGTGTCCGGTTCGAACCCCAAAGGCCTCGGGGAGCATTACCAGGTAATCGAGCACGATTTACAAAAGGTCGTAATATCCGCGACCAGCCGAGTATCACGGCGTGAATCTCGACAGTTGTTGAACATAAGATTTTATTGAATTGTACTTAGGATAAAACTCTCCTACTTTATTAAGGGGAGTCTGATTATTCATTAAACACATTGTAACATACAAATGAGGGCGATATGCTTCAATTCTCTATTATTAAAAGTTCTTACTTTTATTCAGCAAGTGTTTCGTTTTTGTGAGCCCTTAATCAAAGGCAAACATCTCATTAAAATTGTTATCGAATCTGATTTCACCCCCCCCCCCCCCATAATTGGTTTGAAACTTAATCATGTCTTTTATTTGTCTATTAAATTCTCACACGATTTATCACTTGTATCGAATTAATCCATATATCCTTAAAATCACATATAAATCAAATTGTTATCCGCTTCTGAGGGTAAATCGTTTGGCACCATCCTAGGGCTAAGGATAATAATAGCTATTTGATACAAATTTCCACAACACATTATGCTTTTATCCTTGTTCTTTGAGATGTTAATTTTAGGAAAACTTAAAGATGTCAAACATCAATCTGCTCACCTAAACGGTGATACTGAATCTGGCCACCACGACGAGAACAACAATATAGCTCCAAGCAATGAGGTTAACCTTGCTGACCCTAACAAAGTCCCGGTCGTAAATCCAATCGATGCCAACTCCCTGGTGGCCATCGACGCTAACTTGCCCGCCGATCCTAAAAAAGAGCGTTCGCGGGGGAGCCAAGTCGGTCGTCAACGATACGCATGACGGTAAAGGCGACGAGATCAACTTGCGAATGATCTTCGAAATGTTACAAGCTCAACAGCAATGTAGCCCAGTTGCAAAACAAAAGTCGTCCCCCTAGTAGAGTTGAGCCCGAACTATCCTGGGAAAACACTCGCAGAAAGGCCGAGTGAAGCTGAGTCTGGGACCAACCGAGATAACAAAAGATGCTCGAGGAATTGACGAAACGGGTAGAATTAGGAATAAAGAAAATCGAAGCTACCGGCAAAAAGGTGGAGACCCACAACTCCAGCGTCGATCAAATCCCAGGAGTACCACCGATATTGAAAGGCCTGGATTCCAAGAAATTCGAGCACAAGGCATGCACGTAAAGAAGATAAGCTTAAAAAATTATATCTTATATCTCTTAACGAAAAGGTTGCATAAGTGATAAGAGAAGGACTTCTTAATTACTCGAAAGGAACTCTATCCTAGATAAAGAGTGAGTTTCTTTTTTTTTTTGGAATCCGTCCACCCAAGATTTCATCTCATGTGGTGGTGTGGGGTTTGGCCTAGACCCCTACCTTGTATATTAATAACTCAAACAAAAATTAGTACGACAAGGAGGGTGACATAAAATCTAACCTCCATAGAACCTAGTTAATCGAAACCAACTAGGAATAATGCTGGAGCATAACCAACATTAGACAAAAATTCTGCAAAGCCAACTTCCAATAGGAGTGTTGGCAGTGCCGAAACAAAAGGCATGACTGCTTGGTCAGAACATGCCTCGAAGAAAAGATGAAATTATGCTCAAGGAGGATCAAAGTACCATCCGGAGTGTTTGGTTGCCCTTGTCCCGAAGGAAGGGAGTCTCAATTTGTCCATTTTAAGTGCTCCTTTAGCTTCTTTGGGTAGGTGATTCTCCTTGAGATAGACTTCATTTTAGCATAGTGTTGTGCCATATTTTGCAAGTGAATCCTCCACTTTATTTCCTTCACTGTAACAGTGATGGACTTGAATTTGTTTTCCTTGATTTTGTGTTTGATTCGCTCTACTTCATTGTACAAGTGTCATGGGGGATTGAGCTTGCCATTGATCATATTGACAAGTAGTTGCGAGTCAAGTGTAAGGCACAAGATATCTATGTGATGTGTATAGCACCAATTAATACCAAGCAAGGCTGCATATGTCTCACTATAATTGTTAATTGAGAATTGGAGAGGTATCGCAAATGCCATGACCATCTCTCAAGAATGAGTTAGAAGTTGAACATAACTAGAACTCTTCCAATAAGGAAGAGTAAAGCAATAAAATTCTAGTTATTTTCTATTCTACTAACTCTATATATTTCAGGATGTTCTCATTTTACAGGTACGCACAAATGCTAGAGTTAAACGTGAGTTGAAAGCAAAATAGCAAGGAATTTTCCTAGCAGTTCCTATGTGATTCAAGTGTGCGAACCTAAAGCTACATGAACCAGATAGAAGAACTAGTTCTAAGTGTCTGTCTTTTATTCTTGTTTCATTATAGTTGGAATTTGAATTGTACCTTTCATCTTTATCTAGGAGCAATTATAATAGCTAGGTACTTTTAGCGTAATATTCAAGTTAGAATTAACTTGAATTTGTTGCAACAACTAGAGGATGGTTGCCCCAAAGAGTTAGAGGTAATCCTTAGGTTTACAAGGAGTTTTGTAAATATTGTTATTGGCTCATTGATTTAGTGAAGTGTTGGAAAAAATCCTACTGGGTAGTAGATCGTATTTTTTCACCTTTTGAGCCAGGTAGTTTTCACGTAAAAATACTTATGTTCTTTATTTTCGCATTTATTATTCTGCGACAGTAGTATAAGGAACATATAGAAGAACCAGGTCCTTCTATAATTGTTGCACGCGAAAAATTGGACACCACACAAGTCACCCCCTCTTGCATTGTTGAAGTATAAAACATCAATTTGTATCAGAGCAGGCTATCCTTGAACAGGCTAACATGTTAGGAGAAGATCAAGATGAGTGCACCACCTAAAAATTCGAAAGGGAAATCTACTGCTAGGCCACCACTTAATGGCCAGTACTACTCTTGGCGGAAGAACAATATAAAAGATCACATTCAAGGAGAGGATTATAAGATATGGTACATTGTTATTCATGGTCTACCTTGAAGAAAAATGTTGAAGGAGTAGATGTGCCAACGATGAGTAGATTGCACTGCCGAGGACTTGAAAAAGTGGGAGAAGAATGCTAAATCCAAGAAATAGCTTGTTTGGGGACTTGGTCCAGATGAGTACAAAAAAATCTAATATTGTTCCACTGCTAAGCAAACTTGGGACAAAGTGCAAGCGGCCCGTAAAGGAACAACTCAGGTGAAGAGATCTAGAGTAACTCTACTCTACTCTCAGTATGAGAACATTGCTATGAAGGATGGATAAACTATTTAAAAAATGTACACAAGGTTCACTACACTAAAAAATGAGCTAAAATCTCTTGGAAGGATTATTCCTGAAAAGAAACGGGTGAGAAGATACTTACTAGGGTCTTGCCAATCACTCAGGAAAGCAATATCACTACCATCCAAGAGTCGAAGAAATTGCCTCTCTCCCACTAGATGAATTGATTGGGAATCTCATTGCCTATGAACTTAGGGGACGAACCATGAAAATGGATGTACCTAAGAATGAAAGGGACTTGGCACTCAGAATCACTGAAGGTTATGATAAGGAAGATGATGGAATGTCTATGATCACCAAATATTTCAAGAAGTACCTGAGGAGAGGAAAGGGTTCTTCAAGAAAGCGGAAGCTACAACAAGGCAAAGGCTCCTGAGAAGCAAACCAATGATGGCCGCTCCAAGTGTGGAAAGATAGATCACCACATCAAAAGTTGTCCTTTGCGGGAAATTGAGTGGAAGAAGGAAAGATCTGACAAAGGAACAAGAAGAAAGAACAGGTACAACCCAAGAAAAGCAACAACAAAGGGATAAACCAAGGCTATAGATGTTTCTTGAAGAGAAAGCTCAGATGATGATGATAACGATGAACGAGCACTTATGGCTATTGGAGAAGCTAATAAAGACACTAAGGTAAGTGTATTTCATCTCAAAGACAAGACTAAAGTTTTGTCTAAAGAAAGGTTATTTGAGTTACTTCTAGTTCTAATAGATGAATCTGAGGATGTGAATAATAAAAAGGAATAATTTTCAAAAGAATGTGTGATTTTGAAAGTTAAGTGAAAAAATCTGAAATTTAGGGATTGTGAAACTGAAAGTGAAAATACCGTGTTGAAGAACCAGGTTCATGCGATTGAGAAAACTATCCTAGAACATAGATCTGAAAATTTAAAATTGAAATTAGGAACATGCAAAAAGACAGTTGATCACACACAACTCACTTTAGAAGAAAATGTAGGAAAAATAAAAGATATGTATAAGAGGGATGAACAGGTAAGAGTTGCAAAGAAGGATCTAAACATGGTCAAGCATGAGCTAGATAGAACTTGTAAATGGAACAGGTCCTCTGATGCACTTTCATGCACAAGAACGTCATAGTAGCAACAGAAAGTGACTTGGTTTTAGGAACTCTACACCTAAGTGAAATCACAAAAGTAAATCCTCACACTCCTGAGAATAATATTTGCACACATTGTGGTAACACTGGTCATTACAAGAGTGAATTCATTGGAAAAAATAAGGTAAATCAAAAGAACAAAAAATTTGTTCTAGGAAAAAATAGACTACCATGTTGGGCTAAAAAGAATATGATTTATCCTTGACCATAGAAAGGGACCCAAACTAGTTTGGGTTCCTACGGCTAAGCCCTGATTTCTTTTGCAGGTCCAAGTGAAGAGGAGCAGCTAAATATGGTACATGGATGGTGGCTGTTCAAAGCACATGACGGGAAACAAGAACTAGATCCTTTCACTTAAGGATCTTAAGGGAGTTAATGTCTCCTTTGGAATGGAAATAAATGTGAGATTATTGGGGTTGAAAAGGATAGTAAGTCTGATTCTCACTCTATTGAGAATGTATACTTGATAGATGACTGAAGTATAGTCTAATAATTATATCACAATTATGTGATAGATGTAACATGGTAGCCTTTACCTCTACAAAATGCTTTGTAATTAATATTACCGCTGATAAGATAGTTTTTTAGGGAAACAGTGTGAACACCACATATGTTGTGGATTTGCCACACTTTCAGGTAATGAAATCAATTGCTTAAGTATGTTAGATAATGATCCCCTCCTTGGCACAAGAGACTTGGACATACCAGTCTAAGTAAACACAACAAACTAGCCTCCAAGGACTTGGTGATACAGCTTCCTAACACTAAGTTCAAGGAAGATAAAGTTTGTAAGGTTTCTGCAAGAGGGAAGCATGTAACATCCTCTTTTAAAAAGCAAGAAAATGGTAAGCACTGATTAGTACCAAACTTGCATTACTACAGAGAAGCAAGGATTGTCAATGCTATTTTACCCAATGAAGGTCAGGATCGAATCCATAGGAAGTTAATTAGTTTAGAGTTAGGTTTATATCCGAGTAGAGATGCGGGTTTTTTCCTAAATTGTACCTCCACAAATGGTCGGTTTTGTTTACTACTTCTATTTCTAGTCTATAGCATGCATAGTCAAACTAAGTACAATGTTTTTATTGGTTGTTTTCAAAGATTTAAAGGGACTAGGGCAGTGACTTCTACCTAGGTGGATATCTAATGGTATCGAGAATTCGGGGAAAGCTTGTTATGATTGGGGTCGTGATATAACCATCACACATAAGTGCCCACTCTATATTTCTCGGTAGTTTGAGTGACTTTGCCCAACATGGCTTTCTCAAGTCCAAATGGGTGTTCATGCATAATAAATGATATTGACTCAAGTCGGGTATTACTATCTCTAGGTTTAACACATTAATTGGGGATATCAATCTCTTGAATGCACCCCAATTCCTTGTTAGCCTAATTTTCCTACATTTAATCCCACTTTCTCAAGAAGAGTCTAAGTCATAAAGGCACGAATAAGTGTTTGCAACCACCAATTCTATAATTAAAGCATGAATCAGACTAAATATCACTAACTCAAAAACAATTAAGCCCTAAAATTCAAGACCATTAAATATCCACACTAGGGTTGGGTCACAACCCTAGTTATGGATTTAGCTACTAATGACACTAGCAGAAATTAGCTGAAGATGAATATAAACCATAATATTCAAATACAAGAAGAAAATCTAAAGATTGAAGATAAATCTACTATAAAATTACTAAAAAAGGTAAAAACCATCCATTCATGTGTTCTCCTTAACAAATATTGACCTAAAAATGTGAAAAAGATATATTGATACTATGCTAAAATTCTTGGACAAAATTACCCCTGTGGAGGTTTCACGGAGGGGTAATTCTGACCGCGTTCGTGCTTGAGCTATCGCGGCCGCGTAATAATGAGTGGGGTCCGGGTTTCTTATATTATGGGCTTGGATTGGACTTGGTTTTGCAGACAGCTTAAAATGCGTTGCGTCCGTGTTGGCTTCAACCACGGCCGCGTAATTTTGATGCGGACCGCGTTCCTCAGTCAAGCTTAACTTGTAGAGTCTCTGATCTTCAATCACCCCTCTTAGAAAAAATGCCACCGTGGCCGCATCTGATATTTCACGGTCGTGCTTTTCCATCACAGTCATCGGTAGAACCCTTGCTCAAATTATCCTCTCGGAACTTTACTTTTGCGGGCTACGTATATGTGGACGCCTTAGCGATAGTCATCAAGCGGCCGCGTATATTATTCCACTCTCCGTGCTCCAGTTCACCATCTTTATTTGTGCAAGTTTACTCTTTCATGAGTGCTAGTAAGCACAGTAAGTTAGTTTTCGAAAATACTTTTACACATTTTTTATCAAAAACCTAAGCAAAATAGAGCATAAGATAGGTTAAAATCCATTGTTATCAAGCACTACCAAGATAATAGAACTGGTCCATATGGATCTTTATGGTCCAATTAGAACATTGAATTGAGGTGGTAAGAGATATGTTATGGTGCTTATTGATGATTACTCTAGGTTTACTTGGACACTATTTTTAACATTAAAAGATGAAGCATTTGACATGTTCACTTCCTTTGTTACAAAAACTCAAAAACAACTAGGTAACCAGCTTTCATCAATTAGGTCTTATCATGGTACTGAATTTGAGAATGCTAAATTTCCTGAATTTTGTGATGAGCATGGCATAAATCATAACTTTTATGCTCTTAGGGCTCCACAACAAAATAGAGTAGTTGAAAGAAAAAATAGGACATCGGAAGAAATGGCTAGGACTATACTTCTTTCTAGTAAACTGCCTCACAGCTTCTGTGCAGATGCTATAAACACTACTTGCTACATCATAAATAGGTGCATGACTAGAACTCTTATTGAGAAGAATCCGTATGAGTTACTTAAAGGGAAAAATCCAAATATATCCCATTTTAGAGCATTTGTATGCAAGTGATTTATGCACAATAATGGTAAAGAATCTTTAGATAAGTTTGATCCCAAAAGTGGTCAAGAAGTATTCTTGGAATATTCTTCACATAGTAAAGCTTGTAAGACTTATAACAAAAGAACTGTATGTAGAAGAAAGTGTACATGTGGTTTTTTATGAAACTAACATTCTTTCTAAGAGTCATGAATAGGATGATGAAGCGATTGGACTCGTAAGAAACTCAAATGAAACCACAGCCCAAACTAAAGTTGCACCAGAAGTAGGAACAGGTGATGGAACAGGTCCTTCCACCCAGGGCAACCTAACAGAGGGAAATGAACAAAAACCGATCCTCAAACCTCGAGGGAACATGTCCATGAACCTCTTCCTCAACAAAAAACACTGAAAGAACATCTAGGGAAAACCAGTTGGTTGTGAAACCTTACAAGTATCAAAGTTCACATCCTATTGAGAATATAATCACCGATCTTATCTCTGGGATCAGAAGTAGAATTTATTTAAAGGATCTTTGTGCCTTTGATGCGTTTTCATCTCTTATTGAACCTAAAAATGTTATTAAGGCTTTGCAAGATGCAGAATAGGTGAATGCAATGTAAGGTGAACTCAACCAATGTGAGAGAAGTCATGTTTGGCATCTGGTACTAAGAATTACATATCAATAATTGGTACAAAGACTTCAGAAAGAAACTTGACGAATATGCAAAAGTTAGAAGGAACAAGGCAAGATTGGTGGTTCAAGGATATAGTCAAGAGGAGGGCTTAGACTTTGATGAGACTTTTGCTCTAGCTGCAAGCAATTAAACTCCTTATAGCCTTTGCTGCTTACTTGGAATTCACTCTCTGACAGATGTATGCCAAGAGTGCCTTCCTCAATAGCTATCTAAAGAAAGAAGTGTTTTTTAAGCAACCCCCAGTCCTTGAAAGCAAGGAACTTCCTGATCATGTGTACAAGCTTGACAAGGCACTTTATGGGCTCTAGCAGGCTCCAAGAGCATGGTATGAAGACTATCAAAATTCCTGCTTGAGCATGGATATAACAGAGGTAAAATACACAATACTTTATTCTTGAAAGAAAAAGGCAAAGACCTCTTGGTAGTTCAGATATATGTTGATGATATAATCTGTAGAAAAACTATCGATAAGTTAAGTAAAGAATTTGCTAAACCAATAGGGAGTGAATTTGAAATGAGTATGATGGATGAGATTAATTTATTTTTAGGCTTAAAAATTAAAAAAAATTCAAATGGAATTATGATCCATCAACAGAAGTATGTGAAAGAGTTATTTAAAAGGTTTAAAATGGAAGATTCCAAAAAAAAAGGACACTTCTATTGCAACAGCCACAAAATTAGATATAGATGAACATAGTTCATCTATTTATCAAAAGTTGTATAGGTGAATGATTGGTTCTTTGTTATATCTCACTACTAGTATACCTTACAATATTTTTAGTGTAAGTCTTTGTGCTAGATATCAGGCAAATCCAAAGGACTCTCACTTGACCATTGTCAAGAGGTCATGAGACCTAACAGGCACCACTGAACTTTGTTTATGGTATCCAAAAGTAGTAACTTCAACTTAGTGGGATATGTTGATGTTGATTATCCAGGTTTTCTTGTGGATACAAATATCACCTCGGGTGTGGCACATTTTCTTTGGCTCGTGTCTTGTGTCTTGTGCCACCAAAAGGCAAACTTTTATGACCTTGTATACTACTGATGATGAGTATGTTGTTGCTACCTCCTGTTGGGCTCAATTACTATGGATAAAACAATAATTAATGGACTTTTGAATTGATGTATGCTGTATCCCCAGCTTTTGTGATAACACATGTGCAATTAGTATGACCGACAACCTGGTTCATCACAAAAGAACTAAGTACATTAATGTTAGGCATCACATTTTTAGAGTTAACTATGAAAAGGGTTTGATTATTGTCGAATTTTGTGCTACTGATAACCAAATAGCTGACATCTTCACAAAAGCTATAAGTAGAGCTTACTTTGAAAGGGCTAAGTTAGAATTAGGAATGATTAAGATCACAAAAAAGGAATCAGTTCTAACTCTAATATCGGTTAGATAATTTTTGAATTTTGTACATAATTATATGAGATTTTTCTTAGTCTCATACGTTCACTAGTATACTCTTGTGCCATGTGCTAAAATGTCTCATTAATCTCTAATGATATTATCTTTATCTTCTTGAAAGACGCATACTTACACCAGAAAATTCTCAACGAAGAATCCGGTTCATTAAGATTACATGGTATATACTATCCACTCTGGATATTTTGAAATAACTATATTTGGATCATAATCTGTTACACCCCATGTTTCCGTACATGAGAGTATTCGTACGTCAATTGATATAAGCTCAGAAATGAGATCAACTTTGAAAGTACGTAAAGTAAGTTAATCATGTTACAATGGAGGTTACAAATATTTAAGATCGTGAATACCAATTAACAAGAGGGTTTGAAGGCTTTGAAGCTAAATGAACTGAAGAAAATAAGTTTCCTCGAAAGTCGACAAGTTAGGAATGTTGCAACATGTACTTTTGGGGCGAGAATAGGGTGTTTATAACTATAAGGAGATTATGTTATGAGTTATTTTAGTCGTATTATAGACGTGTGTTATAATTTGAAGTCAAGCGAGTTGTGAACAAAAGTTTAAAAAGGTCATCACAAGTTACATTCATAAATGTGTTGAAACTCAAGACAAATATAATTGTTATTTTATCTCGCTATACTTAGAGTTATGGGGTGTTCCACCTATCAAATTGAAGCTATATAAGTCTATTTTGTAACGCATTAAATCGTTTATCAATATGATATCGGAGTAGAGAGATATATGCATTTTTGAAAGATTGCATAGGTTGCTATGTGACAAGTAGGTATTCACCAACTTGGTTGAATGAGAGCCTAAAAAGAGGAAATTTCATGTTTGAAAAAGAGCCCATTTAAGGACTTATCTCCTACAATATAAACCTCATTATATATTATAAATAATCAGACTTAAACCCCTGCAAACATCCTCCTAAAAATTATCCACAAACCCTAATTGATTTTCTCTCCCTTTCAAGTTCTAATTTGGGGGGTAAAACCTAGAGTTGAAGAACCAGATAGGAGCTGAGTTATCCAAAAAATAAGGTATGGTTATTTCTCTCTTTAATCCATTTTTTCTACATCAAATTCATGGTAAGTTGTTCAATAGTTGTAAGAACTCACGGGACGGTGATCGGAAGCCGTGAGTTCGAGTTATTCACTTGTAGCAGACTATTTTGTGTTGTTATTGGGCATTGTATTTTACTACTATTTTTTGGATTTTTGGAGGACTAAGGGTTTGTATAAATACCACGTATGTGCAAGGTGGAGGGCTGGTCGTTCGTTGTAATATTTTCAGGCTATTTGACAATACTACGGTGGTCGTTTTATGTATGAAGAGATAGGGGTTTGTTGGGGTATTTTGTAGTATTTTGTGGTGTATATACGGTTGGAATATATTGATATTGTTGTTTTCTTGTTTCATTGATGTTATCTTGAATTTGGAGGAAGTAAGGATTATAGGGGAGATGCTGCCCGTTTTTATACAAAATAAACTTGTCGTTTGTTGTGCGATAGTTGTATCTTTCGTAACTTAAGGATAGTATTATTGTCATTGTTGTAGATTAAGGTGTGAATAGGTGAGCTCAACTTGGTGATGTAAAATATTGTGATAAGTTATGTTAAGGTTAAACCTTTGCTTCATTTTGGCATGATCCAATAAGGACATGTGTTTGATAACGAGACATAAAGAAAAGTTCATATTTCTGAATTTATGTACATTTTCCTAGTCTAATAAGTTATAGCATTCTCCCTTATCGGGACTTCAAATTTAGTTTAGTTTTGTCTTCTGTCATCCCAGAGAGCAGAGAGTCTATATATATACATTATTAGAGTATTTTTACTACCATCGAGCTATAGTAGATGGGCATGCCCCTATTTGGCTACCTCTAATCAGATGGTGAGCTATATACCGGGCCTACTATGGTGGAGCACCTACTAGAGAGACCATAATAGCCGAGATACAAAGCCTAGTATAGTCATGCAGCTATGAGCGAGCCTACTATGATAGAGCAGTTTTACATATATATGTGTGTGTGTGTACTGATCCTAATAGGACTGGACAACTTTTTTACTTACAATATTGAGAAAGTTGAGCCAGTATCAACCGGTAAGCATATCTTCATATTATCTTTGACTCCCAGTTACTATTGGTTATTATATTATCATTTCAATTTCAGCTTTCAGTTATTCCATACTCGGTACATTATTTCATACTATGACATCCCTTTTGCTGGGAATGTTGCATTTCATGCTTGTAGGTCCTCACTGACAGTTGGACAGACCCTCCCATTAGACAGAGTCAACATCAACTGGTTGGTGATTGCTGCCAACTCCGCACTACTAATAAGTAACAGGAGAGGGTTGCAGTAGCTTTTACCTGATTTTAGGTGGGGATCGAATCCACAAAGATCTAGGATTAGAATTGAGTATCTACGATCGAATCCACAAAGAGCTAGGATTAGAATTGAGTATCTATCTAGTTTTGGATTGTGTTTGTGCTCTTAATTACACTTCTCATCATTTTTGCGGTTTTCTTTATAATTCTACTTTTATCAAACTACAAATTTTAAATTGAGCTAAGAGTTAAAATGTTACGAGTTGTTGAAATAGGTTTAAAAGGAACTAGGGAAGTGACTTCCGCCTAGGTGGTCAGTCAACAGGTACTTGAGTCTAAGGCATCTTCGACATATTTGGGGAATATGATATAACTGTTGCACTAATTTTCCCACTCTACACCTCAAGGTTGTTCAAGTGATTTTTCCCGATTAACTTTCTCAAGACCAATTGAGTATGCAAATTTGTACAAGCAACTAAGGTTCAAGTCGGGTATTACTCTCTCGAGGTTTAACCCTTTAATTGGGGCTATTAATCTCCTAATTACGCCTCAAATCCTTGTTGAATCAATTTCGCTGACTTTGGCTCTCTTTCTCAAGAAGAACCCTAGTCAACTAAAAACCAACTACTATTTGCAACCACTAATTCAATAATTAACCATGAAATTGACCAGAATATCAAACACTCATAATCAATTTAGCCCTAAAATACAAGACTCATCAATTACCCACACTAGGATTGTGCCACAACCCTAGCTAAAGGGTATAGCTACTCATATTTAAAGAAGAAAAATAAGAAATAGATAAAGATAAACTCATATTAATTAATTTCTAAACTAATACAAAGATTCAATGATGAAAAGTAAGTAAAAATGCCCAAAATGGCTAATAAAAGTCAACCCACGCGCAGCTGATGTATTACAATATTTGATACCCTAAAAATGGAAAAAAAATCTATTTATACTAAGCTGAAAAATTTTGAAAAAATTCCCTTGCAGGGTTAGTACGGACCGCAAAAAATGGACTGCGGTCCGCACTGGGCTTTGGCCTTCAAAACTTCCCTCTCTGAACTTGGGCTTCGTGGACCCCACAGAATTGATTGCGGCTGCGGAGGCTTCTACTGCGGTCCGCACAAAGTAGATTGCGGATGGCACATGCTTCAAAATGCCCTTATGCATCTTCTTTGAACCTTCATTCTGCGGACCGCACAGATGGTAGTGTGGTTGCATTGCCTTCAGTGCGGGCCGCACAAAACATAGTGTGACTGCACTGCCTTAATGCCTAAAAACCAGCTCTCTGAATCTCTTGGTGCAAACTGCACAAAGTGGTGTGTGGCCACACTGAGCCTTTTCTGCCTGAGCTTGCCTTGTTTTTGGCACTTGTGCAAGTTTCACTCCTTTTGGGCCTATCTTTGACTTTTTATCACTTTGTTGAACAAACCTGCAATAAAACACAACTTATGAGCCTTTTGGGACTATTTTATATGAATATTTGAACAAAGCATAAGCAATAAGGAGTATAAAATGCATCATAATACCTAGTTATCAAATCCCCCAAACTTAAGTTTTTGCTTGTCCTCAAGCGAATAAAATAAGACCCACCCCTTAAGGGAAAATCCAAGAAATTTTCACTTGTCCTAAAGCAACCTCAAATAGAATTAATTGGGACTAACAATTTCCCTCAATATAAATGAATCACTAAAACATTTACTCTTTGAAAACCCATGGATCAAGTATGACACAAGAGCATCAAGAGTTGACTCAACACATCAAAGAAATCTTTCAATTACTTTGGTCATTGTGGATCCCAAACTCACACATCCTCAGCTCTCCCTAAGCAAACCTCACCTTTAGAATAGTGGTACACAAAACGAGGTTAATGGGAATTCACTCATCCCTCTCAAGAAAATGTCACTAGTCTGGCTATAGATATCATATGCTTGCCCCTTATGTGAGTATCCACTAATGTAAGCTTCATTCAACTCAAGAACATATAGGGCTTTTGTAGAGATATTATGAAAGCTTTTAGTTCAGGGTAGGAAATGTTTTGGTCTAAGTGGGTTCCATCTTCCCTTAAGCACCTCTTTTGATTCATTTGGCATCCATTCACTTGACTCTTTGAGTCATTTTCAAATCTTTCTAAGGGGTTAGAGAGACACAATGTTACTCTTTCTTATGCGTTTCAAACATTTTCTCCTTTTTCAACTTTCCACACCTTTCATTCTTTGCTTTTCTTGAATTCCTTTTTATTCTTTTTCACATTGAACATTCCTTTTGTCTTTTAGCTTTTCTTTCTTTTTCATTGCCTTTGCTTTTCATCATTTTTGTGCCCTTTTACCACTTTGTTGCAATCCCTGTATCCCCCCAAACTTATACTTTTTCCATGTGCTAAAGACCGGGTGCCAAGAGAGGATATCTTTTAGAACGGGTATAAGCTTGTATCATGGTTCTCGAAAGAAAAAGGTCTAAGGCTCAAAAGGGTTGACTAGGGATCTTACCATTGGTAAGGTATGGAATTGTTCAAGCTATCATTTGGATCAAGTAGAGCCTATAGTCATGTATCAAGTCAAAATTCAGTTAGGATTTCGCCTCAACAAACATACAGGTCAAATTCTAGACCAATGGCTCGGGACTTGGACTTGCAATTCAATTACTCATCACACAAGCTAAGGGATTGCTAAAGACATAGATTCGAGTGCCCACAACGACCTTACATACGATTTGAGCACACAATGGTCTCGAAAAACCACTTGATGATTATCAGTCAACAAAAGAGTCTCAAGGTCACGACTTTCACCATCCTAAACACAACAATATATTTTCGACCATAAGATCAAAGGAAAATGTGCTAGGCCCAAGTGAAGTTTTTCTTAAGGCACCCTTAACTACTAACTAGTAAAAACAAAAAGAAAAATGGACTCAAACCCTTAATAAGGTTGTCACGCCATCCATCATTAGAAAGATCAACCCGATTCACACAACACTCCACCTTTGGAAAGAACCGTGGTATTAAGAATACCAAAGGCTTATTGCAAACTTTAAAAACAAAAGGCTATGAGTCATAAATAAGAAGCTAAAAATGAAAATTTTTGTGGAAAATAGAATGTATATATACAAGAAGGAAATTGAATATACAATGGATGGGATTAATATATACAATGTGATAAAACTTTATATACAGACCCAAAGTGAAATAAAAATGTGATAAATGTAACGAAATATCTGAATTTTATGCAGACCAAAGATAAAAAGATAAAGAAGGCATAAAAATATATCATATATATATACAATAATTCAAAATGAATAGTAGGGCCTACCCCCTCAATGAAAGCTGGAACGGGGAGTCTAAATAACGCATCAAAAGATAAGAGGAAAAGGATATAGATGACTCCCTAAGGCCTGCCTGTCTGCATAGGGTTATGTGTGGTCTCTAGGTCCTCTGTGTTCTCGGGAACCTCAGACTAGTTCCCTATTGTCTGCTGCTCTACTACTGGGACTCGGGCCTGGACGTGGACAGGCTCTGGAACTGGTACATCCTATGGCTGACTGGAGGAAGACTCTGGTGGGTCCGCTAACTGGATGATGGCATCATCTGCTCTAGAATTATCCTCCTTCTCTTGGGAGGCCTCTATGACTACTCCGGCTCTAGATGAACTATTGGGACTATGTCCTGGAGAAACAGATCTAATGGCAAGTGATCTGCCTTCAGTCTGTCAACATCTACTCTCAAATCCCTCACGGACTCTTTGGAGACCCATTTCTTCCGCATCTTTTTGTGCTTCCAAGCAAGCTCCTTGAGAGCCTTGCTTTTTGAATCCACTGCCTGAGTGTCGAGGATCTTCTTCTGGTTGTCAAGTATCTCCTTGATCACATCCTCTATTGACTGTGGAACCTATGGAGCTGGAGGTACCGACTAAGCCTCTGCCATAGTGGTGAGTGAGGATAACTTGGATGAGGCAGCCTACATCCAGTTGTTTATGCTGAGAAGCGCCTGGCTTAGTCGGTGAGCAATAATAGGATGGGCCCGGAAAGATGGGATCTCCGAGCTTGCTGATATGGATGGACCGGCAGGAGCGGCCGTGGAAGTGGAAGGACCGAGAGGGACATCTGTAGAAGTGGAGTTTGGCTCGGCAGGGGCCACTACCACAATTGGCTCTTCAGACTGGCCAGTTGGGGAAGTAGCAGTACCTTTGAAGTTCTTATTTTTGGGGTTGTCATCCCCCTGCATTCCATACTAGGAAACGGGGTGTTTGCCTTGACCTTGATGCCATAGGGCCTCTTGTCCACTTGAAGGACCCGGAAGTGCATAGCAAGGGTACTGGGGAAAGGATAGTTCCGATCATTCTCGGTACCTAAAACTAAGATAATCCTCACCATCATGTTTCCCACATTAATGGGGTACCCTACCTTAATATAAGCTACTAACACAACCCGGTGGAAGGATAAGGTGTTGTCATGAGTGGTAGGGTCCAACCGGCTACAAACAAAAATCTCCCACCCCGGGGCCTCAAAACTCAAACTAGTTCTCAATATCTTGACAGACCACCTTTACTTGTCCATATGGAATATTTGCTTTCTCTCAGATGCCGTTTGGGTTGTGACATTCAATGATACTTGATGTCTATTTTCACCGACATGGTGGAAGATATAATGGAGGTCATCATGGACGATTTTAGTGTGGTTGGTGATTCATTTGAAGAGTTTTTAGGAAATCTGGATAGAGTTTTGGCCCGATGTGAAGACCCAAATCTCGTACTTAATTGGGAAAAATACCACTTTATGGTTGAGGAGTGCATAGTGTTGGGCCACAAAATTTCAAAGCATGGGATTGAAGTTGACAAAGCCAAGATAGAGGTGATCTCAGGGCTTCCTATCCCCACTTTTTTCAAGGGGTGATTAGTTTTCTTGGGCACGTGGGGTTTTACCAGAGGTTTATAAAAGATTTCCAAAGGTGGTAAACCCCTTGTGCAAGCTTCTAGAAAGGATGCAAAGTTTGTGCTCGATGAAGGTTGCATACAGGCGTTTGAGCTTCTCAAGCTTATGTTGACCACTACCCCTATCATTACCATACCAAATTGGAGCTTGACTTTTGAGCTCCTATGTGACGCAAGTGATGTTGCAATTGGGGTTGTTTTGGGTCAAAAGGTTAACAAAATGTTTCATCCGGTTTACTACACAAGCTAGACAATGAATAAAGCTAAATGAACTACATGGTTACCGAGAAAGAGTTGTTGGCTTTAGTATTTGCAATGGAGAAGTTTCGGCCTTATCTTATTGGGGCCAAGGTCATAGTGCATACTGATCATGCCGCCCTTAGGTACTTGATGACAAAGAAAGAATCCAAGGCAAGATTGATGCAATGGGTGTTACTACTTCAAGAGTTCGATCTAGAAATTATGGACCGGAAGGGTAGTGAAAACCAAGTTGCAGACCATTTGTCCTGCTTGGAGGAGGAAGGAAGGCCATATGATGGCATAGAGATCAATGATGCATTTTCTGATAAGCAACTACTTTCCATGTCTACGAGTGAAATGTTATGGTTTGTGGATATTGCTAACTACCTTGTGACTGGCATTGTCCCATGTGAGCTCTCTTCTAACCAAAGAAAGAATCTCCAGTAGGATAGTTTGGATTTTTATAAGGATGAGCCGTATTTGTTCAAGATTTTCACGGATGGTGTGATCGAAGGTGTCTCCCAGAAGAAGAGCAATTGAGTATTCTGGAGGCTTGTCATTCCTCTCCCTATGGTGGCCATCATGGTGGGGCGAGGAAGGCTTCTAAAGTTCTTAGTGGTGGGTTTTATTGACTAACTTTGAACGGGTGCAATTTCGAAGAAAGATAAGATGCCTCTCAATACCATCATTGAGGTTGATATTTTGGATGTATGGGGCATTGATTTCATGGGCCCATTTGTTAGCTCTTTTGGGAGCACTTACATTCTTGTGGCGGTGGATTATGTTTCAAAGTGGGGTGAAGCCATGGCTTTGCCCAACAATGAGGCCCAGATTGTTATTGCATTTCTCAAGAAGAGCATTTTTTGAGGTTTGGTACTCCTAGAGCAATCATAAGTGATGTGATTACAATCACATCATTTGAAATGAAGGAGTGCCACCACGTTATTACACTTTTCTTTTGACCCAATATTGGGAGACACCGCATGTGTTTTTATTTTCTTTATTCTTTGACTTTTCTTTGTAGTGTCGGACTGATTTTTGGGCTAACTGGTTGTGAGATATTACGGGGCTGTGTTGATGCAATGTAAGACATGGTAAAAAATGCACAGGTCCTTTGAAGTTGCCAGTGTGGCCGCACTACATTTTGTGCGGTCTGCACTAGTGAAGGGTAAAGTATAGCCTCTCTGAAGTTTGCCACTATGGCCACACTACATTTTCTACGGTCCGCGGTGGACCTCTACAGCCGCAGTCCATTTTGTGCGGACCGCAGAGTGTTGCCTTCTCAAACTTGTACATAATAGTTCAGTACGGACCGCGGTCTATTCTGTGCGGTTCACACTAGTAGGTGAGACTGGGCCCCAGGGGCTTTTCTATAAATAGACTCTGAGGACCTTCTTTTACTCTTTTCGCACTTTTGCCTCTTAGACCTAAGGAAAACACTAACACTATTCATCACGCCCCTTTGCTCAAATTTAATTTTTGGAATTGCTTAGCTTCATTTCATCTCATTTAGCTGGTACCATTATCTTCGTTTTACTTGTTCCATTGGTTAATTTCATTTATTTTTCGTATTTCTTAGCTTTTAATCATTCTCCCTCCCTCCCGTAATTTCTTCATTTTGTGCGATCCATACAGGGTAGTTTTTGAGAACTTCTGCAACTGTGTTTCCCTGATCTGCATCACTGATCTTAACTGCTTTTCTAATGTTACAATTGATACTAACAAAGTCATTTTGTTTGAATTGCAAATAATGGTTAAACAACGAGGCAAAGGATCTAAACAACTCGAAAGAGGTGAATCCTCCCGGTTGGGAAGCAGAAAATGGTACTCACTCCCCAAGTGAGGAAAGAAGTATGCCCTAATTTATTCCCAGAAATTGCTAGAACTAGGAAGCTGGAGGCAAAGAAGTATGCCTGGTTGACATGGATGTAGCTTAAAGAGGTGAGCCTCATGTGGGAGGCATTTCCAGAACTAGAAAGCCAGAAGATTGGTAGGATAGATTCGTGAGTGAGGTGGTGTACCACAAGTTTCAGGAGTGGTGGGCAGTGAGAAAATTGATCCTGGAAAGGAGCTTCATAGATAGAGACCTACTACTCCACAACCCCGACATGAAAAAATAGTTTAGAATTAGAGCGGGCTGGGAACATTTTATGGATGACTGTGTAGACGCTAACGAACACTTGGTCAAAGAACTTTTATTGTAATGTAGCCCATATCAAAAAGGGCTCCATAGTGACCAAGGTTCGGAATTTAAAAGTGTTGTTTGATGGGACGTCGATAAATCAATACCTTGGCCTTAATGAGGAGGATGGGGCCCTGTACATGGAAAAGTTGGAAATGGGAGAGGAGGTCCGTCCATGGTTAGCACAGTACCTGGAATCCCAGGTAACACCCTCGATTGGTTGACTGTTGGTTTCTCCTGATCCTCCGGAGCGATTAAGATTTGATTATATCCCGAATATACATCCAAAAGGCAATAAAGAGAACGCCCCGCAAGGCGATCAAACGTTTTGTTAAGGAATGGTAATAGGAAGTGATCCTTGTGGATCACCTTGTTCAGCTTCTGGTTGTCCGTGCATACCCTCCATCCGGTAACTGTTCGAGTGGGAATAAGTTCATTATTGGCATTTGTCACCACAGTTATACCACCCTTCTTCGGAACACATTTCATCGGAGAAGTCCATGAGCTATCGAAAATAGGGTACACAACCCCGACATCTAACCACTTTATCATTTCTTTCTTCACCCCTTCTCGCATTGCTTTGTTCAACCTCCTTTGATACTCTAATGAGGGTTTGGCATCATCCTCCAAAATAATGTGCACGCAAAATGTGGGACTTATTCCTTGAATGTCGGCCAAAGTCCATCCAATTGTCTTCCTCCTCCTTTTGAGCACCGCCAAAGTGGCATCTACCTGCAGGTTAGTAAGACACGAGGAAAGAATAACTGGTAAAGTAGAACTAGGGCCTAAGAATTCATACTTGAGGTATGGAGGCAATGACTTCAACTCCAACAACGGGATCTCCTCAATTGAAGGTTTAGTTGGTGGAGTCTTTCTATTTTCGAGGTCCAAAGACAATTTCCTAGGATCATAAAAATAAGAGCCCATTCCATATAAAGCATTCACACACTCCAGTCAGCTTGCATCTTTATTGACATCAAGATTCAACAATATGGCCTCCAACGGGTCCTCCACATTGATCATTGCACTAGTATCATCAATTATCACTGTTGTGAGGAGGTCAACAAAACAGCACCCCTCGGTATTGTTGGATTGCATCATAGACTTGCACACACGAAAGACAACATTTTCATCACCCACCTGAAAGGTGAGTTCCCCTGCTTCCACATCTACCAATGCCTTCCCCATAGCTAGGAAAGGTCTACCCAAGATAATAGGAACTTTGTAGTCCACCTCACAATCCAAGATCACAAAATCCGCTGGTAAGATAAATTTGTCCACACGGACAAGCACAACATCAATAATACCCAAAAATCTCTCTATCGATCTATCCGCCATTTTGTAACCTCATGGAAGTTGGTCTAGGTTGCCTAATACCCAAAGTCTTGAAAACTGAGTAAGGCATCAAATTGATAATAGCTCCCAAGTCACATAACGCTTTGGAAAAATTAGCACAACCAATAGCACAAGGGATGGTGAAAGCACTGGGATCCTCTAGCTTTGGGGCCATTGAATACACTATAGCACTAACTTGGTGAGTCATCTTTATTGTTTCACAATCCATATAATGCTTCTTTATGACCAAGTCTTTCATGAACTTTTCATAGCCCGGCATTTATTCAAGAGCCTCCACCAAAGGCACATTAATGGACAAGCTCTTCATCATATAAATGAACTTTTTGAAATGATTATCATTTCTTTTCTTTGCGAGCTTTTGAGGATAAGGTGGAGGTAGCCTTGGCAGAGAAATCTTGGCTTTTGGTACAACCGTCTCCGAGATGTCAATCACGTGTTCCTTAGATGGGTTCATGGCATCTTAAGTTTCCACATCGGCATCATTAATGTCAATCCTCACTTCATTATTCATATTATTATCAACCACATCTTCAACTACCAAAGGAACTTCCTCTTTTGCAACTCAACATCATCATCCACACTTGCTTTTGTTTCGAGGCATTCACATCACTGCCTCTCCCACTTCTTGTCGTAACTGCCATGACATGATTGTTCCCACCTTTTGGGTTCACTATCGTATCACTTGGTAGAGCACCCTTCGGGCAAATATTCAATGATTGAGAGATTTGGCCTAATTGTACCTCCAAGTTTCTGATAGAGGTATTATGAGAAGCCAACTATGCATACAAATCCACATTCTTCTTATCATCTATTTGAACATCATTTCAATTCTACCCATGTCATTGTTCGAAGAACTCGGACCTTGAGAAGGAAATGGGGGTGGAATGTTCGGTTGTTGGTACATTTAGGGCCTTTGAAAGCCCTGCCCCTGGTTTCCTTGGTTTCCATTGTTCCATTCACCTTAATTGTTATTGTTGCCCCAATTATTATTATTACTATTCGAATTCCCTTGGTTGCCTTGATTGTTGTTCTAATTGCCCCAGTTGTTGTATTGGTTGTTGTTCCCCCAATTACCAGTGTTTTCTTGTTGACTGCCCCAATTTCCCTAAGGTCGCCACAGTTGTTGGTTGGAAGAGTTGGCCCGTTGGCCTTGATAGTTGTTTACATATTGAACCTCTTCACTTTGGTCATCATAATCATCATTTTGAAACTCGTCACATGCATCCTCAAATTTCTCAGAATTCTCTTGGTTTTGTTGCCTTCTTTGCCTTCTCTTGTTGACAAGCATATTAACATCCTCCAAAGCATTCAGTTGGCCAGAATTTTGGACTTGTTGCAACTATGCCTTAGCTAATTGGTTCGTGGTAGTCGTCAACTCCGCTACAGCTAGCCCTTGGTCATGTAATTCCTTATGCAAATGAATAACCGTAGGTTAACCTTGTAAAACATTGGCTCTACTTTGCCACGC
Organism: Nicotiana benthamiana; assembly: GCA_034376525.1. Taxonomy (NCBI): domain Eukaryota; kingdom Viridiplantae; phylum Streptophyta; class Magnoliopsida; order Solanales; family Solanaceae; genus Nicotiana; species Nicotiana benthamiana. The sequence continues at coordinate 68,503,701 of CM067332.1, forward strand.
AGAAGATGTTTCCGCCATCTCATCAAGAACGACACAAGCTTCATCATATTTCAATTTCATAAAATTAGCCCAGCAAGTTGATTCATTATGCATTGATTTGTAGTATTGATGCCCCGGTAGAAATTTTGCTACAACGTGTTCTCTGTCATGTCATTATTGGGCCATTCCTTCACCATCGTTCTATACCGCTCCCAAATCTCATGCAAAGGTTCTATGGGCTCTTGCTTGAAGGCCAATATATCATCTCGAAGTGCTTCCATATGCCTGGGTGAGAAAAATTTAGCAATAAACTTATCCATCAACTCATCCCAAGTTGTGATAGAATGGCTGGGAAGTCTCTCGAGCCAATCCAATGCTTTCCCCCGAAGTGAGAATGGGAAAAGCCTCAACCTAAGAGCATTTGTCTGCTTGCTCCCAAATGTATCCACGAACCCCTTGAGATATTTGTAGGGACTTTGATCCTGCAACACCTGTGAAATACCCACGCTGCTCAAGTAAGGTCAACATCACATTGGTTATCTGAAAGTTCCCTGCCCAGATTCGGGGGGGACAATAGCACTTGCACAGCAGTGGTTTGGTAGCACCCGAGGAACCGCTCTTGGAGATGGCGGAGAAGGTTTTGGCACATTTTCATTAGTATTGTCCTGGCGGCCCCGTCGTGGTCCAGGAGGTACAAGAGGCATCTAACCCTATCCAATATCATCAACCTCCTCCTCCGCAAGCATGTTTCCAAGAGGGTCATTAGCATTTAAAGCAATTTAGTACCTGAATAATTGACACACAAAAATTAGTAACAAAGAAGGAAATAAGAACAACACACAAAACAAACTAAATAGATAGCCACAACCGTTAGCTCCCCAACAACGGTGCCAAAAAATAATCGATGCCAACTCTGCACTACAAATAAGTAGCAGGAGAGGGTCGTAATAGGTTTTACCCGATTTTAGGTTTGGACACCCTCTGACTCTTGTAGAACTACGAGCTTATTACATTGTATACTCGACAAAATTTTTGATGTTCTTACTCGTCTATAATTATCCTTAGTCACTTTACTACGTGCCCTTATGCTCGTCAGGTAACTTCTGAACCCAGCTTTTGATAGTCTCCCCAATGGCACTCTTTTTTACGGAACACTGATGTTGTACCTTCTACTACCCCAATTCTTATTTGAAAATTTCTCGAGGACTACGATGCCGTGTATGATAGACTGAATTTTCGTGTGCTGGATTTCACGATGTTTATCTTGCATGATATGTTGATTTATCTGAGACCTTTGGCTAGTCATAACTAGGCTTTTCCTGAATCAACTACTAAGTACTCGCTAGTCTATGCTCATATCTATATTCAGTATACTCTCTCTCAAGTTATATCCTTTGTGTTAACTTACCAATTGCACTAACTCGTTAAGTATCAAGTGTTCATTCATACTTATTTATCAATAAGATCCTAGGAGGGAACCCTTACTGCATCTCCCTGCATCATTCTTGCATAATGTTCCGGAGTCATAACATATCTGTAGGATCTAATAAATGCAATATCATCCCTTTCTTCTTTTTACCACATTCTTCCTTTACTATTCCATAGTTACCTCTTCATCTTTGGCATCTTTCACATAGTCATTTACTCTCATTCGGCTTGCTGTAATCCTTTTGTACCAAGGATAACTGAATTCCTTATGCACAAGGGTTATACCTAGTGAGTGTAACCGGCACACTTAGTCCCTTAAGCTTAACTTTGCTCAAGTGCTCGCTTTAGGGAAGCATTTTCTTGAATTACCTCTAAAGCTTATTCTTTGTTGTCCATTCTCTTATTGCCGGAATGCAATCTATGAAATTATCAAGATGCCGAGTATTATCATAACCCTCAGTCTCTAGTTCTTAGTTAATTTTGTTCACCGGCCCATATTGATTTCTACTACTCTGGGGGGACTAGCCCATAATAATTTCTATTACTCAGAGGGTCTAACGTAGCCTTCTAGTAATCATGTTGGAGTCACAAACTCATTTATCAAAATAAGGATACAACTTTGTGGCATATACACTTTTATTCTCTCAAGGCCTGTCACCTCTTGTTCCTTTCTTCATTTGACTATACACTCTATCATCTTGTCAGATTCTGATTTACCGTTATCACTTATTTATCATACCTTAATCATAATACTTCATTTACTCTCTTCGGATTCTCCTTCTAATATTTCTGTCCATCACATTATTCTAAAAACCTCAACAAAACATTGTTTCACTTTTAGCTCTCCTGGCGCAATCCACCATTTTGGGTTGCTAACTCAAGCTGGATCCTAATATACCATCATTCTCTTAAACTATATGTTAGCTCCCATAGGGCATAACTGAGATGGATGTGGCCAATTGCACATACCTCTATTATGTTTGAACGAAAACTCAGAGTACATGTATTTCTCTGTATGAATTGTAAATATTGATAATCTCTACTAGCTGGGTACCTTGTACTTTCCTTCACCTTGCTTCAGTTATATGTTGTAACTTAAGTCTTTACCTTATGATACTCCTATGGCCGGGTATTCATGTGATGTATTTCATATTCCCATATTAGGGTCTAAAGCTGGAAATTTGCACATTTGGTATGCACGATCTGATAGGGCCTCAATCTGGGCCACGTTGTCAAGAATTCTCTCTCTACTAGTGCCCATACTTGCTGTTATACTAGCTCTCTGGCTTACCATAATTTTTTCTAATTGAAAGCATCTCTATATGATTAGCAAACATAAGTCTTGGCTCGAACTCTTATAACTTAGCTCTATAGCACGATTTGGATTTGAAAAAAGGGTAACAGACTCCTAAATGCCTTGTAACTTCCTGCTTATATGATGTGGTGCACAATACATCTATAAACAAGTCTCTACTAGACACGGCTTGTAGATTCCCTAGGATAGAACTGCTCTAATACCAAGTTTGTCATGCCCCGAATCTGACAAGCTATGGCCGGCACTCAGTGCCATACTTAGCCCGAGTGTACCACTCTATAACTGAAAACTCTACAGAGCTAACCCTCAACTTAGGTTGATGAGGCCATATTAAGAATCATATGAAAATATCGACTCTCTTGTCTGAGGGAGTAAGCATACCCAAAAGCTTGTGTGTGTGTGTATATATATATATATATATATATATATATATATATATATATAGCTAAGGAGGCTGGCGAGGCCACCATGAACATCTACTGATATATAAACTATACAGGACTAGTCTACAAGCCTCTAGAGATAACTGAACCGTACCATGGTCGAGACAGGGTCTCGACCTACCCATCAAATTTATATATATAAAATGAACTCCAAGGTCTAGACTGGTAACTCCGAGGAAGGGAGCTTACCAACTAATAACTTGGAATTTTGACGCATTTTATGCTCCTTCTTGCTTATGCTTTGATCAAATATTCATACAAAATAGTCCCAAAGGGCTCATAAGTTGTTCTTGATTGAAGGTTGGATCAACATAGTGACAAAAGGTCAAAGATCAGCTCAAAAGGAGAGAAACTTTCACAAGTGCCAAAAACAAGGCAAGCTCATGCAGAAAAGGCACAGCGCATTTGCACTCCACTTTGTGCTGTCTGCATTGGGAGATTCAAAGAGCTAATTTTCTGGTATTAAGGTAGTGCGGCCATACTAGGTTTTGTGCGGTCCTCACTGAAGGCAATGCGGCCACACTACCATTTTGTGCGGTCCGCAGAGCCAAGGTTCAGAGAAGATGCATAAGGGAATTTTTCAGCTTGTGTCATTCGCAATATACTTTGTGCGGACCGCACTAGAAGCCTCCGCTGCCATGATCCATTTTGTGGGGTCCGCAGAGCCCAAGTTCAGAGAGGGAAGTTTTGAAGGCCAAAGCCCAGTGTGGTCCATTTTGTGCAGTCCGTACTAACCCCGCACGTTCATTTTTGTAAAAATCTTTTTGCTTAGTATAAACAGATTTTTTTCTATTTTTATGGTATCAGATATTGTAATACATCAGCTGCATTCATAGATCGACTTTTCTTAGCCATTTTGGGCATTTTTACTTAATTTTCATCATTGAATCTTTGTATTTAATTTAGTAATTAATTAATATGAGTTTATCTTCATCTATTTCTTTTTTTCTTCTTTGAATATGAGTAGCTAGACCCTTTAGCTAGCGTTGTGGCTCAACCCTAATGTGGGTAATTGACGGGTATTGTATTTTAGGGCTAAATTGATTATATTTGGGTCAATTTCATGGTTAATTATTGAATTAGTGGTTGCAAATACTAGTTTGTGTTTAGTTGACTAGGGTTCTTCTTGAGAAAGAGAGCCTAAGTCTCCGAGATTGATCAAACAAGGAATTGGGGTGTACTCAAGAGATTGATAGCCCCTTAAAGGGCTAAACCTCGAGAGAGTAATACCTGACTTGAACCTTAGTTGCTTGTGCAGATTTGCATATCCAATTTGTCTTGAGAAAATCTATTGGGCAAAATCACTTGAATCACTGAGAGGTGTAGAGTGGGAAAATTAGTGCAACGGTTATATCATATTCCCCAAATATGTTAAAGATACCTTAGACACAAGTATCCATCAATTGACCACCTAGGCGGAAGTCACTACCCTAGTTCCTTTTAAACCTATTTGAACAACTCATAGCATTTTAACTCTTAGCTTAATTTATAATTTGTAGTTTGATAAAAGTAGAATTATAAAGAAAATCCCAAAAATGATGAAAAGAGTGATTAATTACGCACACGCAATCCTAAACTAGATAGATACTCTGTTCCAATCCTAGCTCTCTATGGAAGTGATACAATGAAAGACTAGCTCAGGAAATAAGGAAGAAGGCATCAACATAAACATAGTGACCTAAAGAAGATATGACCTTGGAACAACAGTCTCACTACAAAATTTAATGATCTCCATTACAAACTGGCACCAATCGTGACTAGGGAACACGAAGTAAAATCCAAAGTAATATTCGCTATCATATGAGTTGTACAAAATTCCAATATATGTGGGTAATAAGATAAGCCAAGTATTCATGCAACAAGTGGCAGAATGACCAAGAAAAGTAATTACTTACTTTTAAAAAAAGTTGAGAAGGCACGAAAGGAATTATTCAATCTATCACCCATAGTTAGCTACGTTATGAACACACGTAATATTTCAGTGTGTCATTCCACGTCACACACAAAAGCTTGAATTGCTAGAAGGATATATCATGGATGTTCCATAGCATCGACGAGGGAATGAAGTAATAATTAGTACCTTGAGCTACAAATCAAAAGATAAAATAAGCCTACTTAAAGGTGGAGATAGAGAAGGAAACTAAAGAGTTACATCAACAAAGTGAATTAGGAGTCTGATTATTATACATAAGTATAGAAATCGTGATTCAGAACATTGTAGAATCACTCTAAATATCATAGATAAAAAGAGACAGTACAACAGACATATTCTATAATGGCTCTACGATAAAGCTAGTTAGTACAGTAGCAACCTCATAAGAAGTCAGTATAAAGCTTTCGGCGAATTGGGTATGCACATGATGTACAAGTATTATAGTAGAGCTTTAAGTTGTCGATATGAATTTCACCTATGTGGAAGGGAGGTTATGAAAGAGATAGAAGATACGATGTAAGATTTAAAGGTAAGTAAGGTACATGAGAAGAAGGTAAGAGATGCCCAAATACAGAAGGTTAAGAATAATTCAATTATCAGATAGAGGGCTGGAACCGTCACAATTTTGTATCAAGAAATGATAGATATGTCATCAGTGGTATATTTTCCAGTATGCGGTTTCCAGATACAGAGAGGTCTAGGTAAGAGAGTAAATAAAAGTTAGAGACGTACGATGTCTCGCTTGAGGTTCCAGAGTAACATAAGGAAATTAATGGTGTTTGCAATTTAAAGGTGGTTGCGAGTGGTATAAATAGATATTTGTAGGTTGCACGCTAAAGTATGATAGAGCGATAAGTTTTTAAGTAGATAGGAATAATGATAAGAATAGGTGAGTGAGAAAGTGATGAGAATAGGGAAGTTCTCGACATTAAACCCATCACAACAAGAGAACTGACAGTTTCCATAAGTTATAAAATGCTCAGTATAGCGTGAGTGAACTCAGAAGAGTTTAGGACTAGGAGGATTAATGTTTCTATAGAGGTAGAATAAGGGTGTAACCATGATAGATAGGAGGATGACGTTTAGGCCTTTAATCGTGTGATGATTCAAAGAAAAGGGATTTCATGAACTGTACAGGATTAAAATACTCCCATAAGGTGAATCACGATGGAATACTATGAAATACAGTTATTGAAGTATAGTATTGACCCTAAGTGGATCAAGCAAATAACTCCAAATGTTAATTGAGACGTGAAGCCTAGTGACAATATATTACGTAAGAGGTTTCAAGTTATAAGTGGTAGATTAAAGTCAACCTTAAGGTGAATCAGCAATAGATGGTTAAAAGTTCCAAAGTATAATATGAGATTTGGTTGCCATTCTTACGATGAATAGTAATGAGAACGAATTAAGGGACTTAGATTTATACATATAGGATCAACAGAGAGAGAGTAACTTGGAGTTTGGTAGCAGACCTCGGTAATAATAAATCAAAGCATGTGTTATGGTATAATATGACCTATCTAGATAAAGTAAAGCCATAAGAATAGATATATAAGGCTATGAAACAAGATATAGCAATAGTCGTAAGTTTGATAAATTACCAAGCGAAGTACTTTAGTACACCTATAGATGCCTAGAGGGACAACCGATAATAGTTTTGTATATATTCACAAAATGAGGCCTAGAGATTGGCTAAAAGATATAGGAAGTAGAAGAGAATAGTCGTATAACGCACATACATGCTACATGATAGAAGGTTGCAACATCTATGAGATCTGAATAATTTGGACAACAAGTCATGGTCCGAGAAAAAGACACCTAAAAGGGGAAATGCCCTAGCCTTCGAATTTATACACAAAAAAAGATGCCTAGATAGAAAAGACAGTCTTAAAATATTCATAAGAGATATGATTTATTAGACTAATAGGCAAATTAATCAACATTCGATGACGAATTTTTCAAAGGGGGGGATGATGTTACGCCCCATGTTTTCATACGTGAGAGTATTCGTAAGTCAATTGATGTAAGCTCAGAAATGAGATCAACTTTGAAAATACATAAAGTAAGTTAATCATGTTACAATGGAGGTTACAAATATTGAAGATCATGAATACCAAGTAACACGAGCGTTTGAAGGCTTCTAAGCTAAATGAATTGAAGAAAATAAGTTTCGTCGAAAGTCGACAAGTTGGGAATGTTATAACATATACTTTTGGGGCGAGAATAGGGTGTTACAATTATAAGGATAATATGTTATGATTTATTTTAGTCGTATTATAGACGTGTGTTGTAATTTTAAGTCAAGCGAGTTGTGAACAAAAGTTGGAAAAGGTCATCACAAGTTACATAAATATGTTGAAACTCGGGACAAATGTAACTACGATTTTCTCCCGATATACTTAGAGCTATGGGGTATTCCATCCATAAAATTGAATCTCTATGAGTCTATTTTCTAACTCATTAAATATTTTATCAATATGACATTGGAGTAGAGAGATATATGTATTTTTGCAAGAATACGCAGGTTGCAAGGTGACAAGTAGGTGTGTCACCTACTTGGTTGAATGAGAGCCCAAAAAGAGGCAATTTTGGGTCAGACAAAGAGTCCATTTCAGGGATTATCTCCTAAGAAATAAACCTCACTATATATCACAAATAATCAGACTTGAACTCCTACAAACTTCCTCCCAAACATTAGCCACTAACCCTAATTGATTTTCTCTACCTTTCAAGTTCTAATTGGAGCTAAAACATAGAATTTGAAGAACCAAGTTATGAGATGAGTTATCCAAAAAACAAGGTATGTTAATTTCTCTCTTTCGTCCATTTTTTCAAATGTAAATTCATGGTAAGTCGTTATATAGTTGTAAAAACTCACGTGACGGTGATCGAAAGCCGTGAGTTCAGGTTATTCACTTGTAGCGGACTGTTTTGTGTTGCTATTAGGCTTCGTGTTTTACTACTATTTTATGGATTTTTGGAGGAGCAAGAGTGTGGATAAACACCACATATATGTAGGGTGGAGGGCTGATCGTTTGTTGCAACATTTTCGGGTTGTTTGACACTACTACTATGATTTTTTTGTCTATGAAGAGATTGGGGTGTGTTGGGATATTTTGTAGTATTTTGTGGTGTATATAAGGTTATAAAATAATGTATATATGTTGATATTGGTATTTTCTTGCGTCGTTGGTGTTATCTTGAATTTGGAGAAAGTAAGAATTATAGGGGAGATGCTGTCCGTTTTTATAAAAAATAAACTTGTCATCGTTGTGCGATAGTTGTACATTTCATAACTTAAGGATAGTATTATTGTCATTATTGTAGATTAAGGTATGAAAAGGCGAGTTTAACTTGGTTATTTGAAAGATTTTGATAAGGTATGTTAAGGCTAAACTCTTCCTTCATTTTGGCATGATCCAGTAAGCACATGTATTTAATAACGAGACATAAAGAAAAGTTCATAATCCTGAATTTATGTACATTATCCTAGTCTCATAAGTGATAGAATTCTTCCTTATCAGGACTTCATATTTAGTCTAGTTTTGTTTTATGTCAGCCCAGAGAGTAGAGAGTCAATATATATACAGTATTACAGTATTTTCACTACATCGAGTTATAGTCGATGGGCAGGACCCCTGTTGGGTAAACTCTGATCAGATGATGAGCTTCATACAGAGCATACTATGGCCGCGCGCCTATGAGCAAGCCCAGAATGGTCGAGATACGGAGCCTAGTATAGCCGAGCGTCTATGAGTGAGCCTACTACAGCTGAACAATTATATATATATATATATATATACCAAGTCTTATAGGGCGGGACAGCTATTTTACTTACAATATTGAGAAAATTGCTTACTCTCTCTCTTTAAATTTGATTTGGACTTACTCATTTCTTCACTTATAAATTTCCGAGTAGTCAAATAACTCTCCCTATCTTTTCTCATATTCTCTACACACATATCCAAACATACCAATAACAACCCCTTATGAGAATCCCTCATCACCACCCAAGGAAAGACACCCACACCATCTATTATACATTCAACCCCACCTATCTCTAAGAAAGGAAGGTTCAAGATGATTGCTCTCAAGGTAGTTGCTGGAAGAGAACTAATCAAGAAAATTAATTAGCATTTGAAGGCAATTCAGGTAGAAGAACCGCAGAAATCTAGAAAATTATTTAAGTCTACGACTAAGGGGAAACAAATTGTTTCATCTTAAATAGAGCAAGTAAAACCTGGTCTTAAGATTACATTAGCAAAATTTCTGATGTTACTGAGAATCTGCATGATAGGTTTATTTTGTAGGGAACTATAGCTGAGGTTGAAACCACTGAATATGGGAAAATTGGGGTTAAAGATAAAAAGAAAAAAAGAGTGAAGGTGCTCAAGGTAATGTGAGGGAAAAGGAAAAGGAGTGGCTGAATCTTCACCTACTCCTGCTAAACTAACTAAGGAGACTAGAGCTATGGTGTTGTGGAATGAGTATGTTGCTAAGAAGGAAGAAAATTTGAGAGAAAAAAAGGGTAGTGGGTCTAGAGATGCAAGTGTTGCTAAGGGGTTGGTTAGGTTGAGGAAGAGGTTCCAATAAACTGTTCCATCTGTGTAAGAACCCCTCGAAGACTTGTTGAAATGAGTGTGTGATAGTTACAATCCAAAAAGGAAGACGCGTTTAGGATCTAAAATCCCTGCAACTAGTAGGGCAAACAAGAAGAGAAAGGTTGCCTCTTCTATCTTTGTAGAGACTCCTCCTATAAGACGAAGAGCCACAAGGAGTCAGAAGAAATAGAGTGAGGCTGAACTCAAAATGGCCTTGGATGAGAGTAAAAGAAAAGTTGTTGCAAAGGGAAAGAAGAAAGTGAGTGAGCCTGTTGAGACAGTTGACATTGAGGAGATAGACCTAGTCCTTTCTAATAAATACAAGGAATAGGAGGCAGAGGTTGTGAATCCAAAGAAAAAGAAAAAACTTAAACTTTCTTCTAAGAAGAAGTCACTATCAAAGATTTCTGATGTAGAGCCTTCTACCTTGGCAAAAAGAACCAGGTCTGCAAGAAAGTCTAACAAAGTGTAAATAGTAGAGCAAGAAGAAAGTGAAAAAGAAGAGGAATATGGTGAAAAGCAGGACAAGATGGTTAAGTTTGGGAAAACCCCAGCTTGAAAGGTTGACTCTTCAGGGACATAGAGGAGGAAGGCATGGTGATGCTGCTGGAAAAACCAGAACTGCAGGGTTGGAAAGACATGGTCCTTTAGATGGATGGAAAGTTTTCTAGAACTTAGATTGTAGAGTTTATGGAAAATTGTGTTTCTAAAAAAATGGTTGAATCACCAATGTGGTAAGGGGTGACTGTGAGCTTTGACGACAAGGAATTAGGAGAGACTCTGGGAGTACTTGCTGATGGGCACAATGATTACAAAAAAACTATAATGTCCAAGCCTAGAAAATCTTCCCACTTCACTTTCCATTACAAGGAAGTTTTCTAATAACGGGAAAGATCTTTAGCCCAAGGCTGTTTATAAAAGTGAGATGAGCTTCCTAGAATGTGTCATTTGAATTTGTTAACAAGGTTGTGTTTCCAAGGCAAGAAAGAAGGCACCTAGCCACCTTCATAGACCTAGTCCTTATGGAAAGCCTGGATAGTGTGAGGCAGATCGTGGCCTGATTTTATCATCTAGCTTCTTGATATAGTTCCAACTGGCACCAAAACTTATATCATACTCAATGGTTTCTATCTCACGGTTGTACTTGCTCACTTCAAGGTACCCCTCAAGACATGGGATGTGAGTACAAGCAAAGATCACTTTGGGGCCAACACCTTGACTGCACGTGACTATGAAGTCCACACTACTCCCAAAGAACTTGGTTCATCCAAGAAGGTGCAAGTGAATAGCAAAGTGAGAAACTTGGTGCAAGAGAGTTGAGCTAAGGATGTTGAGATTGAGATGCTAACTGAAGTAGAAACTGAGAGGGATGCTCTCAGGACTGAGCTTGCAAAGGAGAAGGAGAAGAATGAAGGCATTCTTGATCACATGTTTGTTAGAATATACGCTTAACGCTAGAGGGGGGTGAATAGCGTTATAATAAAAATCAATATAAACTTGCGGAATTAAAAATTGCAGGATTGAAATAAGTGCGGTAAGTAAATAATAAGGAACGAACGCACCGAAATTATCCTGGTTCACCACAACCTGTGGCTAGTCCACTCCCCGAGAAATTCTCTAGTGAATTCACTATACAATTCATCAAAAGCATTTTGCATTTACTCAAGAGCAAAGAAATTTTTTGAAGAAATTTGACATACCTCTTCTTGATTGTCTTCGTGTGCCATGAGACATAGATTTGCGGCTTCGTCTTCTTCATCGTCGCTTGATTCATCTCCGGAGTCACCTCCCCAAGATATGTATGCTCGTTGTTTCTTGAAGGGTTTCTTCTCCTTTTTGACATTTGGGCAATTTGATTTAATGTGCCCGATTTCTCCGCATCCATAGCACTTTACATGATCTTCTTGTTGTTTGCCTTTTCGTTCATACTCTTTTCGCATGAACTATTGAAACCTCTTAATAACGAGTCCGAACTCGTTATCTCCGTTGTTTGAGTCCTCATCATTTTGAGGTTCAGCCGTGCTTGCCTTGAGGGCGATTCTTTGTTTCCTTTGATCATTAAACGGAGGGTTAAGTATAGTAGATTCATAGGTTTTAAGATTACCTCATAGTCCGTCGATGGTGACATTTGAAACGCCGATAGACTCTTGAATCGCGTCGGCCTTGGAGCGCCATTCCGGAGTGAGACTTCGGAGAATTTTTCGGACAAGTTCCTTATCCGTGAAGGTCTTCTTAAGAGCATGTAGGTCATTGAAGATTTTTGAAAATCGTTCGAACATGTCATCGATCCTCTCGCTTTCCTTCATGTGAAACAGTTCATATGCATGGGTTAGAAAATCAATTTTAGCTTCTCTTACCTGGTCCGTACCTTCGTACGTGATTTCCAGCTTATCCCACATTTGCTTAGCCGTTGTGCAACATGATATTTTTCTGTAATCATCAGTATTTACAGCACAATATAATAAGTTGATGGCTCTAGCGTTGTTTTGCACTTTTCGGATATCATCCGCATCGTATTCATCTTCGGATTTTGGAACCCATTCATTTTCAACCTTTTTGGTTGGAATTTGTTCTCCCTTCGTTATAACCTTCCATAGATGAAAATTATTCGATTGGATGAATATTCTCATCCTCTCCTTCCAGTACGTATAGTTTGTGCCGTCGAACAGTGGTGGTCTGGTGGAGCATTGTCCTTCACCTATTCCTGCATTAAAGTCACGAGTAGAAGCCATGGATTGTTTCTCTCAAACGGTTAAGTCTTTCAGAGAGTTGGGCTCTGATACCAATTGTTAGAATATACGCTTAACGCTAGAGGGGGAGTGAATAGCGTTATAATAAAAATCAATATAAACTTGCGGAATTAAAAATTGCAGTATTGAAATAAGTGCGGTAAGTAAATAATAAGGAACGAACGCACCGAAATTATCCTGGTTCACCACAACCTGTGGCTAGTCCAGTCCCCGAGAGACTCTCTCGAGATTCCACTAACTTCGTTAAGCTTACGGGTGCTTAACAAACCGTTACAAACTGAGAACTTGAGTCACACAAGCCTCAACAACCTTTGCTCGAAGATACCACACTTCAAGACTTCAACCGAAGGAATGAAAATGTTCCTTCTTACAACCACAAGGGATTAACACTTCCCTTCAAGTGTATACAAACACTTAGCACTCAAGACAAGACTCTCTTTAAGAGTAGATATGAGTAAAATAAATACGCTCAAGAACACAACAACTTTCGTCAAGAGTTTGGCTCTCAAAAACTTATTAAATGTATAGAAAATGATGAATATGAGAGTATGCAAGCTATAGCAAGAATATAATCAGTTGTTGTACTTAGAAGACTGATTTCGAGTTGTATTTATAGTGTTCAAAACCCCCACAACCGTTGCCTAATTGCCAATCAAGAATGTCTGATTTTGTGCTAAGATAATCGATTATCTGATTTGCATAATCGATTATTTTCCAATCGTTCAAAAATCAATCCCAGATTTTAAGCAGAATAATCGATTATCCAAATCGTATAATCGATTACCTGACAACGTTCAAAAAATCATATTCAGATTTTACTTAACATAATCGATTATCAGATTGTGTATAATCGATTACCTTTCAGAGTTTAAAAATACTTTGGCAACGGTCATTTGCATAATCGATTATGCTGTAAGGATAATCGATTATCTTTTATATTTTGAAAACTTCGGACTACACTGTCTTAACATAATCGATTATCATAAAGTACATAATCGATTATTTTACAATCTTGTAAAATTTGATGGACACTGCCTCAACATAATCGATTATCATAATGTGCATAATCGATTATTTTATAGCTTTGAAAAATCTGATGGACACTGCCTCAACATAATCGATTATCATAAGGTACATAATCGATTATCTTGTAGCTTTGAAAAATCTAATGTACACTGCCTTAACATAATCGATTATCATAAGGTACATAATCGATTATTGTTCAGCTTTGTAAATCTGGTGTACATTGTCTTAACATAATCGATTATCATAAAGTACATAATCGATTATCTTTGTCCAGATTTGAGAGGCATGTTTAAAAATCATTTTGGCTAAAATAAAATGTTTGAAAATCATTTTGCTTTAAATTAAGTATGCATGATTTGATAAAAATGATTTTACGAGAGAAGCCAAGTCTTGAGTTAATTGTTGGATCAAGATCACAATTAAAGAATGACTCATGTATAACTTTAACTCTTTGCTTGATCATGATCTTTGTTCGTCTTGTGTCAATTTCGCGCTTGTGCTTGGATCTCGTCATATGTCAATTGTGCGTCGTTTGTCATTTATCAATACCTGCAAATATGAACACACGTTTAGTTTAGTGCCTTGAGAACGAGTTTCAATAATTTTCCCCTTTTTGATAATGGCAAACCAATATCGGGATATGCATATTAGATGATTCATAATGACGATCCAAGACAGGTATATGGATATGCAATTAGTTCCCCCTCAACATATGAATTCCCCCTCAATTTATGCCAATAAATATTAAGTGCATTGCCCTTATTATTCCCCCTTTTGACATTAGCAAAAAAACATTAGTAAATAACTCTTTTATTGATTACCAAAAATCCGAGTACATAAAAAGAGACAATGAAACATAGGACAACAAGCTAGAAAAAGAAAGAAATTATTCATTATCATTATTAATTTCCGGCTCGGCATCCGGTACATCTTCCCGAAGGACAATTTGGGCATATGGATAATTGACATGGTCAAAGTATCCATGAAGTTCATGGGAGAGACGAGTGACATTCATATCGATGCGATTCATGGAGGTGGATAGAGACGCAATTTGCTCGGAAATGGTATTGAGGGATACATCGGACGGGGCCGGAGGACGACGTCGCTGAGTTGGAGGAGGAGGTGGATGCTCACCTATATTGGGAAATGAAGATTCTTGTATTTCCCAATGTTTCGTCGCCTTTTTGAGAGGGCCGACGGAAGTGTCAACACCGGATGCAACAAGACGGGTCATAACGACAAAAGCATAAGGGAGAGGCTTATCTTCCCCAATAGCATCAAACATATGAGTCTTGACGAACTTGCACCAATTGATGCGAGCTCCGGTGATGATGGCATGCATGAGTTTTGAATCCTCATGAGATATAGTTGTATGATTGAATTTCCGCGGTTTTAGAACGCGGGTGATGAAATAAAAAATTAAACGGTATTCGAGGAGCATGTTTGTGATGGTGGGACGCCGATGGTCCGGAATTGGAGAAAATTCACCGATGCCGATTTGAGTAAAAAGAAGTTGTTCATCAAACAGAGCGCCTTCTTCCCTAGTATATCGTAAAATGTCTTCCCATTGCGCGGAAGTTTAGTGATGGCTTGAATATTTGCCTCAGATACGGGGATGTGAATTCCATTGACGGTCGAGAAGAGTTCATCATCTTCGTCTTTCTCGAGGTTTGAATAGAAGGCCCGAATTAAGGAAGGATGAATGTAAGGGTGTGAAGGTATAGGAGATCAAGGAGTTGGCTTTGTAGGAGCATATTTGCTGTGGATGGAGGGGCGCTTTGAGTAAGAAATCGATTAGTGAAAAATCGAGGAGGGAGGATTTCTCGATTTTCAAACTTTTCAATGAAGCGCATAAGTTGTTCTTCACTGTTGAATCGTAAGAAGGAGCCATCTTTATAACAATAAACTGGTGGACGAGTGGCGGAAGAGGAGGCAACATTTTTTCCGGCACGAGCACGTTTGGAGTTTCTGCCCGACGTTTTGAATAAGTAGTAATAGCTTTTGAAAGAAATTTGAGAAATTTTGAGAGTTTGGGAGACAAGTTTGATGTTTTAATGAAGAAATTGAAGACTTATAGCACCTATTTATAATGAGAAGGACGGCATTGCATTGAAGATGAAAATCTGCAGAAATTTAAGAGACAAAACGGTCAGAAACAGTAACTATTTTGAAATACTGACTGAGGATAATCGATTATTGAATTATGGTAATCGATTATTCTGACATAGAGTGCACAGTAATTTTCTGACTCGGGAGATAATCGATTATACTTTTGAGATAATCGATTATTTTGGAAGTGCAGTAATGAATAGCCGAGACGGTAATCGATTAAACAGTTTTAAGAAATCGATTATTGTCACAATTAACACCTGAAAAATAATGTCAATAAAATCGATTATAAAAATTGATAATCGATTTTTATATTTACCATCCAAACACCTTCAAAGCAAACACTGTTAGATAATCGATTGTAGTGTTGCATAATCGATTATGTTAATTTTCCAGCATAATAAACATAAAACGTAAATAATCAATTAGTGATACTTGCTAATCCATTTTCAGGCATAGTAAGCATAAGACAAAAGGAAGTGATAATCGATTATCGACTTTAGAGAAATCGATTATTCTACACCATCGCCTTATAATTCCCCCTGCCTTTAGGGCGATACCTTTTGTTCAATGTCGCCAATTTCCTTGTCGAGAGGATGGTCTTTGATTGTCCTCCACGCGTTGGGCAGTTTCATTTCTTTCTCCAGTGGTGGCGCTTCCTCCGATGATTGTTCCAAGATTTCATCTTGAATTTCCTTTGGGTTTTCCTCTTGTACTTTGTCTTGAGGACTTATTGTGTTTAAAATACCTGCAAGATCAAAACCAGAATCCTTTCTCGCCAAGCGAGCATTATTTTCGGAAAACACAATATGAGGGGATTCCTCAACAGTTTCGGTTCTATTATTGAATACTCTATATGCTTTGCTACGTGATGAATAACCAAGAAAAATTCCTTCATCCGATTTGGCATCAAATTTTCCCAAAATATCTTTTCTGTTGTTATGAATAAAGCATTAACAACCGAATACTCTAAGATGGGAGAGATTAGGTTTCCTTCCCTTATAGAGTTCATAGGGAGTTTTCATGAGTATAGGCCTTATGACTACTCTGTTTAAAACGTAGCATGCGGTACTCACGGCATCCGCCCAAAATTGTTTGGGAATCTTAGCCTCATCGAGCATGGTTCTAGCCATCTCTTCGAGACACCTATTTTTCCGTTCCACCACTCCATTTTGTTGTGGTGTACGTGGAGCAGAGAAGGTGTGCTCAATACCGAGTTCGTCACAAAAATCCGTAAAGAGATTGTGATCGAACTCTCCCCCATGATCACTTCTTATGGAAGTGACGGTTGTGTTCTTTTCATTTTGAACACGTTTAAGAAAACATTTAAAATTTTGAAAAGCCTCACTTTTGTGAGCAAGAAATAGTGTCCATGTAAGTCTAGAATAATCATCAACAATAACAAAAGCATAACGATTTCTACCAAGACTTTCAATGCGAGATGGTCCAAAAAGATCCATGTGAAGAAGTTGCAAAGGTCTTGTAGTTGAAACAATATTCTTAGATTTAAAAGATGCTTTTGTTTGCTTCTCTTTTTGACACGACAAATAGTGTCACTTTCAAATTTCAAATTTGGAAGACCAATAACTAAATTTTGTGAAACCAATTTGTTTAAAACATGCATGTTGATATGAGCTACTCTACGATGCCATAACCACATATCATCTTCTTTACTCATAAGACAATTCACATACTCTGATGAAGAGTTTTCAAGATCAACCATATAGATGTTATCAATTCTAAAACCACGAAGGATAATTTTAAAATCACTACGACGAAAAACTAAGCATTCTTCCGAATCAAACAAAACAAGATTTCCCTTGTCACATAATTGACTTATGCTCAAGAGATTATGTTTTAGACCTTTAACTAGCAATATATGCTTAATGGAAGAAGATTCATACTTACCGACCGAGCCAATGCCGATAATTTTTCCCTTGTTGTTATCTCCAAAAATAACATTTCCTCCTTCTTTGTGTTATAGTTGAAGGAACTTGGATGCGTCTCCGGTCATATGTTTGGAGCATCCACTATCAAGGTACCAAAGTACACTTGATCCCTTCAAACATACCTACAAGACAAATCAATAAGTTTTTGGTACCTAAGCTGTTTTGGGTCCTTGAGAGTTAGGTGTAAAATGTTGTTGTGCTTGACATGCAGTTAAGTGTCTGTGTCTAGTAAAACAAGCAGGAGCAATATGTCCTATTCGACTACAATAGTGACAGATGACATTAGGATTATGCATTCTTCTAGGTTGATAGTAGTTGGAGGTACGAAAATCGTTTGCTCTATTTTTGACAATATGGCTATTGCGCAATCCTTAAAAATCATTTCTCCTACTGTTTGTTCTAGGATATGCAGCGTTTCTAGAATAATTGTTTCTAGGTCGAGTATGTCTAGGTTGCGATTGTTGAAGGCCATTTCTAGGCGTTCTCAAATGTTCAAAGTTTCTTCTAGTGTTTGGTCTAGGATGCATGTTGATTCTAGGATGGTTATTTCTAGGATGAATGTTTATTTTATTTATTCTAGGTTGAGCCTTGGGTTGTTGGGGGATGGCTTCAACTTTTTCTTTAGGCTCGTTTTTGAAGCCTATACCATGTTTGGTCGATTTCAAATTGACAAGAACATCATTCAAATTTTTATGAGAAGAATTGAACTTATCTAGGGTGCCCTTAAGTCTTTCTACTTCATCTTTTAGATGCATGCAAGAAATACAATTTTTACTAGAACTCTCGGGTTTGTTGGCGCTTCTCTTGTCGAAAAATTTGTTTTCTTCTTTCAACTTCTCATTTTCCAAAATCAATTTTTCCAAATCTTTTTCTTTCAAAGAGAGTTGTTTTTCAAAATCTTTTTCTTTCAAAGAGGAATTTTTCTTTACGTCTCTAACAGTTTCGGAAGCTCTAATGAATTCACTAATACAATTCATCAAAAGCATTTTGCATTTCCTCAACAGAAAAGAAATTTTTTGAAGAAATTTGACATACCTCTTCTTGATTGTCTTCGTGTGCCATGAGACATAGATTTGCGGCTTTGTCTTCTTCATCGTCGCTTGATTCGTCTCCGGAGTCACCTCCCCAAGATATGTATGCTCGTTGTTTCTTGAAGGGTTTCTTCTCCCTTTTGACATTTGGGCAATTTGATTTAATGTGCCCGATTTCTCCGCATCCATAGCACTTTACTTGATCTCCTTGTTGTTTGCCTTTTCGTTCATACTCTTTTCGCATGAACTTTTGAAACCTCTTAATAATGAGTACGAACTCGTTATCTCCGTTGTTTGAGTCCTCATCATTTTGAGGTTGAGCCGTGCTTGCCTTGAGGGCGATTCTTTGTTTCCTTTGATAATTAAACGGAGGGTTAAGTATAGTAGATTCATAGGTTTTAAGATTACCTCTTAGTCCGTCGATGGTGACATTTGAAACGCCGATAGACTCTTGAATCGTGTCGGCCTTGGAGCGCCATTCCGGAATGAGACTTCGGAGAATTTTTCGGACAAGTTCCTTATCCGTGAAGGTCTTCTTAAGAGCATGTAGGTCATTGACGATTTTTGAAAATCGTTCGAACATGTCATCGATCCTCTCGCTTTCCTTCATGTGAAACAGTTCATATGCATGGGTTAGAAAATCAATTTTAGCTTCTCTTACCCGGTCCGTACCTTCGTACGTGATTTCCAGCTTATCCCACATTTGCTTAGCCGTTGTGCAACATGATATTTTTCTGTAATCATCAGCATTTACAGCACAATATAATAAGTTGATGGCTCTAGCATTGCTTTGCACTTTTCGGATATCATCCGCATCGTATTCATCTTCGGATTTTGGAACCCATTCATTTTCAACCTTTTTGGTTGGAATTTGTTCTCCCTTCGTTATAATCTTCCATAGATGAAAATTTTTCGATTGGATGAATATTCTCATCCTATCCTTCCAGTACGCATAGTTTGTGCCGTCGAACAGTGGTGGTCTGGTGGAGCATTGTCCTTCACCTATTCCTACATTAAAGTCACGAGTAGAAGCCATGGATTGTTTCTCTCAAACGGTTAAGTCTTTCAGAGAGTTGGGCTCTGATACCAATTGTTAGAATATACGTTTAACGCTAGAGGGGGGGTTGAATAGCGTTATAATAAAAATCAATATAAACTTGCGGAATTAAAAATTGCAGTATTGAAATAAGTGCGGTAAGTAAATAATAAGGAACGAACGCACCGAAATTATCCTGGTTCACCACAACCTGTGGCTAGTCCAGTTCCCGAGAGACTCTCTCGAGATTCCACTAACTTCGTTAAGCTTACGGGTGCTTAACAAACCGTTACAAACTGAGAACTTGAGTCACACAAGCCTCAACAACCTTTGCTCGAAGATACCACACTTCAAGACTTCAACCGAAGGAATGAAAACGTTCCTTCTTACAACCACAAGGGATTAACACTTCCCTTCAAGTGTATACAAACACTTAGCACTCAAGACAAGACTCTCTTTAAGAGGAGATATGAGTAAAATAAATACGCTCAAGAACACAACAACTTTCGTCAAGAGTTTGGCTCTCAAAAACTTATTAAATGTATAGAAAATGATGAATATGAGAGTATGCAAGCTTTAGCAAGAATATAATCAGTTGTTGTACTTAAAAGACTGATTTTGAGTTGTATTTATAGTGTTCAAAACCCCCACAACCGTTGCCTAATTGCCAATCAAGAATTGCTGATTTTGTGCTAAGATAATCGATTATCTGATTTGCATAATCGATTATTTTCCAATCGTTCAAAAATCAATCCCAGATTTTAAGCAGAATAATCGATTATCCAAATCGTATAATCGATTACCTGACAACGTTCAAAAAATCATATTCAGATTTTACTTAACATAATCGATTATCAAATTGTGTATAACCGATTACCTTTCAGAGTTTAAAAATACTTTGGCAACGGTCATTTGCATAATCGATTATGCTGTAAGGATAATCGATTATCTTTTATATTTTGAAAACTTCGGACTACACTGTCTTAACATAATCGATTATCATAAAGTACATAATCGATTATTTTACAATCTTGTAAAATTTGATGGACACTGCCTCAACATAATCGATTATCATAATGTGCATAATCGATTATTTTATAGCTTTGAAAAATCTGATAGACACTGCCTCAACATAATCGATTATCATAAGGTACATAATCGATTATCTTGTAGCTTTGAAAAATCTAATGTACACTGCCTTAACATAATCGATTATCATAAGGTACATAATCGATTATTGTTCAGCTTTGTAAATCTGGTGTACATTGTCTTAACATAATCGATTATCATAAAGTACATAATCGATTATCTTTGTCCTGATTTGAGAGGCATGTTTAAAAATTATTTTGGCTAAAATAAAATGTTTGAAAATCATTTTGCTTTAAATTAAATATGCATGATTTGATAAAAATGATTTTACGAGAGAAGCCAAGTCTTGAGTTAATTGTCGGATCAATATCACAATTAAAGAACGACTCATGTATAACTTTAATTATTTGCTTGATCATGATCTTTGTTCGTCTTGTGTCAATTTCGCGCTTGTGCTTGGACCTCGTCATATGTCAATTGTGCGTCGTTTGTCATTTATCAAAACCTGCAAATATGAACACATGTTTAGTTTAGTGCCTTGAGAACGTGTTTCAACAATGTTAAAGCTACTTCTAGCAAAAAACAAAAATCTGGTCATTCCTAGTCTTGAAACCTTCCTAGCCTAGTTAGACCAACCAGTGACCTGGATGGAAATTTTTTTTTTCTTTTGCTACTGATCTAGTATCTTTATTTTTCTTTATGCTTTGTGGATGACTAGTATCAATGATAATCAACTATTTTTGTGCTCTAGCTATTTGTTGATGCTTCTTAGATAGCTAATACGATTAGATTGATATATGATGCTTGACTCCATAATTGCATTTGAAGTAGCCCTAGCGGTCATGAGTGATATATATTAAAATCTTTATCTAATATAATTATGGAACGTTTTGATGATGCAAAAAGGAGGAAGATAGGTTGTGCTTTTTACTTTGGATTGTGATATTTATAACCTAATGAACCTGGCCCTACATGATTTATGACTTTAAAATGGAAAATATTCTAAAATTGTGTTGATGTTGAGCTGAGCTGAAACAGGGTATATGCTTATGAAAAGCATAGAGTTTGTCATCATCAAAAAGGGAAATCTTTTTGGCCTAAATGAAGTTTATTTTGATGATTGATAAAGGAACTCAAGCATGAACCAGGTCCATATACAGCATACACATATGCTGGTAGATTCGAGCACAAGACATGCACGTGAAGGAGATAAGCTTAAGTGGTTATATCTGATATCTCCTAAACGAAAAGGTTGTATAAGTGATTAGGAGAAGGACGCCTTACTCGAAGAGAACTCTATCATAGATAAGGGAGAAGTTAGAAGTTGAAGATAACTAGAACTTTTCTACCAATGAAGAGTAAAGCATTAGACTTCTAGTTATTCCCTATTCTACTAATTCTATATATTTCAGGACGTTCTCATTATACATATATGCACAAACGTCGTGTTCTTTACTTTCTGCATTTATTATTTCACAACAATAGTATAAGGAACACATAGAAGAACGAGGTCCTTCTATAATCTGCGCACGGAAAAAATTGAATACCACACAAATCATCCCTCTTTTGTATGGTACTGAAGTATAAAACATCATGTACTATAGGAGAATGTTCAGCTACTTCTAAGGGTAGAGTTGGAGTTTAAGGTGTGAGTTTGACTGAACTTAATAACTGTAATTCAAATTTATATTTATCTTAATAATATAAAGAGTTAAAATTTTAAATGCGTAAGTTTCAAATCCTAACATCACTACTTCAATTGATCTCCGCAAAAGCTAATTTGTCTAGTCATTTTTCATCAGTTATTTTTCTTGTTTCTTTGTGGTAGTAAACCAGTGAGTAGTGGAAGAAAGACAAATAGAGGAGGGTGGCGTTAGTGGAATAGGAACCCTCTAGTTAAGTGGTGGGTGAAACACTATCATCACTAAACTACAAATCTAATCCAATTTAACTGTTATTTGTACTATCCTTTTGGTTAATTAGTATATTTTAATACATAAAAGACACTCTGATCAGCTTCTACGTATCTCAAATGGTTTATGTGTATTGTTTGTAAAAACAAAGTTCCATATAAATAGCTGAAAAAATTAGAAGTTTATATATAAATTGTAGGGATATCTTAATGGTGTGAGGTTATTTAGAGAAAATCCTGGGGCCTAAACCCAAAGCTGACTATATTACACCATGTTAAGAGTATCTTTGACCGTTTTAGCTCAACAACTGGTATCACAACCCAAATTCAGTGAATGAATATATCGATGACAAAGTGATGGTGCATGGCTTGATTTGCTTACCCTTATGAGCTTGAAGACGCACGTACAAGAAGGAGCTAGTTGCGCGCTTCGATTGACATAATACTCTAAAAATGTAGGTGTCACACATGAGTGAATCTCGAAAATTGACTCGTGATCATAATAATTAATGGGCACGAATTGTTGGCTGAAAGATTGTGAGTCTACATATAAGTTAAGAATCTCTTAAAAATATTTGAAGAAAATCGTACAAGTTTAACCAAAACAAATAATATTACACCATATTATCATTAGTATGATTTAGCCCAACAACAGAGCATTTGACAATATTCTTGGTCGAAGTTTGAGGTGGACAATGAGGATTTTGAAATTTATTGAGAGATATCCTCGCCCTTCACATGGCTAGTGAAGATAGATAAGAAGAGAAAAATGTTTAGTGCTCAACTTAAAGTTCATATAGTATTTTTTATTTTTATTTTTGTCAGAGATGAAATTATGATTTGAAATTTACCTTAGATTTTAAAGAAATAGTTTATACATAATAAAGAATTTCTTTTAAGACAAATATAGAATTTATACATAGGTGAGATATGATCTTGGTCTATTCAGAGACAGAGACATGATTCAGATCGATCTATATACATGACATCTTTTTATATAATCTGATGCTATTAGATCGATAAAAAGCATTTTGTCCATTTACTTTAAAGTTTAACGAGATCGATTCATAGCGTCCCAACTCCCAAACATGCCTTTATGCTTGCTAAAATTCTCTTTTCTCTCTCTTTTGCGTAAGAATGAAAAAGCTAAATCCCAAAAGGGACAGCCACAAAAGAAAAATACAATAAGAACAAGAATGATTGAGGGAAGGGAGAAAGCAAGAAAGAAAAATGAAATACTCTTTTTCTTTGGTTGAAAAAGGGACAATATTATAAATAATTAATATGCGTCATTACAGAAAGAAGAAGCATTAGTAGCATTATGCTATTTCATACTCACGAGTCACGATTAGGGCTAATTGGCTCTTTTTGCCTTTTACCTAAGGAAAAATAATCTTAGCATAAAATGAATAATTTTCCAAATTTGATCCCTAATCCCATGTATATTGTCACAGGAATCTTTTTGTACAAGGATGGCTTGAACAAAAATCCAGTACACTAGCTATGTAATATTGTTACAATTAATACATAGATTAGGCTACGCCTAATCACCACCAATGGTGGTTTTATTAAAAAAGAAAAATAGTTAGCGCAGAAAAATTTCCTCTAAACATTAAAGGAACAGCAGAGCTTTTTTTATGCATAATAAAGTAACTATAGACTAGGATCAAGTAGTGGTAACTATTTATTCGAAATAGTACTTCTATAAGTTGGCTAATATATATTTACTGACAATATAAATGTAAAAAAATGGTATCACTCAACCAAAATACAATATTGGCTTTGGGTAATTGAGTTAACAATGACTTAGATTCTTTTACTACTTTGAGTTAAAAAGCACACTTTTATTTATACATCAAGAAAGAAGATATATTTGTGATAAATTCACTAGTATATATGAAGATATAGACTTAGTAGGTCGATAGTAATTAATTGATCTCTATATCCAAATAGCATTAGCCCTTAGAAGCAATTGTTTGAGCTTGCCTCTAACATTTAGACTCATAATCTCATTAGAACCACCAACAAAAGTTTTGCCAATGAAAACTGCTGGCACACTTAGTTGACACCCTAATTCAATCAATGCAATCTCCATTTGCATCCCATTTGGAATTTTATCGAGCTCATAAACTGTAGGGTTTGCTCCGAAACCTCGGATTAGGGTTTCGATACTGTGAGACATGCAGCAAGTGGTTTTGCTGAAAATTACCACTGGACTTTCTGCTCCCAACTTCATCACCATATCCATGCTTAGACCTCAAGATAATGTTTTTTTTTTTCGGTGTGTGAAGAAATGTAACTGAAAATAAAAAAAGTTGAGAAGCCTAGTAGAGAGAACAGCTGTTTGTATTGAGTTTGAGGCTTTAATTGTTATGAGAAACATTAAGCTGTAGAAAGGCTATATATAAGACTTAAAGTGGTGCATGGGATCAAAATGAACAGAAAAAGAGATTACAGAATTTTCCAAAATGGACAAGTCGGTGGATATGCAAGTTATTCCTTGATCATTTGATTGACAAAAGCTTCACTTGTCTTTCTCTAGGATTTGCAATATAGTAGCATAAAGTTTTATTCCTAAAATAAAACGAGGAGATATTGCCATTGAAATATTATATTATTCGGCTTATAGGATGGTATATGGTGAAAATAAAACTTAATATATATATTTTCTTCCTTCTAATGGTTGAAATTATTCCCCATTTGCTTGTGAAATTTGTAAGGTTCTATTTTATCTATCATTTGGAATATAATTATATCCTTGTGTTAATAAACACTAGATGTTTGTTGTGATTACAGCAAATAGCTATATATGAGTACTCAATATTAAATTTATGAAAGAAAGATCATTGATCTTTCTGTCTTAAAAATAAAATTGGGTGTAGATAACATGTCCAATTTTCAATATTCCACGTTTCTAACGTTCTTTTTTCTTTCCCGGGTTTATTTGGAAAAGGAAACATAGTGGATTCAGAATTTTCGAATGAGGGGTACACTATACTTATTAAAACACACTAGTATATTTACCTGCGCGATGCACAGATCGTTTCAAACAAAAAAAAGCAAAGAGATATTAGAAAACGACTCATACTCATACTCAGGTATGATAAAAAAAAAAATAACAGTATCTTCTCACTTTAATGAGTAGCCTGCAAAGTAACAATATGTGGAATAATGTATTTACTACTTCTGTACATGATTGAGGTACTTTGACTATTTAAGAAAAGGTAAAAGATTCAACTTCACAATTGGTGTGATGAACTTTACCAAGACAGAAGGAACTTTTCGCAAGGATTGTTAAAAAGTATGGATTAAATTAATTAAAAGACCTATTGCTCTAAATGAAGATATAATATGCATAGATAAGTTGAATGATATCAGTAACAAAACCTAATATGAACCAACAAATGGCCTAGAAAACAGACTCTATATAGAAAAAAAAAGATAGTGGAAAGCAAAGAACAATGTAAGCTTACCCTTTGACCTCAACAACAACAATAGTAGTTCAAACGAAGATGCTCCACATAAATAGAAATAAGGATACTCCACATATTTGAGGATTTTTAGAAATTCATATACAATTGTGAAAGTAATGTTATAAAAAGAAAGTGAATTAAGGGTACTACTAAGTAGTTTTACATGGAAAATTTCCTTGAATTAATTTGTGAACTATAAAAGCAAAGAAGAGGAAGTACAAAAAATTAGTTATGAACAAGTTACCTCAAAAGAAGATACTCCACATAAATAGAAATAAGGATACTTCATATAATCGTTTCGTGTATTTGAGGATTTCTGAAAATTTATACACAATTGTGAAAGTAACATTAGAAACAGAAAATAAATAAGGATACAACACAAGTAGTTTTATATGGAAATTTATTGAATTAAAAATCGCCAAAAATTTATGAACTATAACAGTAGAGAAGAGAAAGTATAAACAAAAAAATCAATTATGAATACGTTACCTTCACATCCGTAAAATCAACTCTATACAATATGGTATTTCAGGCTTGAAACCAACAGGGATTTCTCACATTTGAACCGCTCTAACTTTCAAATTCCGTTGCATCGAGGTACTTGAATTTTGTCTAATGTTATATGAGCGCAGGAAAAAAGGGAATGGAAAATAAATTAAAAGAAGGAGTTTGCCGCATAAAAATATTATTTGTAGTTATGGAGATAGTGGATAAATTATGGAGTTAGGTTAAGATACCAACTTTTTGAAAGATGATCGTGGGTTTTATTTTGTTTTAATTTAATTATATTTTCCTGTTTCTTGTGAATCAAATTCAAAAAGTGAAAGTCGGTTTCTAACGTGGATGAAAGTAATTTTTTTCTTTTTCATGTTTAACAATTTTAAGAAAACTATCCAATAAACGTGGGAAACTGAATTGGAAGTTTTTGTGTAATCCTCCCTTAAAAAAGGGCGGAAAATGTGGGTGCAAAAGGGGCCAAAAACGTTTGAATTTTCATGTTTATTTTAAAAATTAAAAAATTTCCCAAAAAACGTGGGTCAATCTTCAAATTAACTGAATTTAAGAATAATTTTTTCTCAAAAATAATCAGGTTTAATAAATAATTTAAATTAATTGGTCAAACAATGTGAGATTTCATGTTTTAGTTAACTGTCGAAGGTTTAAAAAGTTATACCAACAACTTTTCGATGTTAGTTTTTAAAATTTTCCGGTTTAATAAATAATTAAATTAATTGTCAAAACGTGCTTAGTGTGTAATATTTTAACACTAAAACATAGGACCCTATGATGTTGAATAACTGAATTGGCTAGTTATTTAAGTTTTGTATTTTTTTATTTTTTTTATTTTTTTGAATTTCCAAATCTATTGGAGTTATGTCCTAAAATATGATACATGTTGATCTGTCGTTTTGACACTTGGCGCAATAATATAGTTTTGCTTTTCCTATTCTATATAGATAGATTATACAAAAAGGTTTTGTAGGGAAATTGATCTCCTAAGCTTAGGCTATTGGAAATAAGAGACCAAAACCAATGTACTACTTGATCTCTTTTGATCATGGGTTCCATCAAATATATATAATTATATTTGTCAATTTATATATATTATATTTATACTTTACCCCAAGTACCAAGAATTCATCATGAACTATGTTTTATACGGTAGATCCGCCCATGACTACCATACATCATTATAAAACGGGACAAGTAGGCAGGATCGATGAAGCTCGCAGGGTGACATATGGTTATACTGGTCAGTTTTGGGCATGCAGGAGATTGACGATTGATTGAGCGTGCTTTAACAGTTGATGGTGGAGTATTCTTTGACAAATTCACTCTATTATTTCCTCCCTATTCTTGAGGCAGTGATTATTAATGTCGCGTGGCCAAAATAAGTGTCGTTGAGAGTTACTTTTTATTTCACAATACATTATTTAGTTAATCTAACTATTTAAAGAAGCTAAGTTCCTAATTATTTATCTTTTTCAACTGCTTTTTCATGTAAAAACCGGAATATAACTACAAAATAGACTAAAGTATTATGTATTTCAATCCCATAAAACATATTGGGCATATTCATTTAATTTTGATAATTGTTGTTGCTTGAAGTACATAATATTTTCCGTACCAAGAAAAGAAGAAAGTACTAAAGAGAAATGTAGATAACTCTCACATTTTCGTTTACAAATTGACCTTGCTAGCTTTAACTATAGATTGGAATAAATTCTTTTCAAATATTCCAAATAGAAAATCACATGATTCTACTGTCTGTTCTCCTTATCATCAAGTGATTCTCAATTAGAGAAAAATGGCTGAAAGGCTGCAAGAAGAAAAATGGTCGGTTTATAACTTCGAAAGGCCATATATAATTTCAACTTTTTTCTTCTATTGAGAAGAGATAAGTTCATACAATCAGTTACTTCAATTCTCATTCACGTGAATTTTTTTCATATTTTAAGCAGATTTAATTAGTTTAATACTTGACAAAACTATGACATGGTTCAGCATTTTTATAGGATTTACGGGACAATTTGACATTTGCTTTAGTAGAAGTTGGAGGTGAAAGATGATATTTTTGAAAGATAACCTTGCCCTTCAAAATTAAGGGGTTTTTTCAATATATGAAAGGATTTTGACATCAACCAATATCGTATTCCCGTAAAAATTGCAGGATGCCTTATTTGATCGTCTCTATTGAATTTATACTCTTTTTTCTTAAAAAACTGTAACATGTACCTACTATTTAAACAACTTTAGACCTTTTTTTCCTTCTTCTTCGTTTTTTAAATGCTGAAGATTGAGATATTATTATGTGTTCTAGCCTGAAAAATCATATATATTTGTTTGTCCCATTATGTCTCTGTGTGTGTGAACGAGAGAGAGAGTATTGCAACTGAAACATGAAAGTACGGCTTCATTTCCTATGCATTAGGTACGAAGATGTTACTTTTGTTAATGGTCTTCTTTTATAGGAGTATTGCTTCAAATTTTTTGATAATTCCATTATTCTAAGGCTAAAATATACATTAAATAGTAGTTAGCAATTGTATTTTAATGACAATTTGTTATTGTTGTTTTATAATTTCAGCTTTAACAATGCTGAAGTTTAGCAAATATAAATAAAACTTCAACTCCTAGAATGTTGAAGTTTAGCAAATACAGAACAAACTTCAGCCCTGAAGTTAATCACAAACATAACAAAGCTTCAGCTAAACATGCTAAGTACAGCAAATATAGAACAAAACCTCAGCTAAAACATTCTGAAACTCAGCAATTACAGAACAAAACTTCAGCTACTAGAATGCTTAAGTTCCGCAATTACAAACAAAAACTTCAGCCAACACATGTTGTTGTTTTATTGAACTGAAATTTGTCATTTGCAGTATGAACTGAAGTTTGTGTGATTGCCTTTGCAAGTCAGGCCAAACTTCATGTAAAAATATTTGAAGTTTTGCTACACTTCAGGCAAAAAATTTTGTTACTTCAGGCCTGTATGCCTGAAGTTACGCGAAAAGTGGGCATGCTTGCAATTTTTTTTGTAAAGTGAGTATAAGTTAAAATGTGACCCAAAAAGCGAGTATAGATGCAAATGCCCTCATATTTCCTCTGTTTCAATTTATGTGAATCAATTTTCTTGTTAGTTTGTGCCAAAAAGAATGATCTATTTTCATATTTGGAAAGAATTTACCTTTATGCAGTGATTTATAGTCACACAAAATATATGTACCTCATTTATACGCCAAAAGTTCAAAAGTTTTTTCTGTATTCTTAAACTCCGTATCCCGTCAAATAGGTTCATAAAAGTTGGAAAAAAGGAAGTATGTGTTTTGTTCAACTGGCCCAAATATACTCTTTCATACTGTGATATTGTCTGTTTTGGTCAAGTCCACACGATATCTCTAAAAGGTCTTACACCATTTAAAAGATCTATACTTATATATATATATATATATATATATATATATATATATATATATATATATATATATATATATATATATATATATATATATCTTTTCAACTATCAATGTAGGACTTTGTTCGTACATCAAACAATCGCCACTCTAACTAAGTTGTTACGTGGTATACCATGATCTGCGGGTCTCACTTTCGAACCAAGTTTCACATAGCCTATTATCATGATCAACAAGTCAATTTTCAAAATTTACTGTATACTACCCACATCTTTAGAGTATTTATAATAATCGAAGCTTGCAACTAGCTTCTTTCGATATGTTCGCTCCAAGCTTGTAAAGGGCAGATTTAGGGCATCACGATATGACTCAAAAATATCAATCCTTTTCTAATATAATCTGATGCTTGATGATAAGAGGCGTCATCTTCTTCGTTTACATTTTATAGTTCTCAAACAAGATCGATTTCTAGCGTCCTAGGCATTCATTTATGCTTCCAAAAATTCTCTGCCCCACTCTCTTGCAAAAGAGAAAAGAAGAAAAAAGCAAAAGGATAACAGAAAAGGACCCAAAACTCGAGTGTATGCACCAAATACGAACTAGGTTCACCAGTACACTTGTCTTTGTGCCCAAGGCTGGCAGCTTCTGGATGAGTGTCCCTTCACTCTTTTTGCTTAACTCTAAGATATTTGGTATCTAGTCGATATTTGGAGTAGTTCGATTAGTTTTAATTTGCATTGCGTATGATTAGGGGTGGCCTTTCAATAAAGCAAGAAAAGTAAATGTTTTAGGTTTCACATTTGTGGGAATCTCATTTTATATTATACTTAATAGGTTATGTATAAATTTAAAAAAAAAGCTTTGTGAAATAAAAAAGTTCGATTTCTTTCTGTAACAAATTTGCAATTGCTATGATTTCTACCAAGGAAATTGCACTTGAAATGAATATCGAACCTGAATTTCGTAAGAAGCATAGCAAGTAACAAGTTGATGAGAATGTTGGTAATAAAATCTGAAAATCTGTCGAATAGTCTTTTGGAGTTGATTGCATACATAGTAGACAAGACTATTTTTTTATACTTCAAAATACATTTGAACAATTCGAAGCATATCAAAATATTAATTTTTCGATTTTCTTTTAGCAGTAAAAATCAAGATCACTAGATCATGAAAATTTAAAAAGAATATTATCTTAATATTGAATGTTCCTTAAAGAAAATAATCAGTTCGATACCGATGGTTTAGATTTATTTTCGAAATTAAAAATATTAAGAAAAATAGTATAATTAGAAGATAAAAGTTTAACTGATACACTTGGTCAAATAAAAAAATTGATTCTTTTTTCGATGTCTATATACTTGTGGAATAATATTAATAACTCTTTTTTCGATCGCTTCAGCGGAAAAAAATTTTAAATTTAAAATTGATAAAATCTCACCTAAGATCCACAATGTATCAAGAAAGGTTAAATATATTAGTTATATTGTCAATTTAAGAAAATTTATTAGAAGTTATTAATTATAAGAAAGTTATTAATAACTTTGTATCTTAGAAACACTAGAAAAACAGACATCAAATAAATAAATAATTTGTTTTAAGGAAAAAAAAAGTTAAGCCGCCTCGTAAAGTTTAGCTTTAAGCAATAAAACTGGTCGGACCGCCCCTACGTATGATCTATTAAAAATGAAACATTATCTCAATAAGTTTTCAACTTTAAAAGCTCGAAGCACGCAAAGAACTCATGAATTTGTGTTAAGGAATTTCAACATCAATTATATATAAAGATAAAAATAATTTACACAGTATGACTTTTCGGCAAAGTAAAGTCCGGCACCATATTTCTTGATGGTGTCAAGCTCTATCGTTATTGTTTTCAGATTGGAAATAGAAATATAATCAGCAATAAATCAAGATTTGGTGTATATATCAGCTGCTTTACTCCCCCAAAACACATAGAATTGAGATGACAAACGGGTATGCATAGAATGTGCAGTACCCTGGGCGATATATCTGCACTACATCGCTACCAGCCAGAACAAGTTCAACATGATCCGGGATTCATCATTTAGCTCTAAAAGCAACAAGCGTCGCCGCATCCATCTCGGAGACGACGAGTTCAGGATCGTTATCAGTTCGGTTCTTGAAGTCTGACCTGATCCTCTCTGAACGTGAATCTATCTCACCCACAATAGGGAAATTCTCATCTGTTACGCTACTCCCTCTTCATGAGAAAGTATATCCACAGCCAACGCGATAGGATCAGTGGATCCCTCAAGGTTAGAGGATGCACTAGCTATTTTTCTGATTACGTATATGAGAATAAAGCGCAAAGGTAAATGGGATAACAATAGCGAAAAACGGTAAAAGAAGGGAGAGATAAAGATGCAAGAAATTTAAAGAATAAGAAGGGGAATCATGGAGTTTCAAATGCTTAAGAAATGCAGCTTAAATGAGGAATCACCATCCCTATTTATATGAATACCGGCATCCTGATCGAGAAGCTAAACGCCACTACATTGATTTCTAAACGGAAGAGGAGCGGAAAATGATGTAACATACTGGGAACATGCGCCATAATGGAGCATGATGAAATGACATCATTTCAAAATGGCGTAACGGTCATATGTGGCTCTTGAAGAGACACGTCACCACCTCGCCATAAAAAGGTCACTCGTCGGCTAACATGCTTAGATTTCTCAAATTGCAAATGGCGAAGCCCGCCCATCGAGCCCATCCAAAGACAATCCCAACGGGAGGAGGGACTAAATATATAGGTCAAAATATGATCGGAGGAATATTGTCTAAGAGAGGATAACTAAAAGCTAATGATGCCAAGATCATGCTTAGGAAATAATATATTGGTGAGCTGAGCAGTTAGGGTTGAGGTCGAGCACTCATATCGGCCTAAATGGCTAGTTTAATAATAAGATATTTTAAAGGAATATTCTACAGAATATTTTCTGCACTTGTACTTTCAGTTAGGTAAAGGATATATTCCATATAAGTGGAAATAGAGAGAGAAAGAGAGAGGCATGTAATGTTCTATATGTATGATAAGCTCTCTCTTACAAAGTTGACTCTTAATGAAGCTTGGTTAAATTCGACTCTGACTTGACTTACTCCCATCGCGATATGATTCAAAAATCTCAGTCCTTTTTCTGGTATAATCTGATGCTTCTTGATTAGAGGCATCTTCCTCTTTTACATTTTATAGTACTCAAACGAGATCGATTTCTAGCGTCTGAGGCATTTATTTATGCTTCCTAAAATTCTCTGCCCCACTCTCTTGCAAAAGGGAAAAGAACAGAAGAAAAAAAAACAAGAAGCAAAAGTATAACCAAAAAGGGACCAAAAGTATATCAATCAGACATATTTCGCTGACATGATTAATAACGTAGGTTGCACCGTACAAAATGCCCTTTGACTTGATATTCCTCGCTGTAGTTTGCTAAAAACTAAACTACAACTAGTAATTTTTCTAAGTGAAAGCAGAGTAATTAAGAGATGAAAAGGTGTATGAACATACATTTGTATGTCGAAAATAAACTTAGGATATCAATAAAGGACAATGAAACGAGCATTAATACTATAGGTGCAACTCACGCTATCTGCCATGCCATTGTTAGATTGGTACACGTTAGATTTGCTGCCGATATTTAATTGAAAAAAGTTTTACTTGAAGTGTCTGAATGAAAATTCGTGGCAAAATTTAGAAAGATACCATATGTATTCAGCCTAAAGAAAAATATTACTTCGGAAATTTTTTCCATTTTCAATTTTTATAAAGATCTCGGGTAGAGGGATCTAATATATACAATGGCGAAGTAAGAATTTTCACTAAAGTAGTTCACAATATAAAGAATCACATGAAGTGCACTTGGATTATATTAAGATGATTCAACATCGATTATATATATGTAAATAGTAATTCAGAACTTGTATATCCAGTATGATTTTCCAACAAGGGTTTAGGTTCAAATGAAACCTCTGGCCTCATATACCGTATTTTTTTAGGCAGAATAGCACCCCCCCCCCCCCCCCCAAAGTTGACATTTTTTAATAGTATACACCTAATTATACGTGATTTTAGTTACCCTCCTATGCTTACTTTTTCAGATTTTATTGCCCCCCCTCCAACTTAGTAAACCTCTCTATCATGCATAAACGCGACATATACATGTAAATGCTTGCTGATGTGGTTATACACGTTGGAATAATTTGGGTATTCAATTAGAATACCGTACCCGTCTTGAAAATTAATCCCTCAAATTTAACCCATCCCTTTTACCATCGTTCATTTGGTCGATAACATAGAAAAATTAGGGTTCAACACTTCACTCTCATCATCAATGATAGAGACGATTGTACGTTCTTGAGATTGATTTTAAGTTGATAGGGTTCCCATTAAGGTGTTGCTAAAAGCTAATGTGGAGGAGCTAAAAGCTACTAGGTATCTTTGATTCTCGCCAATATTTCTATTATTTTCACTCTGAATTTGAAGGTATGTGTTCCTCTTTCTGTTAGGGCTTTTATGTTGTTTGTTAATTTGTGGGTTTCTTTGCCGATTACTGTTTATTTATAATTTTTTGTATATAATTTTACAAACTTCTATCTTGAGAGTTAATTTTTTCCTTTTTCTTATTGCTGTGTAGGGTCTCATGGATGCTAAGTATGTGAATCTAAGATGAAAAATTGGTGGGATATTGGTGAGTTAGGTAGGACCTCTATATGTTGGGGTAAGGTTGAACATGTAACTAATTTCGACTATGACCACGTGTCAATACCAGAGTTATTTGATTATGCTAAGGATTTTGGGATTACAAAGTTAGGAAAAACTTATATTATAAGTGCTAAGGATGGCAGTTTGGTTGAATTAACAAAAGATACGACTTTAATGGACCTTGCTATATTATTAAATAATAGGGACACAATAGATATTTTTCTATCTTCTGATTTAGAATTTAAGGAGGTGGATGCTATAGAGAGTAGCCACATAAGCCACGTGGGTGAGCCTTTTAATGCATCTTCTAGCACACAACAAGACAAGGGGGAATCTTTTGTTCCCTTTGGTCCTCCTTTAAATACTACGGCTGCAAATACAGATCTAGGGTTACATACTCTTTTAAATACCACTCAAGAAGACCGTTCACCCATAGATTGGACTTTCTCTTCAGAGGTAGAAGAATCTATTACTGTTAATGATATAGAGGGGATTGTTTGTTGATTCTCAACAAGATAAGAGGTTATTTGATTATGGAAGTGACATCCATGAAGAGTTTGGGGTTGTTAAAAAAATTTTGAAGAAATACAGACAAAAGAATAGAAGAAAACTTAGGAAGGAAAAACCTAATGGATTTTTAGGTGAAGTTATAGTTGATGAAGGTTATGAGAACATAGATCAGCCCAAAAAAATATGAGAGATAAATTAGGAGGTGATGATGAGCCTTACTATGATAGTTCAGATCCAGATAGTTTTGAATCTGAAGCAGATCTGGAAGAGGATGGTGATCTTGTATCTAATGATGATGTAGATGATATGAGAAAGTTACGGGAAAGAAAAAAAATAAATTGAGTGGTTTATGATCCTTCTGCGAAAATTGTTACTTGGCAATTAGGGATGGTATTTTAGAATATGAAGGAATATAGATATGCAGTTATCAAGTATGTTATAAAGAAAGGTATTCAGCTATTTTAAGATCCCAATGAGCCACGTAGAATCAGAGTTCAATGCAAAACTAGTTGTCCTTGATTGTTGTTTGCTAGTAGGGAATATAGGAGTACAAACATCACAATCAAGACTTACAATCCAAGACACAAATGCCATAAACCACTTACAACTATTTGTGTAATTCAAAATATATGGCAAAGCAGTTCAAAGATTGAATTACCTCACAACCTAGAATTAAAGGTTGGGAAATTCAGGATATGGTGAGAAAAAAGCTTAGTTTATATGTTGGTAAGGCTGCTTGTTAGATGGCCAAAAAGATTGTGTTGAAAGAGATTATGGGGATCATGTTGCTGAGTTTGGAAAGATTCTAGACTATAGGGATATGCTACTCAAAACTAATCCTGGTAACACATGTGTAGTAAAATTGACAGACAGATATGATCGGAAGAAGAACTTTTCCAGTTTCTACATTTGTTTTGCAACTATTAAGTAGGGGTTTATGAAGGGTTGTAGGAGATGTATAGGGTTAGATGGATATTTTTTAAAGAGTTTTTGTAAAGAGCAATTGTTGGCAGCAGTAAAAAAGTATGGGAATAATCAAATTTTCCCAATAACTTGGGCTGTTGCAGGCACTGGAAAAAAAAAAGCAAACAAGGAGTTGGTTCCTCAGGTTATTGCAAACTAATTTGAACTTGGGAGATGGCAGGGAACTTACCAAGATAAGTGACATGCAAAAGGTATGTACTACTATTTTTTTGGTTTAAAACATTGCTGTTTTAAGATGGTCTATTTTTTGCTTTTAAGTATTAGTGTTTCTCTATTTTTATGCAGGGTTTATGTTTAACTATTGAAGAGATTTTACCTGAGTGTGAACACTAGACACATTCTGGAAAACTGGGCTATAAAATGGAGAGGGATTGAGAGAAGAAAAAAGTTTTGGAGTGTTGTTAGATCAACATTTGAGTTTGAAATGAAAAGAAAACTAGATGATCTTGATAAATTGGGTCATAATATTTTTGAAGACCTAGTTAAATACAACAAAGAAAGATGGTGCAAAGCATTCTTTCAAATATTCTCCAAGTATGACAGTGTTAACAATGTGTGAAAGCTTCAATGCTTGGATATTGGACCCTAGACACAAGACAATCTTATCAATGCTAGAGGAAATAAGGGTCAAAGTTATCAGTAGGGTAGCAAAGATGAAAGAATTTGCTGAAACTTGGCAGGATGGTGTATCTCCAATGGCCATGATGGTGTTCAATATTAATGTTGAGAGGTCAATGAGGGTTGACTTCATATTTAATGGAGATACTGGATTTGAACTCAAAGATGGTCCATGAAAGTTCATTGTAGATTTAAGAATAAGCTACTGTAGTTGCAGGTCTTGTGAACTTAAAGGCATTTCATGTCCACATGTTATAACACCAATGCACTTCAAGAGACTTGATCCTTCAGAGCATATTGTACAATAGAACAGGAAAGAGACATACATAAAGGCATTCACACTTCATACAACTAGTTCCCAATATGATAATGTGGCCAAAAAGTAGTAACCCCAAGGTATTACCTCCTCCAGTTCAAAATATGCCTGAAAGGCCAAGAAAAAATAGAAGAAAAGAAGTTGGAAAAATAAAAAGATCTAAAAAATTATCAAAGAAGGGAATAACTATGACATGGTGCATTTGCAAAGCAAGTACTCATAATATAAGGAGTTATCCAATAAGACCAACAAGTAATCAACCGATACTTTCCTACCTTCTTCCTTTATTACTATCTTCTTAGTTATCTAAGAGCTAATTCCAATTTTATCATATAATAGACTATTAGTTTGCTCACAACAATCAACAACAAAAGCTTCACAAAAGAGAGCCAGAAAGGAATCTGAAAATGCATCTACAAGCAAGGCATCTACAAGTAAGGCATCTAGAAGGACTGGAGGAAAATCTGGGAGGAAGGAAGCCACTACAAGAGGCCTAGGCTTCAAGGGCATGGTGTATTTGTTGACCAATCTATTTATACAAGTATTAATGTAAGTAAATTTTTTTTGTCCTTACATTTTATTGTCTAACTTACTATATGATGCTATTGTCTAACTTTGAAATGTATCCTTTGGTTTGAATGTTATCAGCATGGTTTGCCTACAGCCAGAAAGGTTTATACTGGCCCTTTAATTGATTATACCCATGTTACTGGTGATATTGCATATAAGCCTTCTAAAGGTTTGAAATGAAAAGGGAAGGAAGCTGTGACTCAAAAACAACTTCAAGTCCAAGCTGCAATTGCTAGAATCAAGATAAGGTCCCAATATGGTGGAATACAAATAAGATCTAAGGTTATGGAGAAATCTCTCTCCAAGAAAACCACTTGAATTTCTTTACTATTTGGATATAGTATTTGATATACTAGACTTATTTTTTTGTTGAATTCATGGGGTGGTTGTTTTAGTTGAATTCATGGGGTGCCTGTTTTTTGTGGATACTGATGGTG
The DNA here is from genome assembly GCA_034376525.1 of Nicotiana benthamiana. Taxonomy (NCBI): domain Eukaryota; kingdom Viridiplantae; phylum Streptophyta; class Magnoliopsida; order Solanales; family Solanaceae; genus Nicotiana; species Nicotiana benthamiana. Next base: position 68,541,847 of record CM067332.1, read on the forward strand.
GTACTAAACTTTATTTTGTGAACTTGTTTGTCATAAGTATGTCTAGCTGTATATGGATAGCATAGTTTTGCTCTATTGTTAGATGTTAAATTCCGACCTTTTTTGTCAAATTACCAGCTATGTTGATAAAATGTTGTGATTGTGATTGGATGTTTTTGTGGATAGAAGTGTCGAACAGCATATCATATTGCTTAACTTCTATTACATACTACTAGATAACCATTATTTGTACATGAGAAAAATCAAATTCAAAAGTAAACTGAAAAATAATAGAAACTTCAGCATTCTTTCCCTCTTCGATAGTTTGTTAGTCTTCTTCAACAACAAAGAAATAACAATGTTTTCTAGCTCCAAAAATGGAGGTTCATACCACTAAAGAAATCGACAAGAATTTCTCTTCGAATAAATACTACATCCAAAGAATTGTCACCCAGAATTTGCAATAGTCCATGCAACTTTTAAAGGAGCTCGCTTGCCACATCTAAAAAACATTCATCTTCTATCTTCTAGGTAAAAAATTATTGTTATTTGGGCAAAAATAAGAGCCAGCATCTTGGGGGGAGAGGGGGATGGAATTTGGCTGGACAAAGATTGTGAGAAGATTGTAGCTGAAGACTTAGAAAGAAGCCAATAAATAGGGGTTGTTACCATTGGGGGAAAATTATTACCGTTAGGGAGGGTTCTAGGATTGGGAAAGGGAAATATTCAACTGATGTGGCAAAAAATATACTCCCCCGCGCGCACTCAGCCATTTGAACCAACTTCCACTGCCATGTGGCAGGTTAGGGGATAATAAATCCGAAAAAGTAAGGATAGGAGGGTAATTAAAATCATGTATAGTTAAGGTGTAAACTCATTAAAAAGTTTCAAGTTTAGGTGGGTCTTTACCTATTCTAATGGTGTCGAACTTTGTTGTTACTGTTTTTGGATTGGAAATAGAAACAATATCATCTATTCAATATTTAAATCGAGTGTCAAGAGGTTTGGTATATATATCAGCTGCTTTACTCTCCAAAAACACATAATATGTTACTCATATCTAACTGCTCAAGATTTTTTATCTCTTCCTCGATATATTCCCCAAATCGTATATTGGCGACTTGTCTCAATTTGCCATCTCTTGGTAGTTGGCTTGTTCATTAGAAAAAAAGAATAGGATTAGTTACCTCCTATAATAAAGGTTGATACCTTATTTATTTTAAATAAATATCTTTTTAAAAAATTATATTCCATAGCTACCTTTTGATTTTTTATAGCCAAATATCTATTTATGGTCAAATCCTACATTTAACCATAAAATAAGCTTTGTATTCTTTTTTTCTCTCTCCACTCAAATTTCTCCTATCTCCTCAAATTTCTCGTATGCCCTACACATATCTATTCTTCCTCTCTCTCTTTCATCTTCCACCTTTATCTTACTTTTACAGAGCTTCTCAAAGATATTTTTATTTGTATAGTTTCGAATCTTACCTCTTTGCATAATAGGGCTTTATGAGGTATTGGATCACTACTTAATAGAATGAGAAATGAAAATCAGAAAGTGAAGCATAACCTGATCGGAAAAGTCGCCGGAGAGGAGAGCTGAGAGGTTGCGATCGGGAACACGATGGTGGATCGGTGGTGAGTCCGCCAAACTCTGACGGAGTTTAGCATATGCTGGGTGGTAGGCTTTGGAGCTGTATCAGAGCTTCGATTTTTTTAAGTACTCACTTCGTTCAGTTTTTGAGTCTTAATTCTTTTAACAATGGCAATACCCAACGTGAGGGAGTACTTGCATTTTAAAAGTTGAGGTTCCTATTCCGAGCGGATTGTTATTTTCATTCGCTGAGATAATATTAGGGTTTTTCTTGAACAAAGACGACGGAGCTTGAGGGTGAGCAACTTAAATTTTCTATTAATATATTTCAATATACCTCGCTATATTTTATTGTATCATTGTCTTTTTTGTTGTATTTCAATGTATCTCGTTGTATCATGTATTTCATTGTATTTACTGTCTCGTTGTATTCCATAAATGTATTCATATATTTCTTAATTAATATAATTTATATATTCAGATGTATATATGTATTCAAATTGTTCTATTTTTATTGTATTTATCAGCTGGAAAAATATTCAGCATATTTTCTCTAAAGTTGCTATATTTTGGGGGTGTTTTTCGGTTGAGAATCTTCTTTTATAACTGGAAATATAAATTTTGTGCGTTATAATTGAGTTTGTTGAGTTATATTAGGAGTCTATTATGTTAATTGATTCACTTTTCATTTAAAAATAACTGAATAGATCATGAATTGCGCTATTTGTGTTACTGCATTCACCAATACATATCATGAATACAGTCGAATGCAATAATTTGTCTAGCTGTAGTCCCATGTTTCACGCCTAGAAACATTATTGTAATCATGAATACAATAACTTAAATACATTTGATACACTCTAAAAACCCTGAATCATAACTATAAAAAACAATATAGTAAATTGTAACTACAAATAACTAATAACCACTTAAACATAGTAATTCCTAAAAGTTTCTCAAAAAAATAACCTTTTAATCTAAAGCAAAACTTAATAACTTCTATTAATCTTGTGCCCTATTTTAATTTTCTTCTCATGTTCAATTTTTTTATTTTTTATTTTATTTTTGTTCCTTGAAAGAAATACATCACATATTATTGTAATTGGTTTTGTCTGCTCGGATATGAGTGCGATAATACGGCTGGACACTAAAAATTGCACTCGTCATCATATAAATTTTAGGATTTAGGGATTTACACCGGAATAGGAGTACAATTCCAAGGTTGCTAGTAAAAAAAACTATAATTTTAAGGGAGAAGTCCAAATTTGTCCTATAAAAAAGAAGAAATTCAAAAATAGTCAAACTTATAATTGGTTATTTAAAAATACTCATAATTTTAAAAGTAATCGAAATTTAATCACTTTTCATGTGAAGATAAATTTTGAACAAAAACACTGTTTAAAATCCAGAAAATACTTTAGCATAATATATTAGAATTTTGGCATAATATTTTGGAATTCCAGCATAATATACTAAAATTATACTAGAGTTCCGACATAAGTATATTAGACTTTCAGCATAATATACTGAAGTTCTAGCATAATATATCGGTCCGATATAATATGTTGGTAGTTCATACACAGATGCTCTAATCTCCACTGTATTATGCTAAATTTTCCGTGTTACCACAAAATAATAATTAATTTTTAATAATTTTTCAAACACTGACTACTTTTAAATAACCAACCCAAAAATTAACTAACCTGTGCTTTTTTTTACCTATAGAAATGGTCCCGATTCGCCATCATCAATAATTGAGGTCGGATATATACTTACTGTTGAGTTAAATGACCAAAGATTATTGTGTTATGACATTATCTTTTTTTTTTAAGTTAAAGTAAATATTCATTATTTACTACTAGTTACTACTCAATTTCATTAGGTGATGGAATAACCACCGGAAAAGAACAAAGCAAAAGACACTTAAAAGGCAATCACACTGCCTTTAAAGTAGTCTTATACTGTTAAGGTTTTGATTTCATAAAACATCAATTTAGAACAAATATTAAGAGCCCGTTTGGCCATGAAATGTTTTTTACTTTTTTTTTAATTTAATATTTATTCATCAAATTCTCAATTTCTACTTAAAGATAAATGTTGGAATTTTTTGAAAATTTAAAAAACTTAAAAATAACGCAAAATTATATTATATGCAAACACAACTCTAATTTTTAAATATCATTTTTACTATAAAAAAATAAGTTCATTGTTTTTTTGGAATGTTACAACTCTTATGTCCAAACGCCCACTAAAGCCTCATTTGTTTTTTTTAAGATTAACATGTCTAAATCTGAATATACATCTGAATATCAAAATGTGTATTAAGATTAAGACATATGAATCTGAATACACATCTGAATATATTAAGATGTGTTTAAGATCTTAAGACTAAATAATTGAGACTGTTTGATTTTAACATCCTAATATATAAAATTTATTTTTATTTAAAATTAATAAACATAAAATAAATAAAATACTAACTAATCTAATATTTTATCAATAAAGTATATATAATTTTTTATTAAAATATGATAGTTGTTGGTGGTGTGACTAACGGGTGAATTAATGCCGATTAGAGGCGGTGGTTTCTGGCAGTTTTAGTTGATGATGATGGTTCATGCTAGTGGCTAGTAGTGATTGGCAGCGATGGCGATTATGATGGACGATGGTGGTGATGGGTGGTGATAGTTAGTAATGGCGGGTGGTAGTAGTAGCTGTAATTGAGGAAGGTGGTGGGTGGGTGGTGGTAGGTTATAATGATAGGCAGTGCCGGATATGGTTGTTGGTGGTGATGGAGGTGGTTAGTTGTGGTAGTTGAGATGGATGAGTGTTGATTGTGGGTGAGAATGATGGTGGTCGGAGTGGTAGGGATGGTGGGTGGTGATGGCCGATAATGGTGGCGCCTATGATTGAGGATGGTATGGTGGTGGTGGTAATTGTGACATGGTAATAGTTGATAATAGTAGGCGGTGACAACAGTTAATAATGAATATGTGATAACATCTTAATGAAATTAAGTCTGTTATAGTTCTTAATCATACAGACATATTCAGATCTATTAAGTGATTGTGAAATACAAAAAACAAACACATTTAATAATTAAGATCTGAATAATTAAGATTTATATTTTAAAAATAAATACACTTAAAGTCTGAGATCTGAATGATTGAGATTCAAATCTCCATTACGTGCAATTCTAAACTTCTATATATTTTAAAAACTAAAAGATGATTGAAAAGAATGTTATGCTGTTAAACTTCTATATATTTTAAAAACTAAAAGATGATAAGAATGTTATTATTCAGATCTATTAAGTGATTGTGAAATACAAAAAACAAACACATTTAATAATTAAGATCTGAATAATTAAGATTTATATTTTAAAAATAAATACACTTAAAGTCTGAGATCTGAATGATTGAGATTCAAATCTTCATTACGTGCAATTCTAAACTTCTATATATTTTAAAAACTAAAAGATGATTGAAAAGAATGTTATGCTGTTAAACTTCTATATATTTTAAAAACTAAAAGATGATAAGAATGCTGTTGAGAGTGGGATTTGAACCCACGCCCTTTCGGACCAGAACCTTAATCTGGCGCCTTAGACCAACTCGGCCATCTCAACATTGATATTACAAAAGCGTATAATACTTAATTTAATGCTACGTGAAAAATCTTACTTTCCAAGCCAGAGTATCTAATTAAAACAGTGGACAACAATAAGCCATCATTATTAATAAACACTTAATTACTACTATTCTTAGACAAACAGTTGTTGGTCATTAAAATCTGAAAAATCAAGAATATTTCCTACTTTTAACAACTTCGAAACCTGGGGAATAAAGATCACCTTGGTACATTATCACTACACAGAAGAAAATCAATCACATGAATCTTCAAGCTTTCATACAGCAGTTGAAGTAACTGAGAATGCTTCTCCTTCTCTGACAAAAGAAATTAAAAAAGTGAATGTCAAAACAAATTAAGGAGAAAATTTTGACTGTGTTTTATGGCAAAAGAAAAAAAAACCACCAAAAAGCAGCAGCTATCAAAATATGTCAGCTCAATTAAGTTTTTAAGTTTTCTCTCTTCTGGTTTATTACTTAGTTTTGTTTTTAAGGCAATGGCACATGACAAAGACAAATGCAATTTTTCCGGTGCGGTGGAACCATGAGGACGCCTTCATGTTATAAATTATTGTCTCTTGTCGAGATTTTTAGTGTGGCTCACATATAAAATAATAAATTATTTACTTTATCTTCTAAAGGAAATAATATATCAGATAATATTCTGCAGTTATATAAATATGATAGTTTCTTTGATAGAAAGAAATTAGCATATACTAGGAGTCCCTAAGGTAACTATAATTAATGGAGAAGTCAATAAGGCTAAAGTATTTACCTAAGAATTCCTAATTTATTTATAAATAAGTCAGTGACTTCATCAGACTGACATCCAATCATACGCACATGCTAAAACATTAGTTTAGGTTTTCACTCAAGGTTTTTTCCAAAAAATTCTTCATATCACTTAAATATTTATGATTGAAAGTAAGTTTCTTGATTAATTTCCGTTGTGATAGCATGACAGAGAACATTCTACTCTACTTAGTGGCCTACCTAGAACGAATCTAGATTATCCGACTAGTATGTTTCGAATACTGGAGGGTTAAACCGAATAATGCAACGTGACGGATTTCTAGACGGCCTCAAAATGTCTGTTTCTTTTCCTCTTGTTTTAGTATAACGAACACTTAATGAGTGTGTACATTACCCTTTTCAACGACTAAATCAAATCCAACATTAAAGGTTTCTTGTTGTTAGATAGAAATTCAAATAAAAAAGAAATATGTCCTTTTAATGCTATGTCATTCACACAAGAAGAGATTGTATCTGCAAACAGCCGCAGAATATTGGCCACAAGTTAGACACCACCTCATGTGAATAATAAATTAAACCAAAGCTAGATATTACTAGAATATTTTAGACTATTCTAAAATAGTCTAGAATGAGCTAGAATGTTCTAGAAGGTTCGAGAATATTATGGAGTTCTCTGGAACATTCTAGAAGATGATAGAAACTCTTTTATGTATAGTAGAGAATATTCTAGAGTAGTGGAATATTCTAGAACATATGAGAATAGGTAGATATGAATATTGTTTAGGATACTTATATGGAATATTCTAGAATGTCGTAGAACATGGAGGTTGATGCCTATAAATAGGGGAAGACCTCCTCATTTGTATGATGTACAAAAAAAGTGTGAGCCCAAGTGTGTACCAAAGTGATCCCTTGTGTAATAAAAGTTGAAGAATTACAAAAGTCTCTCTCCATATAGCTACATATATTAAACCTTCCAAACTACCTCCATTTCTTCATTTATCAACTAAACAAAATCTCTTTCCTTCTTACATTTAAAGGTCTTCTATCTTTAAATTGTTCTCCTACATCTGGTATCAGAGCCATTGGTTCGTTAGGAGGGTGATTCATTAACTATGGCAGGAAAGAATATCGTGTGCATGGTTCCCAAGTTGACGGGGAAACAAAATTACAACTTTTGGAGGATTCAGATGGAGACACATCTGAAGGCGTATAATTTGTTAAAATATAAGCTAGAAGAACTGGAGGAAGGTGCCGAAGAGAATGAAATAAGGCGTGATAGTATGACCTTGTCCCAAATACACAAGGCCATCGATATGTCTGTGTTTGGCAAAATTTCCACAGCCCAAACAACAAAACAGGCTTGGGATATTTTGGCCAAAGCATATCGTGGAGTTGATAAGGTCCAAAAGAATAATTTGATGGCGCTAAAAAGGAAGTTCGAGCTTGCCACGATGGAGAAGTCAGAGACAGTTGAGGGATACTTTTCGAGGATGACGAAGATATTTTGAACTTTGCCTTGTTTTCAGATTGCGATCCTGTGGATTTCAAGGATGCAATTGAAGAAGAACGTTGGGTGAAAGCAATGGAGGAGGAAATCCATTCTAATGAGAAGAATGATACTTGGGAGCTTACCGACCTTCCAAGAGGAAAGAAACCCATTGGAGTAAAGTGGGTATACAAAATAAAGTACAGACCAACTGGAGAAGTCGACAGATACATTAAAGGAACTCAAGGAGATGGAATCTGCTATCTAGAGGTGAGTCACTTGAACTTCTTGGATACACTGACAGTGATTGGGCTGGTGATACGATCGAGAGAAAAAGTACTTCCGGCTATGCATTCTTCACTGGTTCGGGTGTGTTTTCTTGGAGTTCAAAGAAACAACCAGTGACAGCATTATCCACTGCTGAAGCCGAGTACATTGCTGCATCAAATGCTGCTACACAGGCGGTATGGTTGAGAAGAATGCTCAGGTTTCTTCAACACAAACATGATGGTCCAACCACGATATTATGTGACAACCAGTCAGCAATCGAGTTGGCGAAGAATCCAGTACTTCATGGTCGCAGCAAACACATTGATATCAAATATCATTTCATTCGAGAGATGGTACGAGAAAATGAGACCCGAATTGGCTACTGCAGAACTGGTGAACAGGTGGCAGATATTTTCACCAAGGCATTGAAGATGGAGACTTTTCTGAAGATGAAAAAGTTATTAGGAATGACCACCTGCGAGGCTTTGGTTTAAGGGAGGCAATGTGAACAATAAATTAAACCAAAGCTAGATATTACTAGAATATTCTAGACTATTCTAAAATAGTCTAGAATAAGCTAGAATGTTCTAGAAGGTTCGAGAACATTATGGAGTTCTCTGGAACATTCTAGAAGATGATAGAAACTCTTTTATGTATAGTAGAGAATATTCTAGAGTAGTGGAATATTCTAGAACATATGAGAATAGGTAGATATGAATATTGTTTAGGATACTTATATGGAATATTCTAGAATGTCGTAGAACATGGAGGTTGATGCCTATAGCTACATATATTAAACCTTCCAAACTACCTCCATTTCTTCATTTATCAACTAAACAAAATCTCTTTCCTTCTTACATTTAAAGGTCTTCTATCTTTAAATTGTTCTCCTACACCTCATGATATATTGTTATGTATTTGTCCAAAAAAATTTTATCGTAATTGATTTTTTATCTCATAAAAGAAAGGACAAAATATTTATTATAATTAGGTTTTTATTTTCCTAAAAAAATATAATTCTTCTATATTTAGCTTGTTTTTTTTTTGTAGGAAAAAATTTATAATTGAGAATCCTCCCTTCTCATTAAGTAACATCTACAATATAACCATGTGCGAGTCGTATTTAAGTGGAGAACTTTTCGGAATAGTGTTAGTGTGTCGCTTGTATTTGCCTATTCGTGAATATTGCTCTCAATATTTTATATTCTTTTTTATTATAGTAAATTGCTCATATCCGTTGTGGACATAAGTTAATTGACCGAGTTATGTTAAATATTTATGTCTCTTTAGTATATTTCTCTTTTATTGTCTGATTTATCGTTGTTTAAGGTTTACGTTACTGACTTCCGCATGAGACATGATTTTTCAGGTACTAACGCTTAGAACAGCAGTTGCATGCGCTTTGCAGAACAATCTGCTCAAACAATTTATCCATGTTAGCGGTATTGCATACCCAATAAAGCAAACATCACTTACATGCAACTTGTATATACAGATTTCATGTGATATTGTACTTATCCAATGACAACATCAATGAGAAGAAATCCACATGAGAACAGATATATTGTCTGGACCCATGAATCCAATAACTATGCTTCTTTCCCTATTGCATATAATAAAATATAATATTCAAGTGGTTTCCAATTATGCACGACAAAAATAAATATCATTTAATACCAACTATATGAGCTAACTAAAGGTTGCCCTGACATCAACTTACACCTAAAACCTGCTATCTAAAGCAGTTTTTGAACTATCTGCCATTACACCAAAAGGTTTTCTTATCTCAAAAGGCATTTAAAAATGGATATCTAAACAAAAATTAATTACCCAATTTGCATAATATAATTTCAGGAAGAACTAAATCCTCTTCATAATATGTGGCTTCGTCACTCCATATTGTTCTAACTCTCTAAAGATGTGATACACGTTCTCTATATTAATGTATATTTGAAGGATTCGATACAAATATAGCAATTGTTTTAAAGAGTCCGCAACATAGCCACCACTAGCCCCACCAAGTGTATCCTTCTATATACTTCTCGCCACTCTTCATAAATAATTGACAACTACTTGTTTTATAAGTCAATCTATAATTTTAATTGTATGGGTTTAAAGCTCAGATTTTAAGCACCGAACTCATTATCTTATTTGAGTTATGGGTTCACAATTCAAGCACTTTTTATTAGGTTTTACACATATAAACCAATCTAAGCTAAAAACTAGGGATTCAAATGACCCATACCTAGGCTACTAGATCCGCCCTGACTTGTTTCATATATGTATTTATTACCATAGCGAATCCAGCTAAGCTAACAAAAATCCACTAGTAAAAATTATATCAATTATATAAAAAATGGCGAGCAGCAAGAGTCTTTGTTAAAACAAGATTAATGAATTAATGTCATAAAATCTTACGATTGGAGAGTGGTTTTGATGGTAGTTTTGATCATTGTTGTGGGCTGAGCGGCCTGTATTTGCATTACTTGTAGTTGTCGAAACGAGCTCTTCCTCATTTCCAAGACTAACTCTTGACAACTCCCTTTTGTTCTGTTTCCTATTTTCTCTTATTTTTGAGAAATCCAGTGAGTAGTCTGGCAATGCACCTTTTTGGTCCCAATCACCAAACTGTGGCACCGATAGCCATGGTGCAGTTTTCTGTGAAATAAAAAAAAATATTTACGTAAATGAGTCGTAGTGGCGGATCCAACCATGGGTTCGCGGGTTTTGTAGAACCTGGTGTTTATACACAAGTACAAAAAATAAGGGTGGATTGAGTTTAAATATGTGTTTCAAAATTCAGTCTCAGAACTCACAACACTAAATTCTGAATTTGACACTTAAAGATAGGGTAAGATAGACGGTGCAGAAAGCACTCATGTTCACGCAAGGTTCGAGGATGGGCCGCACCTCTAGCAGATGTGCTATCAATCTAATCTGATGCAAGTATCAATAGTTGATTGCTTGATTCCACAATTTGGACTCGTGATCTATAAGTTAAACGGAAACATTTTACGGTTGCTTCAGAGCTCTCTTTCAAACAATTATTAATTTATTCAGATATATACTTCTATATAGTATTCTTACTTAAAAGGCAAGTTATTTCATATTCTTCAGAAGGTCTTAGTCTAGTTTAGTATTCAAATTCATCACACCTTATCAAGTCACTGAATTTTTTTCTTTATGGATATAAAAGTAGACTTGTCTATTAAGAAATCATAATTTTTTTAATGAAATATTAACTAATATATATATATATATATATATATATATATATATATATATATATATATATATATATATATATATATATATATATATATATAGGCTGGTCCAGCTGGAAAGCAACATAAGCCAAGTGTGAGTACATATTTTTCCATCCATTGAACTTTGCATATTCAAACTATTTGTGCGATTAGCTGACCATTCAAAGTCTAACTCTGACTAACCCTGAGCCAATATTCTACCACAAAAATTTTAAAAATACAAAAACTGAGATTTAAATGGAAGAAAAGAAAGTATGACCATAACTCCTACAACCCCAAGAAGAAGAGTACGCGGGAGGGAAAAAAACTTTGACTAATTACCCCTATTAATTATCCAACTTAATTAGATGATTAAAGTTGACCATATTAATGACGTTCTTGAATAAAATTGGTAAAGTTGATAAAAACAACAATCAAGTGAAATCCCGGGTATGAGAAGGATAGTATACGCGGACCGTCCTATTATGAAAAGATAGAGAGACTGTTTTCGATAGGTACTCGTCTTACGAAAAATAAAAGAAAACAGCAGTAAAAACAACCAACATCAAGAAAGAGGGCCCAAGAAGCTAATAACAACAAAAGGTAGCAGTAGCAACAAGTTGTAAGTTGTAACAATAACATAATACTCAATGAGGAACCGAGGTGAAAGATAATAGTAAAACTACTAGTTATTTAAGACAAAAAAAAATTACCAAGACTAACCCCAAAATCATCGGTACAGAACAGAAATACGTTCGAGTATCTACTAAACTTTTTATTTAACCCTCGCCCTCTACGCTCTTCTTTCAAGAGCCATGCAGATGATGCATAATTAGAGTTAAATCGAATTCTCTCACAGGCAAAAATTTAGTATTTAAATGACGAAAAGTAAAGGGACGGCCCAATTATTCACCTAATTTGAAACCATAAGCCACTAACCTCGGAGATTTCTCGACGTACAGACCTAATTAATAATTAGCAGAACAAATGCAGCTACAAATTTATACGGATATTCTTGCTCAAGTTGAATGTACAGATAACATACACGTACAGAAACATGAAGAAAGGTACTTCAGCAAAACACAAGAGAAAGTTCTAACTATAAATTCCGACCATATTCAAAAAAATGAAGCAGAAAGAAAAATAAGCAAAAGCAAATATAAAGATAGATTTCTTTGTTACCTCTTTGCTATCTTCCATTGCAAACCACAGTTTGGAAAAGTAATCTGAAAATTACTAATATGAAAAGGGAAAGAACTAATAAAGCAGTTAATGGTGGTGGTAGGGAAGTTGACAGAAACAGGGGAAAGGACTTTCCTGATTGATGTGTTGTATATTGGATAGTTCGTTATCAAGAAGAAAGATCGTATTATTATTATTATAGTATTTTTTATTAAAAGAAATGAAAGAGAAGTAGGCCTTTGGTTACGTCTAAAAAGCAAACTGCTATTCGATTTTAAATTTGAAAACTAAATAATTTTTAACCTAAACATCCGTCCATTCAATCGTGCAAATTAAAAATAGTAATATAATATTTATATATAATCTCTATATATATATATATCTATATATATATATATATATAATTTATATATATCAGTTAAAAAATAATTAATAAATCTTAGCAGCTATTCACATAAAAAGATCTCATCAAAAGGTCTTTTATTTTTATTTTTTTTACTCCTCTCAAAATTAAGAAAATTTATAATATTTTTATATTTTTTGTTCAGGGTAACTCAAACCCAAAACCTAATAATAGTAGGTAAAAATGCTTATCAACTGAAGCATCACTTGTCATCAAAAGGGCTTTTACATATTGAGCCTTTTGGTCCCCTTTTTCATGCTGCACTGACTCGAACTCTGCAAAGCTCAAGGCTAGCTGTCTGAGTCTTTCACACGCTTTCTTTTTGAGTTTAAATTATGGGGAGCATGCATTAATGCTAGTTTATTGTAAAGTTTATACATATTATTATCAGGTAGCATTTATACAAATATTAAAATTTAAGTTGCATATACTAATTTACTTATAATATTTTCCTATCATTAAAAGTTAATGTTGTTATTATCTTTATTTGATCTGACTGACGATTACTAGCTTTCAACTTTATACAAGCGAGCAGGGCGGAGATAGCCGTTTGGATATGCATTCGGTATGTCATAGGTGGCTTTCCGGCCATGCCCCATGACCCCTTGGGCGCGTCCCGTGATGTCCTAGCAAATCTCTCAATGCCTAACGCCACAGACGATCTCGTGGTCTTGACCGCGCCAAGTGACAAGCGTGCATGTGCCTCTGTCGCCCCGCCGATATCCCTCTCCAGCGCCGCGCGCGCAGACCGTGATGCCAAGTACATTGTTGTTGACAACAGACCCATTGCTGCCTCATAGAAAACTAAGTCATTTTCATTGTAAATAGAGTAGCTTCATTTCATGTACTTCCATTATGTTTCTCTAGCGTATTCAAGTCTAGTCTTGTAGCTTTGGATTATTTTTTTAAAGTATTATTAGGGGGATAAAGCAATCAAACATTTTAGTACGCAAACAATTCTCTGTACTGGTGTCTCTCCCCCTAGACACCGCGTTGTTTTTCTGTAATAGCTTACATTAATGCAATCAAGCTTTCTTTCATTCTCAAATCTCAATTATGTTCTCTCAATTGCTCTTGACATTGGTTTTCCTGTACGGTACTGACAATCTAGTATAGCGTACGGAGGAAACCTCAATTGGCGGACAGCAACTGCACTAATATCAGTTGTTTAGCCTTACGTTGCTCTTCCAAGGAATTTCAGGAGGCGCCGCGTAACAGTTTGTATCAGAGCCTAGGCTCGACATCGGACGAGGGAACGCATTGCCATTACCACCATTTCTGACCATAGTGAATTATGGGGACCGCATTACGGCCCTTGAACAGACGGTTGACGGCTTACGACCCATCGTAGATACGGTGCCTGAACTAAGAACCAGCCTAGGACAAAGGTTGGACGACCTAGACCGCAAGGTGAGCCAGACTGAAGTTGACATAGAAAATATCAGTCACGACTCCGAGGGAGACCGAAAAACGGCAGCCACAGAGGCAGCCGAAATTTTTGGCAAATTTGAGGAACTCCAACATGAGTGTGCCGAGGATTTAGATTACAGGGCACAAGAGGTAGACAATGTGACTACCGTGCAACAAACTATTGCCGACTTGACAGACAAGCTCAATATTGTCAATGCTGCTTTGCAGGGCATACTGCGAGGCGGTGGAAACCAAATTGTAGGTGTTGTGAACCTCGCTCCCGCGACACAAAAATTGAAAATTACTTAGCCGAAGCCATACAGTGGAGCTAGGAATGCCAAAGAAGTGGAGAACTTCATCTTTGACGTCGAACAGTATTTCGATGATATTGGAGGCCTAGAAGAAGCTAAGAAGGTAGCAACTGCTGCCATGTATCTTCGAGGTGATGCTAAACTTTGGTGGTGGATGAAATATGAAGCCATCAAGGCCGGTGAAGATGCTCTCCAAACATGGGCGGAACTGAAGGCAGCCATACGCCTGCAGTTCTTCCCCAAAAATGTTGAATACAATGCTAAGAGAAAGTTACGGGAGCTCCGCCAGACCAAATCAGTGCGGGACTACGTGCGAGAATTCTCCGCGCTTATGCTAAGCATACCCGACATGGGGTGACAAAGACAAGCTCTTCACATTCCTGGAAGGGTTGAAACCTTATGCCCGCATGGAGCTACAAAGACAGATGGTAGATACCTTGCCCAAGGCGATCCAAGCAGTTGAATGCCTTGGGGACTACTAAAATGGAATCTCGAAAAGATAGGCCTTCGCCGCCTGCTCGAGCGGGATTCAAAGGGGTCCAGCCTAGCAATAATGGCCCTAGCAGAAGTGGGGGAGACAGGAACTCAAACAAATCTAAGGCTCACTCCTCAAGAAGCAACAGTGCTGCGTCAAACAATAATGACCGAGGGAGGAAGCCTCCTTCAGCTTGCCGTCATTGTGGTGGGACACATTGGAATAATGAGTGCCCACATGCACAGATGAACGCCCATCAGGCATGTGACGATGGAACAGATGATGACTCCAATGATGCAGACCAGACTGAGCCACTAGGTGCCTTCAATGCAATTGTTGGCTCCATTTCTTAGGCATTAGCGGAGACCAGTTCTGGTATCCGTAAGAAGAAGGAACCAGGTCCAGTCGCCAAGAAAGGGAAGAAGAAGGGGAATGAGGAGACTCCTCCTATGCAGGAGAAGACCTTAATGTTCGTTGAGATGAAGGTGAATGGCAAGCCTATTCGGGCTATGATAGACACAGGTGCTACCCACAACTACTTAGCATCGACTCAAGTGGAGCGCCTTGGTCTAGTTGTAGGTAAAGGTAAAGGAAGTGTCAAAGCTATCAACTCACCTCCCCAGCTAGTGGGTGGAATAGCCAAAGAGGTACCGGTGAAGCTTGGCCCTTATGAGGGAAAATTCAATCTGCGAGTAGTGATCATAGATGACTTTGAGTTGATAGTTGGGCTGGAATTCCTAAGACAAACCAACACCATGTCGGTACCATTTGTAGACATGCTACTGATGATGGGAACCAATAAGGCCAAGCCCTACACTATCCCGTGCCTGCCCATGAAGATGGCTGTTAAGAACATCTCGGCCTTGCAGTTGAAGAAGGGGGTCAAAAGGAATGAACCTACGTTCCTGGCACCCCTCTGCATTGAAGATGTGGAACGCTCCTCAGGTCCCATTCCTGAACCCGTTAAGGAGTTAATACTAGAGTTTGAAGATGTCATGCCACAAGACCTGCCAAAGCGGCTCCCGCCTAGGTGCACTGTGGACCATGAGATTGAGTTAGTGCCAGGTGCGAAGCCACCTGCCCGGGCACCTTACAGAATGTCACAGCCCTAACTCACTGAGCTTTGGAGACAATTGATGGAAATGCTAGATACAGGGATCATTGTACCCTCCAAGTCCCCATATGGGTCCCATGTACTATTCCAACAGAAACATGATGGAAGCCTACGACTCTGTGTGGATTATTGAGCTCTAAATAAAATCACCGTGAAGAACAAGTACCCTATTCCTTTAATGGAAGACTTGTTCGATAGACTGGGTGGTGCAAAGGCGTTCACCAAGATAGACCTCAAGATAGGATACTGGCAAGTTCGGATCGCAGAGGGTGATGAACACAAAACGACTCGCGTAACAAGATATGGGTCGTACGACTTCTTTGTTATGCCATTCGGC
The DNA here is from genome assembly GCA_034376525.1 of Nicotiana benthamiana. Taxonomy (NCBI): domain Eukaryota; kingdom Viridiplantae; phylum Streptophyta; class Magnoliopsida; order Solanales; family Solanaceae; genus Nicotiana; species Nicotiana benthamiana. The sequence goes on from CM067332.1 coordinate 68,558,041, forward strand.
TTGACTAATGCTCCGGCTACATTTTGCACTCTAATGAACCAAGTTTTCCGAGAATACATTTATGAATTCGTGGTGGTCTACTTGGATGACATTGTGGTATATAGCCAAATATTGGAAGAGCATCTAGTGCATTTGCGGAAGGTCCTAGTTCGTTTGCGGGAGCATGAACTATATGCGAAGCTATCCAAGTGCTCCTTTGCTCAGAAGAAAATTGACTTCCTCGGGCATGTCATCAAGGAAGGACACATCAAGATGGACCAACAAAAGATTCAGGCCATCACAGATTGGCCGCCGCCTAAGGATGTCCACGCCCTAAGAGAATTCCTTGGCATGTGCAACTTCTACCGACGGTTTGTGAAGAACTAGTCCCTTATTGCGGTGCCATTAATAGAACTCTTCAAGAAGGTCACGCCTTGGGATTGGGAACCAAGGAGAGCGGAGGCATTCAACGCATTAAAAATGGCTCTATCTAGTAGCCCCGTCTTGACTCTCCCTGATCTGGCCAAGCCGTTCGAGGTACAAACGGATGCATCTGACTATGCTCTTGGCGGAGTCTTGCTACAAGCAAGGCATCATGTAGCCTACGAGAGTCAGAAGCTAAAGGATGCAGAGCGGCGCTATGCCACCCATGAGAACAAATTATTGGTCGTCGTCCACTGCTTATGCCTTTGGAGGAAATCCATTATCTTGAAGCGGAAGCGTTAGTAGGTAAATCGGTTTCTCGCCCCTTGCCCTAACTTTATGTTACCGCCGACTTTAGTGATGGAAGAGAGGAAAAGAATATGGGTAACCCTAGTGGGTGGGGAACGGGCCAATTTATAGAGATTCTCGCTTAATTTGGTACGTCCATCAAGTAACCAATCGAACAAATAAGATTTAATAATTAATTAAATATTAATTATGTGCCTAATCTTATTGGGCCACGACGTAGGAAATAACTTCCATTCTTTGTGTATGAATCATAATTGTATTAATTTTATAACAATAATGAAATGTAGTTAAAGAATGGGTTAACAAACGTTTTTTCGTCAATGAGTACAATTTGAATAGAAATTTATGATCACCATAGCCACTGGTTCCTCCTTGTAAGTCATGGTTGGATAAATCATCTCCTCGTCTTATACTTCCTTTAAACATGTAGATATATCTTCCTCGTTTGTGATAAGGAGTGAAAAAGGAGCGGGCGGGTCGGATATGGTTTGGGTCGAAATTGAAGTAATAAAAGTACGGATCAATTATTCGACTCGATCTATATTTAATACGAATAAAAAACATATTAACCGGCGTATTATCTATGACTTCTTACATATGTTCTCTTTTGGAAGAATTTTTTTTCCTAACTTGAGCAATCCCCTTAATTTTGAGGCTTTACTAATATAAAAATTAGAATTATTGGTTATCCATTAATTATCCATTTTCTAAATAAGTGATATGGTTCTTATCCATTTTTAATCTATTTTTAAAAATTTATTAGTCAATTTATTTATTAATAAATAAAATACGTAATTAACCATTTTCTTTTAACCATTTTACCATCCCTACATGTGACCATAGTTGACATATCGTATGTGTGCAAGTTGGCCCAACATAACAATTCCTACTACTCTTCCTCGTTTAAGGCGTAATGGATTGAGCATGCAAAAATGATCAAGTTGGCCCAACATAACAATTCCTACTGCTCTTCCTCGTTTAAGGCGTAATGGATTGAGCATGCAAAAATGATCACTTGCTCACGTATAGCATTATATAACAAATACACTTCTAAATGTCGCATAAATATTCTAGTTATGATGGATATTTACATTTCTCCATTATCTTTATAACTCACATTACTTTACTATTTATGAAATTATAATTGTAACTGCATGATCTTCCTCTTAAATGTTTAATGACATATTTAATAATATATTTTTTTTTTACTTTTTATGTATATATAAAGGCCTTGTAATAGATAGGGAAATACACACAATTGAAGAAGAAAATCTCTTCTTTCTTTTTATCTTCATATCTTATTATATTTTACTAAATTACTTTTATTTCATAATACTCCTTCACCACGAAATTGTTAGATATATGGACTTATATCTACATACATATGAATAATATATGGATTAATTATATGTTATGTGCTATCTTTTGGTTTGGCCTAAATTGGTGGTCTTATGGACATTGTTAAGGGGGCCAATATATTGTCATATAAAGTGTAGGACTAATGTGTAAATACCCAAAAGGGTAACCTTAGTTAATGATGGGCTAACTAAGGTTACATACATGTAACCATGGTTACATGCTTATGACTTTTGAGTTTCATAACTCATATGTTATAAGAGGGGGGTTATGGTTCCCATAAGAATGCAAGACATTCTCTTCTTCCTCCCATTGAAACTAGAGAGCATTTTGGTCTTGCATATCAAGTGGAAAACCAATCCTCAATTTTTGGTCTTGGATATATTCTTGTGAAAGCAAAAACTTCAAGACACTCTTAAAGGAAGGATCAAGGAGCTTCTCAAAGGCACACCTTGGACAATCTTCAAGAAGGACTAAAGATTTCCCCTTATGGATTCAGGTACGCTTCCGTTTATGTTGTTATTCCAAGTAATTCGATATGAAGGCCAAAGTGTTTTATTTGGATTCATTCCAACAATTGGTATCAGAGCCTCCTTCATATTTGGATTATTTGGAAGTTCATGAAATCCATGTTATATAAAGTTTATGATTAAGTTAAAATGGAATTTTGATTATGAAATTCTAGTACCATGATATAGCATGATTTCATGAATGATATGTTGTTGATGAACCTTGGTGTTTCAATATCTTGTTATCTCTAGATGATTTGAAATTTGCATAATTTTGGTTGATGATCAACATGATTTCTTGTTTAAGTTTCTTGTTGAAAACCATATTAAGTCGTTGGACAGAATAGTAAGATAATCGATTATCTTATCCAGATAATCGACTATCTCGAAAGGTTGACCAAAATTTTGCAAAACAGTAGCACAGAATAATAGACTATTTTTATCAAATAATCGATTATTCTGTTTTGTTCATCAAAATTTTTTTGAAACAGAACCTGAGGATAATCGATTATTTTTAAAATAATCGATTATCTGGAATTTTTCAGCAAAATTGGAAATTCCAGAGAGCCAAGATAATCGATTATCCTAAAAGGATAATCAATTATCCTAGTTTTTCAGCAAATTTTGAGATTCCAGAAGGCCCAGATAATCGACTATCAGGCTCAGATAATCGATTATCTGGCCATAAATTGCAGAAACGTTTTATTTTCTGGCAGTTTAATGAGGACATAATGTAAGAAATGTTTTTCATAATAAATAAAACGTTTTAAGTATTAAGTTTTCATATTTTTTAATTGTACATTAATGATATGTCAATTAATATTCAGTTTTTTAATTATTAATGTTTTGTACATTAATATTCAGTTTTAATATTAATTATTTTTTAGTCCATCATGCTTCAGATTTTGGTATTGTCCAATTAAGATTAAAACAATTAATATTCAGATTTTTCATGTCAAAACATGTAAATTTTCAGTCAAGATTCAATATATGGCTTAAAGAACTATATGATTTAGCATCTAATATTTTAAATTAGTCAATTGAAGCATTATGTTGCCAAAGTAACCTCTTTTGTGTAGATTGATTAATCTTGAAATATAAGATGACTGTGGATGTTAGTATTCCATGCGTTTAACACCAGCCCAAAGGAAGGTTGTTATTTGGCAGGAATTCGAACATGCTTGTGGTGATAAATATGTGACTATTATTCGGTTTTCCATGTGAATATTAAGTCGGCCCAAAGGAAAGCTTGATATTTGACAGGAGTTTATTGTCAATATTTGATTACTACACCAAGAGTACCACTTACAAGTTGATTTTCTGTCCAAAGACTAAAATCAATATTGTCCTAGGTATCTTATAATGGGATTTGCCTATTTTGAATATGTAAACTAAAGTTAAAGTTCAAGTAATTGTAAGCATGTATTAAGTTATCCTTGTTCTATATTCAGTGAATTCTTGAGCTGCTTCGATATCTGCAAATATAAACAGCATCCATGTGCTTAACGGCACAAACTTTAAGGAATGGAAAGAGAACATTATGATAGTTCTCGGTTGCATGGATCTAGACCTTGCACTTCGGATTGAGCAACCTGCTTCTCTTGAGGACATCTTCTTCTGATGAAAAGAAGGAGATGGAGAAGTGGGAACGCTCAAATCGCATGAGTCTAGTGATCATGAAACGTGCAATTCCAGAATCATTCAGGGGCACTATGAATGATGAAAATAATGCCAAAGTTTTCCTTGAAAACCTTGAAAAGCGTTTTGCACAAAACGAAAAGGCGGAAACAAGTATTCTTTTGAGTAAACTTGTTTCCATGAGGTATAAAGGCAAGGGAAACATAAGGGGTACATTCTGGAAATGTCTCATCTTGCTTCGAAACTTAAGTCACTCAAGCTGGAATTACCTGAGGAACTGCTTGTGTACTTAGTTTTGATTTCTCTTCCTGCACACTTTAATCAGTTTAAGGTCAGTTACAACTGCCTGAAGGAGAAATGGACTCTTAATGAGCTCATTTTACATTGTGCACAAGAGGAGGAAAGGATAAAGCAAGATAAGACTGAAAGTGCTCATTTGGCATCCTCTTCTAAAGATAATAAGAAGAGGAAAGGTAAGGAAATTGCGGTTGCAAGGCCCCAGAAGAAGCAAAATAAGGAACCTAAGGTTGAAACTACAGAATCAGGTTGCTTCTTCTGCAAGGGGACTAATCACATGAAAAAAGATTGTACCAAGTAACACGCTTGGCGTGCGAAAAAGGGTACATCTCTTTCTCTTGTTTGTTCTGAAGTTAATTTAATTTCGGTACCTAAGGATACTTGGTGGGTAGATTCGGCTGCTACTACTCAAATAAGTATATCTATGCAGGGTTGCCTGAACTGCCGAAAACCAAATGATGGTGAAAGATACATCTATGTGGGTGAAGGCAAAAAGGTGCAAGTTGAGGCTATTGGCAAATTTAGGCTGTTGTTTAAGACTGGTTTTATTTAGATTTGAATGAGACTTTTGTTGTACCGCCTTTTAGACGGAATGTAATTTCTGTTCCCAAATTGGAAATATCCGGTTATTCATGTTCATTTGGTGACAATAAAGTTAGTCTCTTTCAAAATTCAAATCTTATCGGTACTGGTCTTTTATCAACATATGATAGCCTATATTTGGTTGATATAATAACCTCACATAATGAAACTTTGCATACAAGTTCAAGTGGTACCAAAAGAAAATTAACTAATGAGAATTCGTTATCACTCTGGCACAAACGTTTGGGTCACATATCCATTCAAAGAATTCAGAAACTCGTGTCAGATGGAATTCTTGATTCTCTTGATTCCTTAAATTCGGATATTTGTGTAGTGTATCAAGGGAAAACAAACAAACAAGACGAGATTAGGTGCTAAGAGAGCTTCGGATGTCTTAGAATTGATACATACAGATATTTGTGGGCCATTCCCTACTCCTTGTAGGAATGGTCAACAATACTTTATCACATTCATAGACGATTACTCTCGTTATGGGTACCTATATCTTATTCATGAAAAGTCCCAATCCATAGACCTGTTCAAATCATATAAGGCTGAAGTTGAAAATCAACTAAGCAAAAGGATTAAATCCGGTAGATCTTACCGTGGTGGTGAATACTATGGTAGATATGATGGTTCAGGTGAACAACGTCCAGGGCCATTTGCTAAATTCCTAGATGAGTGTGGGATCGTCCCTCAGTATACTATGCCAGGCAGTCCTACTATGAATGGTGTAGCTGAGAGACGAAATCGGACCCTTAAGGATATGGTAAGAAGTATGATTTGTCGTACTACATTGCCAGACTCACTCTGGGGAGAAGCATTAAAAACCGCAGCTTATATTCTTAATAGAGTTCCAACTAAAGCTACAATCAAAACCCCATATGAACTTTGGACTAGGAATAAACCCAGTATTAAGCACTTACACATTTGGGGTTGTCCAGCTGAGGCAAGGCCTTATAGGCCGAAAGAAAAGAAACTGGATGCTAAAACGGTTAGTAGCTATTTTGTTGGATACTCTGAAAGATCCAGGGGGTTTAAGTTTTATTATCCCACTTCTAGAACTATTTTTGAGACGGGTAATGCTAGGTTTTTTGAGGATATTGAGCTTGGGGGGTGGGGAGATAAAGTAACTAGAGATTTTGTCTTTGAGGAAGAACATGTGTCTTTCCCTCAAGTTGTTGATCTTCGTCAGGGTATTCTCATTCCTGACACGGATCACACAACTCCAGTTCAAGACAATCTCGAAAATCTCCCCAATCAAGTTCCTGATATTACTAATGAAAATCAAACTCAACAACCACAAGAAACTGAAGTGCCATTAAGGAGATCCACTAGAGAGAGGAGAAATGCAATTCCGGATGATTATGTTGTATTTCTCCAAGAACAAGAAAGTGATATTGGACTTGAGGAAGATGATCCAATCAACTTCCGTCAAGTCATTAAGGGTTCTAACTCTCAAAAGTGGATTGATGCCATGAATGATGAGATGAAGTCTATGAGCGATAACGGCATTTGGGAGCTTGTTACATTGCCCGAAGGTATTAAACCGATTGGTTGTAAATGGATATTTAAAACCAAGAGGTATTCAGGGGGCAATGTCATTAAGTATAAAGCTCGTCTTGTCGCAAAAGGCTACACTCAAAAAGAAGGCATTGATTATAAAGAGACTTTCTCTCCAGTTTCATCGAAAGACTCTTTCAGGACTATAATGGCACTATTAGCACATTTTGATCTTGAACTTCATCAGATGGATGTTAAGACAGCGTTTCTCAATGGTGACATTGAGGAAACAATTTATATGGTGCAACCTGAAAATTTTGTTTCGGAAGAATCAAAGAAAAGGGTTTGCGAATTAAAGAAATCTATCTATGGGCTCAAGCAGGCTTCCCGTCAATGGTATTATAAGTTTCATGCAGTCATTACATCTTTTGGTTTTGAACCGAATATTGCTGATGACTGTATATACCATAAGTTCAGTGGGAGTAAGTATATTTTTCTGGTTTTATATGTCGATGACATACTGCTTGCCTGTAATGATATAGCATTATTGCATGAAACTAAGAAATTTCTTTCAAAGAAATTTGAAATGAAAGATCTTGGTGATGCCTATTTTGTATTAGGAATTCAGATACAACGAGATCGCTCCAAAGGTGTTCTCGGTCTGTCACAAAAGGGCTATATCGATAAGGTTCTTAAAAGATTTGGCATGCAGGATTGTAAACCAGGCAACACCCCTGTTGCTAAGGGAGACAAGTTTAGTCTCAAAGAACAAGAAAGTGATATTGGACTTGAGGAAGATGATCCAATCAACTTCCGTCAAGTCATTAAGGGTTCTAACTCTCAAAAGTGGATTGATGCCATGAATGATGAGATGAAGTCTATGAGCGATAACGGCGTTTGGGAGCTTGTTACCTTGCCCGAAGGTATTAAACCGATTGGTTGTAAATGGATATTTAAAACCAAGAGGGATTCAGGGGGCAATGTCATTAAGTATAAAGCTCATCTTGTCGCAAAAGGCTACACTCAAAAGGAAGGCATTGATTATAAAGAGGCTTTCTCTCCAGTTTCATCGAAAGACTCTTTCAGGACTATAATGGCACTAATAGCACATTTTGATCTTGAACTTCATCAGATGGATGTTAAGACAGCGTTTCTCAATGGTGACATTGAGGAAACAATTTATATGGTGCAACCTGAAAACTTTGTTTCGGAAGATCAAAGAAAAGGGTTTGCAAATTAAAGAAATCCATCTATGGGCTCAAGCAGGCTTCCCGTCAGTGGTATTATAAGTTTCATGCAGTCATTACATCTTTTGGTTTTGAACCGAATATTGCTGATGACTGTATATACCATAAGTTCAGCGGGAGTAAGTATATTTTTCTGGTTTTATATGTCGATGACATACTCTTGCTTGTAATGATATAGCATTATTGCATGAAACTAAGAAATTTCTTTCAAAGAAATTTGAAATGAAAGATCTTGGTGATGCCTCTTTTGTATTAGGAATTCAGATACAACGAGATCGCTCCAAAGGTGTTCTCGGTCTGTCACAAAAGGGCTATATCGATAAGGTTCTTAAAAGATTTGACATGCAGGATTGTAAACCAGGCAACACCCCTGTTGCTAAGGGAGACAAGTTTTGTCTCAAACAGTGCCCAAATAATAATTTTGAAACTTCGGAAATGGAGAAGACACCTTATGCTTCAGCTGTAGGTAGTCTGATGTATGCTCAAGTATGTACACGACCTGATATAGCATACATTGTTGGGATGCTAGGCAGATATCTAAGCAATCCTGGAATGGACATTGGAAGGCAGCCAAAAGGGTCATGAGGTACTTACAGAGAACAAAGGATTACATGCTTACATATCGGAGATCGGACCAGCTTGAGATCATCGGGTATACCGACTCCGATTTTGCTGGATGTCAGGATAGTCTGAAGTCTACATCAGGCTATATTTACATGCTTGCTGGCGGTGCTATCTCTTGGAGAAGCATCAAGCAAACTCTTACGGCCACTTCCACTATGGACGCGGAATTCATAGCATGTTATGAAGCATCCAATGAGGCATTATGGCTGCGGAATTTTGTTAGTGGACTGCGCATAGTTGACAGCATTAAAAAGCCACTTAGGCTATTATGCGACAACAGATCAGCAGTCCTTTATGCTAACAACAACAGTAGTTTGACGAAAGCAAAACATATGGACGTCAAATTTCGGGTTGTTAAAGAAAGAGTACAGAATGGACAATTGTGCATAGAGCACATAAGTACAAACTCCGTGATTGCGGATCCGCTCACTAAGGGATTGACACCAAAAGTATTTCATGAGCATATTGCTTGCATGGGTGTCAGTTAAGGATTATGAATTTTAGTGGGAGTTTGTATTATACAATTATGTATTGTCCATTACATTCAGTAATTCAATTTTAAGGTTATATCTGCAGATATTCAGTTTTAAAGTCTTATGTACTCTTAAGGTTTATGATTGATCTCAATAAAGAGAACCAGTTTGAAATAGACATTCTATTTCAGACCACACTTTATGTTATTTCCATGCTATACACCTATACTTGATCCATGTCGTTGGTCATATAGATATACGTGATCTATGTTGGTTCTAGTTACGCAAGAGTAACTAAAAGCTCTTAGATCCTATGTTGGTATGATTGATAGACCGGATTGTTCATGACAATTTTATTATGATAGCAATTCTAAGCTCATAAGGTTATAATGTAACATATAATGCTAAGGTTTGTACATATGTATGAGTATCTCGTCCAAGTGGGAGATTGTTAGATATATGGACTTATATCTACATACATATGGACAATATATGGATTAATTATATGTTATGTGCTATCTTTTGGTTTGGCCTAAATTGGTGGTCTTATGGACATTGTTAAGGGGGCCAATATATTGTCATATAAAGTGTAGGACTAATGTGTAGATACCCAAAAGGGTAACCTTAATTAATGATGGGCTAACTAAGGTTACATACATATAACCATGGTTACATGCTTATGACTTTTGAGTCTCATAACTCATATGTTATAAGAGGGGGGGTTATGGTTCCCATAAGAATGCAAGACATTCTTTTCTTCCTCCCATTGAAACTAGAGAGCATTTTGGTCTTGCATATCAAGTGGAAAATCAATCCTCAATTTTTGGTCTTGGATATATTCTTGTGAAAGCAAAAACTTCAAGACAATCTTAAAGGAAGGATCAAGGAGCTTCTCAAAGGCACACCTTGGACAATCTTCAAGAAGGACTAAAGATTTCCACTTATGGATTCAGGTACGCTTCCGCTTATGTTGTTATTCTAAGTAATTCGATATGAAGGCTAAAGTGTTTTATTTGGATTCATTCCAACAGAAATCTCTAACCTCAAAGTTGAATTTCACTCCTGGTAAGATTTTATTCAAAAAGGTATGTAGTGTTGCAGGCACGTCATTCTGCTACAGCAACAAGTCCGAGCTTTAAATCAGATAAATTTATACCACTATTTGGAATAAGCAGTGGTCTGGTTATTAGGAAATTAGTATTTATTTGGCTGTTAAGGATGTCACAATTGTTAAATTTTCATGAACTAAATAATAGGTGGCATGCGGTAGACTAAATAATCTACAAAATTAAAATTATACTTTATTATGTATGTTTATGATTTTACCTTATAGTATGATTTTAGTATGCCTAGTAGAATGAGTATACATTAGTTTACTGTCAAATATAATATAATAATAATAATACTACTCGTAACTATTTTAATTTAATAAGATAAAATTTTGATACAAGAAGTATGTACTACACTAAATTTTTCATTGATGGCAGTTCTTATCAAATTAATATGTTGAATCATTTCTATATGAAAAAGCATATAGTAGTAGATAATAGGCAAAGATTTGTCCACTGTTTTTTTTGATTTCTTGATTGACTTAAAAGACCTGTTATATGTCTTTATTTTTTAAGAGAGCATATACTTAGTTTTCACAAAGGTGCATGATAACTAGCAGTACTATTATTCTATTCGATATATTATTTTCCTTTAATGTTCTGGTCATGTCACTTATCTTGAAGTAGGTTTATTGTAGCAAAGATCAAATATGAATTTTTAATATTATTTTGTATTTATATATATATTTGTTTGACACTAATTATTTAGCGGATTTAAGTAAACGAAAGTCTTGTTGAGAATAACATCCAAATGACAGTATCAAGAGTTTAACTCGAGAGATAAGCATTTTCTTCGTTTTTGAATTTGTTTGTGTCCTTTGCTATTAATGATATCAACTTTAATGAGTTCATGTCGTAAGGCACCATGAGAGTAAGATATTGGGATTAAGTCCTAATGTTTCATGATGATATGAGTTGGCTTTGAATCTCAATTCATTATGGTCTGACGTGTCATTATATGGGTAAGAGTTGATGATATATTGATAACATAATGATGATTATACAAAATAATATATTTTTCATGAAAAAGTATGGAGATTTTCCCACTTGATTTGCCCCGTTCTTGAATTGAATGTGATAGTGATGCATTATAAGTCTAAATGAAGACAAGTGGTTGACCAATGAACATGGACATTCCAAAGATCAAAATAATAATAGTCATCACTATGATTATAAAAGGGAGAACAATAAAGGTTCTCAAATAATGCTTCAAAATATGAAAGCAATGTTCACCATCAAAATGGTATGAAGAATAATATAGCACACCGTTGATTATGATTTATTCCTTGAAGAGAATGTGACTTGTAATAAGCATTGAGAATGCAGACCCATTCCTAAAGGTGAATGTGGCAATATATGATAAAAGTAATGAATAAAGACATGTAATGCATTATTGGATGAATACCATACAACTCACCTTTAAGGAAGGTTTGAGTGAAATAAAGAGAATAAATATTATTATGTGGTTACATGAATATGTCACCGACCGTGTATATGTGGTACGCCAAAAATATCTTTTCATGCCTTAAAAATTTATTAAAAGCTAAGTTAAAGCAAGAAATGATTTTGATCATGACAATTCTTATGATATGTTTTTCTCTGTGAAGGAGACATTCACCATATGAATAGTGTGACAAAATATCATGTAGTACAAAAATCAATTAAGAGCTCTGAAAGAACTAATTTGTTACTGTCCGGATAAATAAAATTAGTTATGACATTCATATTATAGTAAGTCTCAAAAGAATTGTTTTAGTTTCAAATGTATTAGCCAAAGTGGTTAGAATATTGAGACTATAAATGAAAGAAAGATTGAATATCTTCAAATTTCTATAATTATACCGGAAAAATATAAAAGGCTACATGACTTTCTTTTTATTTGTACTACATAAGTATAAGCATGATGAATGAATCACATGCCACAATAAACTAGAGGTTAAATAAATTTCAATTGGCATGACCGGTTGGATATCCCGGTTCAAATATGATGCAAAAATTAATTGATAATTCACATTAGCATATATTGAAGAAACAGAAGATTCTTAAAGAATTCTCTTTTGATGTGTCTTCTCATGATATACCAGTTAAGGTTGGAATTGAATCCCTTAATTTCTGAAATGGATAAAAGTTGATAAATATATGGACCCAGTCACCAGTCATATGGACCGATTATATGATTTTAATAAATGCATATATTCTATGTTCACATGTGCATTTGTTATCAACTTGCAGTTTGACTTTTGCAAGATTGCTTGCTCAAATTATTTGAGTATAGTTTCAGAATATAATTTATAATAATTTATCTTGATAATGATGGTTTAAATCCAAGTTGGTTTAGCAGAAATGTGTGTCTCCAACTATAGCTAAACCATTAGTTATGAGAACAAAACTTTCAAAATAAAATTTGGTATGAGATGTACTATTTAATATACAACAACACTTGTACGCATCTAGCCAAGTTATGAAAAGTTCTCCCTATCATAATCGGTTTAGGGTCAGGAGCCAAATGATTTCCATCTGAAAATATATGTATGCTATATGATTTAATTATGCTACAATAATGTACAAAGTTGGGTTTTCAAAGAAGGTTGAAAAATATATTGGTGAGTCCAACATTATGGAGAGAAAATGGACAACTGAAAAATGATACGCGGAATAAATTATTATGAGTACATAAAAATTCTCGTACAAGAAAATATGAACTTGAAGTTCAAGTGATAATTTATTTGTAAATTAGTGTCAGACGCATTTGCTGACCCAAATCTAAATGTTATATTTCAGTTGCTAATGCTCCAAATAGAATAATGACCCTGATGGACATATTTTGTGGCACGCATAAAGCGTAATAGACCAATCAGTTCCAAAGATAAATTTTCTTAAAGAAGGAAAGGAGCAAGTGATCAAGATGATCATAATAAGGAAGCAAGTACTCTAAAAGAGTACCACGACATAACACTTTATAAAACCTCATGAGAGAGGCTCAGGTACTTGAAAATAATGAAATAAAAAAATCTCAATAAGTTATGTCTTTTTTTTTGGTAATTAAAAGGTTGTATTAATCACCAATAAGTTATGTCTTTGTTTGGTAATAATGGAACCAACATAAAATGATCGTCGATGATAATGTTAATATAATGTAGCGCTCAATATATTATTAATACTGAGAGGATCTCGAGCTCAAATCTGTCATAAAATTTGAACAGATAAATGATTGACCAAATAAAAATTGTGCAATGAAAAATGGCTTCACTTGAAAAATGTGAAGCTGGACGGATAATCTCAACACCTGAAGTATAAAACCGGTGGAGGTATAAATATGTTCTTGTACGAAAAAGGTCAAGTCAATAGACATAAAGATAACTTGTGTCACAAGAAGATTTGTAAATATCCTAGCATTGATTATATAGACATATTCTCATGTGGTGGATGTAGTCATTTCAGGTTTTAATCTGGCAATACATGAAAATTTTGATATGCGTATAATGTAAATTATTGAAGGATTTAAATGATTCTGAATCATATTAAGGTTTCCAAGAAATTTATATAATAAAGCTTCAAAAATCCGTATATGGATTGAAACAATCAAGGTGCATGTGGTATAAATCGCTTGAGTGGGTACTTGTTTAAAAAAGGGTACAAGAATGATTCAATTTGTCCTTGTGTCTTTATAAAAAAAAGATCTGGATATGAATTTGTTATAATGCCGTTTATGTTGATGATTTAAATATCATTAGAACTCCTGGATAACTTCCTATAGCAATAGAGTGTATAAAGAAAGAATTTGAAATGAAAGATCTTGGAAAGACAAATTTTGTCTTGATCTACAAATTAAACATATGAAAGATAAAATTTTTGCTCGTCAATTAGCATACATTGAAAAGATTTTAAAGCGACTCTATATGGATAAAGCACATCCACTGAGTACCCTGATGGTTCTGAGATCACTCGATATAAATAAAGATCCATTCCTACCTCATGAAAATAATGAAGAGTTTCTTGGTCCTGAAGTACCTTATCTTAGTGCAATTGGTGCTAATGTATCTTGCTAATACTACAAGGCCCAACATAGCTTTTCAGTTAATGTCTTAGCAAGATATAGCTTACTCCTACAAGGGGACATTAGAATGGAATCAAACACATATTTTTTTGATAATTAAGGAATTTTGTTACCAAGTAAATATTTACCGCTTATAACCAACTATAAACATTTTCTGCTAGACATGAAGCCCCAACATGAGATTGTTTCTCTACTCCTATGCTCCTACTGTATTATTTACTTAACTCATACTGGATACCAATTCATATTACTTAGATAAGTATAAAAAATTTTACATTGTTGATCTTTTATATGAACTTCCTGAATAATCAGTTTCACTATACTTTGTGCATTACTCTGTTTCTTCTGGAAAATGGTATCATTTCTGGCTTGCCAAATATGATAGACTGCTGCAGCCAAGACCATTCTATAAATCTCTGATGTTGCACTCTTCCCTACTGCCTTCTTTTCTGCCCATTGAACTTCTTCCTTCCACTGCTTTCCTCTTCTCATGACCCCTTGCCAGTATAGTAGTTTTTGCTATATCTCTTTTGAGTAATCACAGTCAAAAAATAAATGCATCACTGGTTCATTACTCCTGTGGCACATTGTACACAAAGTTTCATCTAGTGAGCCCCATTTTGCAAGTCTCTCTTTAGTAGCTAACCTGTCTTGTATAGCTAACCTTAGGATAAGGATCCACTTTAGCATTCCCTTGTTGTTGCATACTAAGTTTCTCCATGTCACCTTTTGAAACTCACCTTGTAATGCTTTATACATCTTGTGGAAAAGCTATCATTGTGCCTCACATCAGTCTCTGAGTATCCAAGCTCTTGAAATTGTAGTAGCTAAAAGGGACTACTGAAACAGGCTTATTTTATGGCACTGATCGCGATCACAATCTTGCTGGTTATGTCGATGCTGGATATTTATTTGACTCCCACAAGGCTCGATGTCAAACAGGTAATTTTTTAACATATGGAGGCACTGTCATTTTTTTGCGGTGATTGACTAAGCAATCAATCGTGGCTACTTCATATAGTCATGCTGATATAATTGATATTCACGAAACAAGTCGGAAATGCATATGGTTGAGGTTTATAATACATCATTTTTTAGACGAATATGGTTTGAAGTGTGAAAAACTACCCATAATTTTTTATGAAAATAATGCAACATGCATAGCACAATTGAATGGAGGATTCATAAAAGGAGATAGGTCAAAACACATTTCACCAAAGTTATTTTTCACATATAATCTTCAAAAGAATGGTGATATCAATGTGCAACAGATTCGTTAAATGATAATATGGCTCATTTGTTCACCAAATCTCTACTGACGTTAACCTTCAAAAAATTAGTGTACAAGATTGGGATGTGAAAGCTCAAGTATATGAATGGATACTCTCATCAGCGGGAGTTTAATACGCATTGTACTCTTTTTTCCTTACGAGGTTTTGTCCCACACGACTTCCGTTACAAGGTTTTTAACGAGGCAACTATAAGGCGTATTCCTAAACATGTATACTATTTTTCCCTCACAGGGATTTTTTTTCCCATAGGATATTTTTCCTGATAAGATATTAACGAGGCACATTATCTATGGACATCCAAGAGGGAGTGTTATAAGAAAAATCAAATTATGGTGGATTTTTACTCTTCTACATTATCTTTATAACTCACACTACTCTAATACTTATGAAGTTATGATTGTAAATCCATGATCTTCCTCTCAAATGCTTAATAAAATATTTAATGATGTATATTTCTTCACTTTTCATGCATATATAAAGGCCTTGTAATAGATAAAAAATACACACAATTGAAGAACAAAATCTCTTCTTTCTCTCTATCTCCATTTTTGTTCTTGTTTTACTAAATTGCTTTTATTTCGTAACACTTCCAATTTACATGTAAAATTCTCGCCGACCACATCGCCTCAACAAGCTTTGCTAATTACTCTTAACCACTAAGATTTCATCACTAACTTCGTGAATCTTGGTTCAGTGAACTTCTCGAACGATTAGACTTATATGTATCCTAGTAACATTTGATTATCTTAAGATGAATCATATTTACATTCGCACCGTGAAATCAACCACTAATGATCGCATCATGGTAGGTGTTACAGGGCTAATTTTCTGCAAACGGTACTGAACAGCAGAAGCCTCACACTCAAACCACTCAGACTTACTCCCCCCCCCCCCCCATAGTTTAAGACTTAGAATAATTTTGAACTTGTAAAATGAAAGCAACACACACAATTACGGCTAAACACCTAAACTTTTATATTCTCTTAGAGTATATAAAGGAACTCAGTTGGAAGGCTCACATATGTTTACTTGCCTTAAACCGACGAAATACAAATATATAAAGGGGCTGGCAATGGTAGGTTACAAGGGGCAGTTACATCAGTGTGATGCCAAGCCTATTAACAAGCACACAGCACTTAGCGACTATCTGAATCACTTCAAATGAAATGAGTCCATCTTCAGCATTTTAAGCCAACTGCTATATGTGCGCTGCACATGGCTTAACTTCTATAGTACATGTACATCACACTTTTCCATAGTCACATATTTTGCACACTTTTCCACTGTTTCGCCCACACATTGTCTTTAGCTTGCCTTGCCTCGTCTTTTTGGACAATGCCTCGCACATTAGGTTATGAGAATGTTTTTTCATAGCCTTGTTGTTCCATTGATCTGCATGCATTCCTTGGCCAAGTGCCATGTGCTTGCCTTTATTGTCCATACCTGTTGCCCACAACCAAAGTTGCCTTGCCATCACTCAAGACAACTTGTCCATATGACCTGCCCAAGTTCATGCATTAACTTAGGCACGCTCCTAGCTCCGTACATTTCTTGCCAACACCCACACGAACGCATGCCAAGGGGAAATGTACAAGCCTTTGACATTGGTTCTCATCTACATCTGTCACGTCTTAACACTAGGGCTAACAGACCACCCTCATTAGTTGAACTCAACGTCCTCGTCGAGCTGGCTTCAAGTAGTCCTCTATTTTTTTGTTTATATTGCCATAATGAAGCACCTTTTTCCTAAGTCGCATATGCCTCAAGCCTTCCTGTCCACTGAATTAGAAATTTTGTCCGCCTATTCTTCTTATGCTTCACAAGAACCCAATGGTAAAAAATCTTCTCAATTTCTTCCTCAAGCTGAGTGCGCACCTCAGGAGGAGATTTCTTTGTTTTGTGTCTGTCCAGATCTTTAGGATCTTCAACATAAGTCCTTAGAAAACTCAAATGGAAATTTAGATGTATTTTCATTCTTTTAGGCATCTTCAATTGGTAAGCAACTTCACCAACTTTTTCAGCAACTTCAAAAAGACCATCATACCTTGAAACCAAGGCTCCATATCTAACTCGACTGTCAATCTTTTTCGAAATCTGCGAAGTGAGCTTTAACAACACCTTATCACATACTTTGAACTCCAATGGGCGCCTATTTCAGTCACCATATTTCTCCATTCGTTTATGGGACTTTGTCAAGCTATATGTTGCTTTCTTGATCATAACTTGTCTATCCCAATCGTAGCAGTATGAAGGTTTACCCCCAGTCTTTTGTTGTGCAATCATCATTGGTTGTATAGGCTGCTTCCCCAAAATAATCTCAAACGGAATCATCTGTGTTGCTGAAGACTTGTGCAAATTATAGGAGAATTTTTCACAATCTAGTCCAGTTGCGTTGACTAGCAGCCGCAAAGTGCCTCAAATATTCCTCAAACAAATGATTAATTCTCTCAGTTTTCCATCAGTTTACGGATGATTTGCTGTTGAAAACTTCAAGTTTGTACCCATCAAGTTGAAAAAATAAGTCCAGAATCGGCATGTAAATCGAGCATCCTTGTCACTAATAATATCCTTTGACATTTTGAAATATTTAACCACATTTTTGAAGAACAATTCAGCAGTAACCTTTATAGGACATTCTGTAGGGGCAACAATAAAAATAGCATATCTAGAAAGCCTGTCAACCACAACCATGATCAATGACAACCCGTTGACCTTAGGTAAGCCGCTGATAAAGTCCATTGACACATATTGCCATGGTTCCTCTGGAATAGGCAGAGGTTGTAGCAAACATGCCTCCGTCTTTCACTCGGTTTTATCAAGATGAAGCACAAGGCAACTCTTAACATAAGATTCCATATCATACTCCACTCTGGGACAAAAGTAGTATAGGGACAGCAGGGTGATCATTCATTCAATTCCTTGATGACTGACCCACAGAGTATCATGTGTCTCTTTCAAGAGTTCATGATGCAACCCATCACTAAGTGGCACTACAATTCTACCCATTTTGAAATAGAGAAGATCGTCCTCGATCTAATACCGTTTTGCCGTCCCTTCTATTCATTTTCTTGATGTACAATGGATCATTAGCAGCACACAACTTGATTTTATCAAGAAAATAAAATCCAAGTCGAGTAATAGAATAAACAACAACAAATACCTTTCGACTTAATGCGTCGACAACTTGGTTGTATTTTACCGGCTTGTACTCCCAAATAAAATTATATTCTGCCAAGAATTCTTGCCAGCATGCTTGCATCAAAATTAGATTTTTCTATATCTGGAAAAATGTATTAGCTGCATTATTCGTCCTTACGACGAATTTAGTTCCCAGCAAGTATACCCGTCAAATCTGCAAGCAATGGATTACAACAACCATTTCTTTTTCATGAAACGAATGTCTTTTGATAGTTTTACTTAACATTATTCCTCTTATGTTTTGATGATCTAACAAACTTATCGTAAAGAATCAGATAGAGAACTTGCTTCATATGATACATATTTCATATGAACTGGTCGAAGCTTGAACATCAGCAAATGGATCAACCACCACATGGAGGAACACAATAGGGACCCGATGACCTGGTCCCTTAGGGTTCTCTGACAAAAGCACAAGTTAGTGACTGTACACATTCAAGATAAAGAGAAACACAATAGGAACCTACTTCCTCGGGGTTCTCTGACAGAAGTACAGGTCAAAGTGCATAGCTGGAGCGTAGCAGAAGAAAGTCCATCAAGCAACTGTTACAGAAGAGGAACATAACTAGGACGTGGTCTATTGGTATGTCCTGACATAAGTATTAGGACCTGGTTCATTGGTATGTCCTGACATAAGTACAAAGTCCAGCTGAAATGCACTTGCCCAAAAGTTGTTGTACAGACAGTGCAGCAGTCACTTTCCACTAACAAGAAGTACACCAAGAGTTGACACCACTATATATTGTGATACTCTTTGTGATAAAACAACCTGGTGCATGACATACTAACGTGTGCATTTCAGTGATACTCTCTCAATAAGAAAAAAACATCCATCCAGCATTGAAATCACCGAGTTGTCAAGAACAAAAAGACAACTCTACTAAGGATCAGTTTCTAAACAAAGTCTTATATATATCCATAATTGAGTTGTAATATTGTTATTTGCTTTACATTGTAATTCTTATTTTGCTTTCTCATAAGCGTTGTTTTAGGAACAAACCAAATTCGTAAACTTTGGAGTTTGCGTTGTGACTAGGAATGGTCATAAGTTGAATCCTCTGTAACTAAGAGAGTTAAAGAGTGGCTTGTGGTGTTGTATCACAAGTTAGTTTAAAGTCTTTGCAATCGTTAGTATTAAAAAGTGGCTTGTAATAGATAGATTACAAGTTAGTTGAGTTAAAAGCTTACAAGAGCAGGTCGTGGTTTTTTGATCCCCTTGTGTGAGATTTTTCCATGTAGAAAAAACCTCTGGCCTCCTATACATTCAGTCTTTACTGCTTTCAATGTATCAGTCTAATAGAGGACCATGTACTCTATAGGTTGGCGGATTCATATAGGCTATCATTTTTGCGTTGCTTCATTCAACTTTCTGCTTTTAAATGCCAATGAGTGACCTTCTTGTACCAGCACACCTCCAACAACTTTGTCGGAACCATCAGTATGAACTTCAAAGGCCGGTTTAAAATCTTGAAGCCGCAAAATTGGTTCTGAGGAAATAGCTTCTTTCAACATGTCAAATGTACCATTGCATTCTTCTTCAACAAATCAGTCAAATGAGCAGCATTCTTTAAATAGCTAGCAATAAATTTTTGATAATAATTTGCTAACCAAGGAAAGATCTAAACTCTTTCACAAAATTAGGTATCTGCCACTCTACAATGACCTGCACCTTTTTCGGGTCCATCCGCACAAGTGCCCAAGAAATTTGATCTCCCGTCTAGCAAACTCACACTTTTCACTTTCACATTCAACGAGTACTCCCTCAAATGAGACAACACCTTAATTAAGTGTGACATATGTTCATCCAAAGTCCGACTATAGATGACGATATCGTCTAAATGCATAGAGATAATGCTTGCATTATTTTTTCTAATACCTTATACCAAACGATTGCTTATTCACTTTCTTTCTTTAATCAAAGACTTAATTACTCGCTTTCTTTCTCCAAGATTTAATTAATTCAAGTGTTTAACAATTCTTTTAAAATTTTAGTCCTCATATTAATTTTGAATTTAGGCCACATATGCGCTTGAACCATCCTTGAACCGACCGTACTCTATACCGATGCAATTGAACAAATAGAGTATACTAAGGGGTCATTTGCTTACTATGTGAGATAGACAGGGATATCTCGTGGGCTAGGATATCCTGGATTAACTATGGGGTTTTTTTCTTACTTATACTATATATGAAACCTTATTACAAAAAATGTGCATAATTCCTAAATTACCCGCCCAGTCCATATTATTTCTACAGTTTCTGTACCAATCATTAAAAGCTAATTAATAGCAGTTGTATCTTCCTATTTTTGCGAGCTAAATTGTAGGAGCAGAATATTCTAAACAGATTTAGCGTGAATAAGATCATATCATGTCACAGAAATCGCTCATCTTCAATGTATAAATAAATTCTGTTCGTTTTCAATATGAAATTCAGCCATTCTAAAATTTATCTACAATTATCTACATCCTTTTTACAAATCAAAAACAACTAAAACTTCTACAAATCTTCTGCAAAAAACAATCTACAATTATCTACAATTTTCCTACAATTTATGCAATACGTCTTCTTCTTCTTCTTCTTCTTCGAGTTTCAATATGAAATTCAGCCAAAAATAAGTCTAAATCTTCACCAAACCCCCTCAAAATTGAGATATAAACTCCAAAATATATTTTCAATTACTTACAACAACACTCAATCAAAACAAATAATAATTTTTAAAAATCCAAATTTGAATTCAAAGCTTTCAAGCTTTTTAATGGATATCAATGGTGAAAACGTGTAAAAAGAATGTGGGTATGGGTAAAATATGGGCGGGTCTGAGGGGTTAGGAGAGAGAAACGTGGGAAAAATGGAAATACTAGAATTAAACGAAAATTCTTTAATTATGAAGTAAAAAACATCTCATTAATTATATTCTTAATTAATTATAGTATAAAATTAGTAATTTGATATACTAAATATAATTATGTCAAATCTTAAACATTAAAAGTAAAAAATTTCCTATATGACATATAAATATAAAAATTCCTTTAGCTATCCTACCAAAATTCTTTGACCCCGTAACTTTCGGAGAAGAGGTAACATATACCAAGGATAGCAATTGTTTAATAAAAAACACGGGATGCTGTTAAGTTCTAACACATTTTGTGGAGTGCCAGATCCACAAAGTTCTCGAAGCTTCTAGTAGTTACACCCGAGTAACAACATGATCCATAATGTCATGAAGGATTATATCTTTTACCTTGTCCATTGTATTCCTCACTTTCCTAACGATCCTCCTTTATCAGTTGGAGATTTTCTTATAACAAAGCTCCAATCAGAGTCGGAATTAAAATTTAAAATTTACGAATTTAGAATTTTAATTTGTTTAGATTATCGAGTTTTAAATTTATAATCTATGCATATTTTTATAAATTTCGTAAGTTAAATATAAAATTTGAAATAAAATTACTAAGTTCATCAAATTCATAAATGAAGGATTAGTTCTATCCCCGACTCCATATTCCAAAACTATAAATATCACTTTTCGCGGTAAGATGTTCTATCATATGATATTTGATTTCTATGCAACCCTATAAATAAAAGGTTAACTTAAAATGGCAAGTCACCTTTTATAGCAAGTTTTATGGTAATTTGTGAGATAAAATAGTAATCTATAACTATAATTGATAAAATTGTACTTTAATATAAATATTTATATTATATAACTATTTTTGTCAAACATTAAATTTCTTAAATTAGAGAAGCCTCAGTAATTGTCTAATTGACACTTTTTAAATTTTAAATTAGTTTGCAAATTTTCTCCCTCATTGTTTTCCCTTGTCCTTTTAAAAGTTGGGATAGAAAATTAGAAATGATCTTGGCACAAAATATCTTCCCATTACGCCCATTATTGAGGTGTAACACCTCAATAAAATAAAAAATGATTCACAATCCAACAACCACGTGTGAATAAGGCAGACATAAAAATAAAAATACAAAAAAAAAAATCGCAAATAAGAAGGGATTATAGACAGAAAAAATATTTATTTGTCTTCATTTTCAGGTGATTGGGTCATTCCAAAATAATGGCGTTCTCTGCAACTTTTCGGTGTTCATCTTCTCTATGTCGTCCTCTAAATAATTCAACAATTTCACGCGCTTTGCCTCAGTCGTCTTCTTCACTCTCCTTTCGATCTTCGCCTTCACTTTTTAGCCGCAAAAAGTCTTTGTCTATTCGATCTGCTACACTTGAAGGTAATCTTTTACATACTTGAGTTTGGATTAATAGCTTAATAATAATTTTTTTGTGAAGTAGACTCTGTTTATTTGAGTTTCGTAAAGCATAGTCTTATTTTAAGTTCGGATAAAGGAGGAGATTTGTGGTATGTTGATGGTTAGATTAAAATTAATTAAGTTATGATGGATTATTGAATGATAAGAAGATTCATATAGGCGAACGTTGTTGAGTTGTCCCACAGCGTAGCGATTTGAGGTCCTTGGTCTCCTTATATGGCTTGGGCAATCCTCACCTCATAAGCTAGGCCCAAGGTCCATTCTTTTCAAACGTCTCAACAAATTTGGGATTAAGGAGTAATTGATTTATGATTGAAGTAAATATAAGCTGTAATTCTTTGATTGATTATGCTTGTGGAAAGAAGAGAATTTTTGTAAGCTATGAAGTACAGTTGAGCTCAGTCTATTGCAATTTCTCTTCATGCTTCTAGTTGTGAGAATCATATGCTGTAAATCTCTATTAGAATCTCGTTTCCTCACCCTTGGACTGCTCGTTTTGTCCTAAAATATGGGTTGAAAATGATAGTTTTAGTTTGAAACTTGGATTTTAGACTTTGGACTGACAATTATGCAGTAGAATAGATGAAATTGGATTTTCTCCCCTCATGTTTTAGAGGTAGTTTAGGATACAATTTTCCCAGCTGGGATTGTGCCTCATGTACAATCCAGTCTTTGACTCTCTTTGTCACTTGATCGGTTTACTAGTTAATAGAAACCTCATCATTCTGTGAAGAGAAAAAATAAGATTCTAGGTTTGATAGTGCTTGGATATTTTAATGTGGATATGTTGTAATTTTTTAGTAGTCTGCCTCAAATTTCTCAGTTAGCTACTAGAATAAGGGATTTGCTTTTGCTATTTTAGAGGTGAAGAACAATCACTTGTTTCTGCATAACTTTTGAAAATAGAAAATGAAAGAAATGATATTAAATATCTTGTCAGAATAATATGCGTACATAAACGTCATCAAAGTAAAAGAAAATTCTGAAATATATTGTTTTGGGAGCGTGTTGCGTGAATGATAGAGCATGCAGGAGGCATTCTCGGGATGTGTAGAGCAAACAATTCAAGGAGTAAATTATACGTGGTTGAACACCCTAGTTTTTGAAGTGTTAAGTGTTAACGCCATGGGAGTTAAGTCTCCAGGCTGTAATTCATTGAGGCTGCTCGCAAGCGAGTGTTTTAAACATTCTGCAGGATTATAAGTGTGTAAGTTACCTTGACAAAGGTACACCAACATATAAGCACAACCAGCATATTCTCATTGATATTTTGGGTGCTTCTTTATCTTTTCAATTATTTTTATTATACATAGGGGGGAGTAGAAAGGAGATTACAAAGTAGGGAGTCGAACTCCCAAAAACAAGGTGGAAGTTTAGGTAGCCAAACAACTAGGCTGTCATGATTCTCTGCATATATATATATAAATATTTTTTGCAACAAAGATAAGGATATAAGATGTGATTTTCAATATAATTAAGTAAAATCTGCAGAAGATGGCTTTTAAGCTTCAAAGTTTAGCTTAGGTTTATATTTTCTGGTTTCTTCTCAGTAGTTGGTTGATTCAATCTTACTTTCCGCCCAGCACTTTGCGCTACTGGAATAGGAAAGACTACAATCATTTAACCCTAACTCACCCTTTCCTCCAACTGTAGTTACACCGACACTGGCTCCTTCATCTACTCCTCTTCCCGCTCTTATACATGCCGTTGTGACCTTTCAAACCAATTGTTGGTGCCTGCTTTATCTTGTCAGTGACTAGGTGACATAAATTGCTTTTGCCTTTAATGATCAAGTCTCACAGTCATGCTTGGTGTGCAACATGTTTCTGTTGGAAATAAAGACTATAAGTTTTTAATCTTACATTCCAGGAAACTGTAGGATTCAACGAAAATGAGGTGGGAAATGATTACATTGTATTGAAGACTTGGATGGATGGTATTTGTCCCTCTATGCTACATCTTTCTTACTAAGGGTTTCAAACTTCTAATCATATCATTTGATTGTAATTAGAGTATAATAAGATTCATGAACTCTGAGGAAAAGGAACAGTTCAAGGTACTTTGAGAAAGGACGATTATCTAATTCCAGATTGACCAAACTTTTTGAATTCCATATCATTACTCCTAAGAAAGTTTTAGTCCTTCTTTTCAGAAACTTATATGAGAGAGATTCAAACAGTATGTTCTCTTTTCACTTCTTACCACTCAAGAAGCAGTTCAAAGAAAGTTAAGTGCCATACCCTAGGAACGAAATAAAATCAGCTTTGATTACTTTTCCTGAATTTAACTGGTTTTTCTATTATCTCAATTTCTAAATAACATATTTGGGGAGATGAACAAGTTGATAAGAAATGGCTGGTAAGGATTGTTGCATCAAAACCATCATAAATGAGATGAAGGCTTGTATCTATCTAGTTATCTCTTCTGTGCTTAGTAAGTCATGGATGACTATACTGGCTTTTGTACCTTTTATCCATTAAAAGAAGATTATGTGGTGCTTTTCGGAGCAGTCTATGTTTTCTTCTGTTGCTTCCGTAACCTTAACACCAGGGCAAGGGAACAATCTAATAATAGCATCTAAAATTTGGCAGTAGAGCCGGAAAAGGAGCTATCTCATTTGTCAAATGGTCTTGGAATAAAGAGCTGCAGCCTCAATTGACAGAAGATAATCTTTGTAGTTGTTCCAGGATTACGACTATATAACTTTCAACCGTTGGCTCATTGTCTTACATTGTAAAACTGAAGAAGAAATAAATTTTGCCTTTGTATAAATGATGGTATTATTAATCTAAAAATGGTGTAAGCTGGAATGCCCTTGCAGAGGAAACAATTCATCTTCCATTTGTAAAAAAAAATGAGTTTACTTCATGAAGACAACCAATTGAAGGTGCCATAACTATTTTTCAATCAGTATATTTCATTTTTGTAGTTCTGTTTCTGCCAGATATAATTCATAATTGTGTAGTATTTACAAATACTACACAATTATGTAAATACAAGAGGGGTTGCTCTGATGGTAAGCAACCCCCACTTCCAACCGAGAGGTTGTGAGTTCGAGTCTCCTCAAGAGCAAGGTGGGAAGTTCTTGGAGGGAAGGATGTCGGGGGTCTATTTGGAAACAGCCTCTCTACCCAAGGGTAGGGGTAAGGTCTGCGTACACACTACCCTCCCCAGACCCTACTAAGTGGAATTATACTGGGTTGTTGTTGTTGTGTAGTATTTACAAATGTCTCCTTCCAATCCAAATCTTGCTCAAAGGGCTCTTAGCTTTCAAGTTATATTATCTGTTTGAAACTGATTAGGAAAAAGTTATTATATTCTCTCGAACTAGACTAGAAAAGATCCATGAACTTGTGAGGGAAATAATGATCACGCTACGATGAAAAATTTCCATAAACTCAAATTAGCCGTAATTAAAAAAAAGAAGAAGCACCACAGCATAATCTAAGGAAATTTTGAGTGCTTCACTTCAAATGTAAGGAAACATGTGATTTCAAATGTAATTGAATACAAATTGGAGAAGGAAGAGTAATTTCGTGAGCTCTGAAGTTCAGCTTAGGCTAATATTTTTATGAATTCCATCCATGTTTCTATTGAGAAGGAATAATTTCTGATGTTTCATCCTAGAGTACTGATACCTCCATACCTTGATGCTTTTCGAACTAAATATGGAGTTCAAGAAGGATCAGGTCACCAATCGGTGGCATAGTTTAGGAATGAATATCCATAACTCCCATAAACAATCAAGACCTGGCTCAAGGCTAACCCCTCCACACTCAGGGTCAGAAATGGGAAAAGGAGAATGAGTAGGACAAGCTCGAGGGCAATTCTTTCTTTTAGGGGAGATCCCACCCCCTTCTTTAACGCGTGTTCGTTCTATAAGACTTACTTCTCATTCTCGGTGAATTTAATCGAATACACATTATATTTGTGATAGTGAAAACATCCTAATTGATGTGACGCATAAAGTAGAATATTAAAATATAATTATAATCAAGGAAATAATTAAAAGTTAGCTTGATAGAGAAAACATCATGAAAAATTGAATAGTTTAATGATTTTTAAATGTTGAAATTATAAAATAGCTGTATAGAATTTTTACCTTATCAAAAAAAAAATAGCTGTATAGAATAATATTATTTGTGGAATGGTGTGAAAAATGGCAAGTCCCTTTATGCTAAAAATTTTCTTGCTAAGGACTTCAAGCTTCTATTTATATCATCTGAATGTGACTAGACTGGAATAGTTTATTTTTCCTACCCTAAAAAAGAAAGAAAGAAAACACTAATAGATAAGACTCATGAACAATGAGGAAATGATGGGTCAAGATACTGTGAGGTAGGTCGATTAGTTATCCAAAAATTTTGGTACCATACTCTTAAGTGAGTTTGATTGCTTCACTTCAAAAACTTATGCGAGGAAGATTCGAACATTGTGTTTACATTTTACAAGACTTGAGCTGGATTTCTGTACTATCTGCTTCCTTATTGCAACATCTGTCATATACTCATATTTCTCTTGATTGTGTACCTCGAGCCAAAAGGATGAATTATTAATTACATTTTTCTTTAGCAAAAGGGATGCATTTTTAACTGCAATTTTCTTTATCATTTTTATGTCTTTTGATCTCAAAATTGGTATGAGCCATAATACTTTTAATATGATCTAGTACACTCTAAGTTAATTTCTCTAAAATTATTAACTCATTATCTTTTTCTTTTCAGAATGAAAATAGTAAATGACTTTCAAGAAATAGTTAGAATATGCCCTTGACATTACTACCTAGGCAATTTGTTCCTCTCTGATTAGTTGCTTTTATCCTAATGTATGCAGCAGCACCCGCATCAGGAGGAGTAGCACCTGCTATTTCCTTAACCGACAATGCATTAAAGCACTTGAATAAGATGAGGAATGAGCGGAATGACGACTTGTGTCTTAGAATTGGTGTTAAGCAAGGTGGATGCTCAGGCATGTCATATACAATGGAGTTTGAAAAACGAGAAAATGCTAGACCAGATGATTCAATCATTGAATACAATGGATTTAATATTGGTATGCGTCAATGTAGTCTCTTACTTACTAACATGACCATCTTGGTTTCTTTTGCCATGAGAATGATTATGTCGCACACCAAAGTTAGAGCAATTTTGCAGTTCGTTTATGTTGAATCTGGGTTCTTCTGCAAACCCCTAGTTCTTATCATGGAAGAAGATATATTCAGGGAAATGATTATATATTATTCATGGATACTCAGCCTTCATAGTAGTTGATGGAATAAGTTAGTTGTGTTCATAAAAGGAAAAGACAATAGGATGAGTAAAAAAACATGGATTGAATTAGTGGAATCGCCTGGTAAATTAAAGAGGTAATGGACGCATTATAACTTGAACATGACAATTACTATATAAATGCAAATGCAAAGATTTTTCAGGTTTTTAATGAGCACATATTCTCAGTCTTGTGGAAAGCAGAGGGGAGATCACTGCTCCAATGAATTATAACCTTGCCATAAAACCATTTGCAGGGAATTCCGCTTCTCATCTCCCTTGGAATTACACTCTCGGGGATCTAAACTATGCGTCATATCTGGAGACATGTGTGCTATATAATGTTTGCCTGATTATCTAATAATGATTGCAGTAGTGCAATTACTTATATTTGCTCTTACATCTTTCATCAGTTTCACACTATGCCGGTCTACTAGACAATTTAGTTCACTTTCAGATGGAATGTTACTTTAAGACCAATTATAATGGCTTTGATTCAGAGGTTTTGCGTTGTCAGTTTGTGCGACCTTTTACGCATCAAGTTGTTGAGCTATTTAGTGTTGGGTGCATGCCGGTGACTTGTATAATTTTGCTCTTGTATTATACGTTCGACCTCCTTGTCTGTTTCTTTTTCTGTTGATTATTTGACTTGATTCCTGAATTTTTTATTTTCTTGACTATTCTCACAGTTTGTGATCCAAAAAGTCTTCTCTTCCTCTTTGGAATGCAACTGGACTATAGCGATGCATTGATAGGTGGGGGCTTCTCTTTCAAAAATCCAAATGCTACGCAAACCTGTGGTTGTGGTAAATCATTTGCTGCTGAGATGTAAGAGCATGTACTCCTAGAAATTTAGTATGACATTGACATACTAGAACACCAACTGTGGTTTGCTTGGACCACTGGATATAAAACAGTAATGAAGATTGTTAAATCATATAATGTGCATAGCCCCTGTAACTTTTAAACATGTGTTTCCTGGTAATATTTTAAACAATCTAATGGTGTAACTGGGAATGCATTTTATTCTTCCTTGCACCAAAGGCCAAACCTCTATATCATGTCGATTTATGCCTCGTGGGTGGGTTATGAGCTAATTTTAGATTAAAAAAATTGTGACTATCATATTATAAATGACTTAAAATCTATGGTCACGTGTGGGTCGATGTAAAACAAACAGAATATATAAATAAATCCAACTTGTTTTTTGTTTGGTAACTAAATTGTATTAATCACCAATTATACTATAAGTATTCACAGCTTAGCTACAACCTAGCTTGCTTTAAACAAAGTAGATAATCAACCTCTATTACACTTTTATGCACTATTTCCAGCTAAGTATAAGAATATCATTATCTATCTACTTCTCCATTTCTATATACTACCAGTATCCCCTTATCACTACTCCTGCACTAGTTTTCTAGAAATAAAGATTTTGCAATACAATTCTAATCTTTCCTGATGCTCTCACATAACACACACATGTTATCTCTTTGGCTATATACTCTGTACTCCTTGCAGATTTCTCAAATATCCTTGTGTTTCTTTCGGTCCATATTGCATAGATATACTCGGTGAAAGTCTGTTTCAGCACAACAACACCCACTGCTGCAGTTGTGCCCCATTTGCTGATGAGTTACTTATCCTTCTGAGCCATTGCATTAGTCTCTCCCAGATTCTTCTTGCATACTCGTATTCTAGGAACAAATGCTCTTGCAATTCGTTCTGGATTCCACAAAGCACACATACATGCTCTACATGAACTCCCCATTTGAGTAGCTTCTCAGTAGTGTTCAGGTTCCCATGGAGAAATACCCATAAGGTAAATTTTGCTTTTGGCCTGGCCTCGTTCCTACATATCAAATGCTTCTAAGGCACCTTTGAATGGTTTACAATCAAATTTTAGATATATGTGTCTTATCAAGCCTTTGTTCTGCTTTGGCATGCCTTATATCTGCCCCATTGTATCTCTAGTTTCTAAAACTTTTCTCACCGTCCAACTTGCCTGTTGAGAGATGGACATTGTTTCTGGACTATTGCCTCTTATATAATAGGCATGGATCCACCTTATTCACAACTTATCTTGCTTTTGTGCTATATCCCAGCACATCTTTGTTAAAGCAGATTTATTACATGCTTGAATCAGGACTGGTCGCTGGTCCCCTAGATTCATGCTTATGGAATAGCGTAAACTATATCACATGAAAATTTGAGAATATTCTGGACTTCCTCTTTTATGGCCTCAAAATGCCAAAAAATGAGGAACGGTCATGGAAAAGCGATCATTAGTGTTCATTCCGTCATTTTTTTAAGGCCCGCAAAATTTTAGGAGATTCGGGACCGATCGTTAGAAATCATGTCGATGGCGTAGACCATAGCACACAAAAATGTGGGAATAATTTTGAATTTCTATTTTATGGCCTTAAAATGCCAAAAAATGTGGGATGGTCATGGCAAAGCGATGACTATTGTTTATAAGATCATTTTTATGGGCCCATAAAATTTTAGGGAATTTGGGTTGATCGCCCGAATTCATACATATGGACTATAGCATAACAAAATTTGGAAATCTTCTTGAATTCCTATTTATGCCCTTAAAATGACAAAAAAAATAAGGAACGGTCATGGTGAAGTGATGACTATTGTTCATTAGGTTAATTTTTATATTCGCGCAAAATTTTAAGAGATTCGGGATAGATCGTCTGAATTCATGTAGTTGGCGCGGATGATAATACACGAAAATTTAATAATCGTCTTGAATTTTATTTTATGGCCCAAAATCACTAAAGCACGCGGAACTATCACGACAAAGTGATTACTACTATTCATTTAGGTTGTTTTTTAGGGGCCCGTAAAATTTTAGGAGATTCGGGGTCGGTCACCCAAATTTATGTAGATAGCATGGAGTATAGCACAAGAACATCTAGGAATCATCTTGAATTCCTGTTTTGTGGCCCTAAAATATCTAAAAATGAGGAACAAACATGGCAAAAGGATTATTGTTGTTCATTAGGTCATTTTTTATAGGCCCACAAAATTTTAAGAGATTCGAGGCTAGTTGCCCGAACTTATGCAGTTGGCGTGGACTAACACAAGAAAATTAGGAATTGTGTTAAATTTTGGTTTTATGGCCCTAAAATGCCAAAAACGGAGGAACGGTCATTGAGAAGCGATGACATTGTTCGTAAGGTCATTTTTGATTGCCCATAATTTTTTAGGAGATTCGGGATCGATCGCCCGTTCTGATTGTGTGGCCTATAGCATGCAAAAATCTGAGAATAGTCCTGAATTCCCAAATTATAGCCTTAAAATGCTCAAAAACGAGGAGCTATCACGGAGAAGTGATAACTATTGTTCATTAGATCATTGTTTATGAGCTCACAAAATTTTAGGAGATTCGGGATCGGTCACCCGAATTTATGCAGATGGCGTGGACTATAGCACATGAAAATCTGGCAATCTTGAATTTCAGTTTTATCACCCTAAAATGGAAGGGGGAAAAAAGACGAAAGGTCATGCGGAAGCGATGACTATTGTTTATTAGGTCATTTTGATGGGCCGTAGAATTTTAGGAGGTTTAGGGCAGTCGTTTAAATTCATGCAAATGGCGTGGATTATAGAACAAAAATTTGAGAATCGCCCTGAATTCTTTTTTTATCGCCCTAAGACGCCAAAAAAAAGGAAAAACGATCGTGGTGAAGCAGTGACTATTATTTATTAAATCGTTTTTATGGTCCCGTAAAATTTTAGGAGGTTTGGAGTCGGTCGCCCAAATTCATGTAGATGGTGTGCACTATAGCACATGAATATCTTGAATCATCCTGAATTCCTGTTTTATGGCCTTGAAACGCCAAAAATAGGATACAGTCATTCGAAGCGATAACTATTGTTATTCATGTCGTTTTTTATAGGCCCGTAATATTCTAGGAGATTCAAGATCGGTCGCCCAAATTCATGCAGCTGGCATGGACTGTAGCACACGAAAATCTAGGTTTCTTAGTGAATTTCTGTTTTATGGCTCTAAGATGCCAAAAAACGAGAAACGGTATGGCGAAGCGATGACTATTGTTCAATAGGCCAACTTTTATTGGCCCACAACAGTTTAGGAGATTCAGAGCCGTCTCCTGAATTTATGTAGATAGCATGGACTATAATACACGAAAACTGAGAATCGTCTTGAATTCATGTTTTATGGCCCTAAAATGCCAAAAAATAAGGAAGCGTTATGGCAAAGCAATGACTATTGTTTATTTAGGTCGTTTTTCATGGGCCCGTAAAATATTAGAAGATTTGGGGCGATGACTATTATTCATTAGGGCGGTTTTGATGGACCTGCTAATTTTTAGGAGATTCGGGACTGATCGGCCGAATTTATGAGATGTCGTAAGCTAGAGTCATTGCAAAAATCTAGGAATCAAAATGCGCAAAAATGAGGAATGGTCATGGCGAAGCGATGCGTCTTGTTCGTTAGGTCGTTTTTAATGGGACAAAATGTTAGGAGATTCGGGATTGGTTGTCTGGATTCATGCAGATGGCGTGGACTATAGGACACGAAAATTTGGGAAACATCTTGATTTCCTATTTTATGGCCCTAAAATGCCAAATAATGAAGAACTGTCATGGTGAAGCGATGACTATTGTTCATTAGGTCTTTTCTGTGGGTCCGCAAAATTTTAAAGGATTTGGGGTTGGTCGTCCGATTCACATGGATTATAGCTCACAAAAATCTGAGAATATTCTTGAATTCCTATTTTATAGCCATACCACGCCAAAAAAAGAGAGATGTCATGGCGAAGCGATGACTATTGTTCATCATATCGTTTTTTATGGGCCCGTCAAATTTTAGGAGATTCGACGTTGGCCGCCTGAATTCATGTAGATGGCATTCTTATAGCACACGAAAATCTAAAAATCGTTCTGAATTATAATGAGGAACGGTCATGGCGAAGTGATGACTATTATTCATTAGATCGTTTTTTATGAGCTCACAAAATTTTAAGAGATTCAGGGTCAATCGCCCGAATTCATGTAGATGGCATGAATTATAGCATACGAAAATGTGAAAATCGTCTTGAATTTTTATTTTATGGCATCAAAATACCAAAAATAAGGAACGATCATTATTGCTTAGTGAACCGTTTATTGGCCCACAAAATTTTAGAAGATTCAAAAGCATGGGAAGGGGAAATATAAACATTTATGGAATCAATCCATCATCAAAATAGGACAATGAGGGAGGGAAAGATCAATAAGAAAAATAGTGATATGTGACCGTAAGTTGCACTCTCCATCCTTGGAACTAGGGGTGTATAAAGAAAATCGATAAATCGCACCAACCCGATAATCCGAGTCAAACCGAAAAAAAAAATTCGACTATGGTTTGGTTTGACTTGGTTTGGTGTTGGAAAAAAACCCGACCATAATTGGTTTGGTTTGGTTTGGTTTTAACTAAAGAAAGTCAAACCGAAACCAAACCAACCTGACATTACATATATAACAATTTTAGATATATTTAATATATAAATATAGTTATTGCAATGTAATTTATAAATATTTCTTAAAAAATTTCATAATTTTATCTTTTAAGGTATTATTTCAAGGTTTGATTTAGAACTTTTGAATGCTCCAATAAGTTTTAGTCATTAATATTAGTAAATTAAATAATGCTAGCAATTAATACTAATGCTAACAAAAGACATTCAATTCAATATTACGAACAGGAATGTATTAAATGTCTATTTTTTATTTTGCAATAATTTTACATAATCTATTTTTATTTTTCTTTAGCTTTTAGGCATATAACTAATACTCCTTCATTAGTCTATCTAGTTTAGCATGAATTAGTGCTTTTAGATTATGTTTATTTTTATTATGACTTTTTGATTAGCAATATTTATACTACATAATTTTATTATTTTTTATTGTTGAATATTTTAGGATAATATCATGAGTCATGACATATCTCATATTTTGTATTATTTTCTTGAAAAATACTTTATATAGTTATATCTTACTAGGATTAAAGAAATATTTTGAGCATACGTTATATATTTTGTTCTACGAAGATTTTACCGGAAAAAAATTCGAAAAAACCCAAATAACCCGATAATCCGAAAAACCCCGAGAAAAACCGATATTGAAAAACCCGAATTTATTGGTTTGGTTTGGTCTTTAAATTTAATAACCCGACCAGTTTGTAAAATCTGAACCAACCTGGTCTATATACACCCCTAAATAGAGTATACAATACACTTTGAGATTTAAAAAAAAAAAATTCTTTCCTTATGAAATGTTTATTAGTCGTTGATAGATCTAAATATGTGTCATAATATTACTAATAGGAAGAAACAAAAGAAAATGAAGTAAATCTGCAGCTTTCCGGAGCTACTGTTGCTTCTATAGTTCTTCGAGCTCAAGCTGATTCTTTTTTAGTTGTTTTTCCTCCTTTTTTTTCCCTGAGGTCTTTAGGAAATTGCAAATCTTAGTACCATTGACACAAAATAAATATCTTATGTTATTATGAGTTAAGCAAATTATACCTGAAATGCGATTAAAGTATCTAATCAGATGACGTAAAAAGTTTCTAGGTCGAATGAATTCAGAAAACTAATGCATGAGATAAAATTTGGTGACTCTTTTGAATATTAAAGACTTAAAACAAAATTTCTTGATTAAAACAAGCAATATAAATTAAAAGTCAAGGCTTGAAAAAACAAAATATGACTTGTTCCCGAAAATGATGCAATCAATTTTCCTGCATTACTTTAAAACGAGGAAACAATGAAATATAACTCTGTTAAAAAAATTGTTTTTCTTATAAAATATTCATAGATTACTAAAACAATTCCAATAGAAACATGAAAAGAAAAGAATAGAAAAAGAGGTAGTTTCAAGGAAGTGATGGAATGTTTGGCTCGTAAAGTAACAACGTAGAAACCCTAAATTCAGATATTCGCTGCAACATCCAGTATGAGTTTATCTGCTCCTGAATTTTAGATTTATAGTTAAATAATGGGATAATACATAATTATTTTATTGAAGTTGTTACTATTCTCTTATACTTTGCGAGGGGTACTTATTATACTTCTGACAAATGCAAGGAAATTATAGGACACCTGTAAAATATGAGAATGCAACTGATAAAGTGGGACAATTTTAATAAGATAATTATATATTATCCTTAAATTAATCGAGTCGTAAACAAATATTACATATATAGATATTGGCTCAAACACACATTTTGAGCATGATGATTAACTCTTCCTTTTAAACATGACTATATTGAATGCACTGCGCATGTAATTCTCGAATACTCCTTTGTGTCATTTTATGTTATCTTATTTGATTATATGCAAAATTTAAAAGAGAAAAAGATATTATTAAAATTTATAGTCTAATACAAGTTATAAATATTTATGTGGTTATACAAAATCTCATCAACAATAAATATAATTCAAAATTAAATTGGTTATAAAAATATATCATTCTTGACTAAAGTTAAAAATATGATATATAAATTGGGACTGATGGGACTCATGGAATAATAGTTAGATCTAATAGCATGTTTTACGGAGTTTCTAAAATCAGTTTATTTTAAAAAGTATTTTCTTTTAAAAATGTGTTTTAAGTTTGTATTTGGCTAATTACTTTAAAAAGATATCTTTTAAATAGTAATTAGCATTTGATCAAACTTTTAATAAGTGTGTTAAGTGTACTTTACTCAAAAATACTTTTTTTTTTAAAATGCCTTTAAAGAGAGACTTTCTACTTTTCAAAAACTATTCCTATTTCTACTCGAGCAACAACAACAACCACCATCCATTATAATTTCACACACAGGCGGACCTATGTGGTGGGTGAGGGGTCACGTGACCCCGTTAGGATTGACAAAAACCCTATATATACATATTATATAGGTCTGTACATATATATGGGACCTGTTAAATATTTTAAGTGTGTCCCAACTTTGTTGGTGACACAGGTTTGAAACCTACGTTCAGCTTTTTTTTTTTCCTCCTTTCTATTTTTATTCTTGAATACGATGTTATTTATATTTAATAGCAAACTGCGATATCTTTTTACTTTTATCTCTTTTTTTAATTCAATTATAATTTAGTACTAATATATAATATTCAACTTTATTAATATTTTAATTCTTTGAATACAATGTAATTTATCTTTAATTTGTTTTATTTTTTACTTTATCTTCTTCTTTTTTGAATTTATTTATAGTTTAGTACTAGTACACAACAGTAAAGTCAACTTACACTCTGTTTGGATCGTAGTTCCCTATTATTTGATAATGTATTGTATTGTATTGTATCGTATTGTACCGTATTATTTTATGAATACAATATTTGGATAGATTGTATTGTTTGTTATTCTTGAATAATATTTTGTTGTTTAGTTTGACTGTATTGTAACTGATACGTTTACTAAATTACCCTCAATTGTTTAAATATTAAATTTATCAAAAATTATGCATAAAGATAATTTTAAAAAATAAAATAGAAGAAGAAAAATACAATACAAAGCAGAACAAAGGAGAAAGACAGAAGAAGATAAACCAAAGGAGCACAACTAATTAGAATTGAGTTACAAGCAAATTAGGAGAAAAAATAAAATAGAAAGCAGCAAAACACCTTTAACATTGGTCTGGAAAAAAATAAAGTAGGTTATAAGTTGGAGATTTGGAGTTAAAATAGAAAAAATTAGATAAGGGTAAAATAGAATTGTGGAGTAATAAGTTAGGGCATAATTGAAAAGAAAAATAGGAAACAATCCCACCACACCAAATCGGTTATTTCAAAAAATGGGACTTTTCATTGTTCTGGAACAGTGAATTTAACAATACAATACAATGCAACCAATTTTAATAAAACAATCAAAACAAACATTGTTTTGGGATAACAATACAATACTATACAACGAGGAACAATGTCACAACCCATGTTCGCCCTCCGTGAACTGTTGTGACGGCACCTAGTCTCCATCACTAGGTAATCGTAACTCATAAGGAAATAAATCGAAACTTGTGGAAATATAAATCTAAAACCACGAATAACTATTAAAAAAAAAGAATGGCGTGTAAAAATGCCGTACGGCATATACAACACAATAACTACAGCACTATCCCCAAAACCTGGAAACTCACGGGAACACAAGCTTGAAGAAATACAGTAAGGTGATCTAATCTCCAAAATGTCTACATCAACAGTACAATAGAAGGGCTAACACTACAAGATAGAATAAGGATGAAGACTCTTTGGTCTGCAGACGCGGCTGATGTACCTCGAAGTATCCAAAAGCTCTCCCTGCCTCAAGGATGGTAATCATGTGCAGAAGTACCTGGATCTGCATATGAAAAAAAATATACGCAGAAAGGGCATGAGTACACCACAGCGGTACTTAATAAGTGCCAAGCCTAACCTCGATCGGTAGTGACAAAGAAGGTCAGAGCCCTACTGTGGTAAATAATAATAAGAATGACAGGATAAGATAAACAGTATAATTGAGAATCTACAGCAAGAGTCTATACATGATAATAAGAGTTCAATAACAGAAAACGGAAATAAAGGCAGAACACAAAGAAATATCGCTCACAACAAGGATAACAACCGGGGATCTCTTGGTATCCCGAGGATCTCTTGGTATCCTCAATAAATATAAATGTCAGGGATCTCTTGATATCTCGAGGATCTCTTGGTATCCTTAATATAAATGCCAAGGATCTCTTGGTATCTCGAGGATCTCTCGGTATCCTCAATACACGTGCCAATGATCTCTTAGTATCCCGCACCTCAGCCCAAAATTATAATCCTGTATAGGGGATATCCTGGGATGGCGTCCCGTAGTCCCAATTTAAAATACACAATAGCAACACCAGAATATTAAATTAAATGTCAACTTCATATAAGTAAACAGTTAAATTCTAGCCTAACATGCTTCACGTAATTCAATTTAAGGCAGTTAAGCAAAAAATGGGCAATTAGGTTCACTAAGCATGCTTTTCTAACTCACAACAGGCTAAGTCTGCAAGTAGAATAAAAACATGTAAGAAAGGAGTTCAGTTTAAATACTTAAAGTAAATCGGATTTTCAAAAATTAGCTCAAGTACGCGCTCGTCACCTTACATACAAGGCTTTTCAACTATCAAATATCATCTCCTAATGGGAAGGTCCCCCACACTAGGTTAGACAAGCCACTTACCTCGAACCGGCTAAAAATCAACTCGCAATCACGCTTTTATCACGAGTATTCGACTCCAAATGGCCTAAATCTATTCAATTCAATTGCATATTGTAAATAACACCTCAAGTAACTAATTCTACGATTTAAGTCAAAGCTAATACGTGAAATTAGGTAAAATGATCAAAATTTCCCTTAGGCCCACATTTCCGAATCGAGTGAAAGTTACATTTTTGAAAACCTTGTACTCTCACGAGTCTATACATAATAAGAATACTGAAATCGGAATCCAATTGACCCCTCAAATCCTCATTTAAAGGTCTCTTAAACTCAAGCCCTAATTACTCCTTTAACCCAAATTTCTCACCATTATTTAGGTCTTTAATCATATGAAAACGAGTTATAAAGTCAAGAATGTTACCTCCAAGCGATTCCCCTTTGTTTTCCTCAAAACCCTTCTCAAAAGCTTCAAACCCGGATGAAAATGGTGGAAGAATAGCTAAACTTCACAAAGTCAACTATATATATGTTCTTCCCAGTGATTAATGCGGTCCCGCTTTTACAAACCAAACGTCGCATCTGCTACTTTTATTAAATCGCCCAAGAACTGCATCTGCGATACTTCTCTTGCAGATGCGAAACCGCTTCTGCGGTGAAACTTCTGCATCTGCAGAATCTGGAGGAAAAACATATATCCACTTCTATGGTTTCCGTAGCTGCATTTGTGGTGCCGCATTTGCGGTTCCCAAACCCCATATGCAAAAATACGAGAAGCAGCAAAATCTGCAATCTCTTAACTCCAAAATCATTCCGTCAACCATCCAAAATCATCCCGAGACCCCCGGGACCTCAACCAAAGGCACCAAAATCACCTAATACCCTATTCAAACTTGTACTAATCCTTAAACCACCTAAAACAATATCGGAACTCGAATTAATTAAGCCTACGAACTCCAATTTTCCTCAAAATACACTTTCCATAAAAAACGTAACCAAACCACGTCCGAATAACCTAAAATTTTACACATACATCTCAAATGACATGACGGAACTACTGCGACTTCTGAAATTCCATTCCAACCCTCGGATTCAACTTCGACATTTCAAGCCTAAATTAGCTACTGAATTCGA